>CM033648.1:15108579-15462813 GCA_019512145.1 Engystomops pustulosus
GCTATGCGTTGGCCTATCCACTAGAACACATGCTCGTGTGCCTAGGGGGGCTACTTTGTTACAGAGAACCACTGCATCATCGATTAGGTGGTCTATAATTATTAGACACCCTGCTCATCGCTCTAGGTGCGCTTACTACTATAGAACCTGCTCGTCGCCTAGGTGGCTACTACTATAGAATCAGCTCGTTGCCTAGGTGGCTATTACTATAGAACCTGCTCGTTGCCTAGGTGGCTACCACTTTAGAACCTGCTTGTTGCCTAGGTGGCTACTACTATAGAACCTGCTCATTGCTTTGGTAGATACTACTATAGAACCTGCTTGTTGCCTAGGTGGCTACTACTATAGAACCTGCTCGTCGCCTAGGTGGCTACTACTATAGAATCAGCTCGTTGCCTAGGTGGCTATTACTATAGAACCTGCTTGTCGCCTAGGTGGCTACTACTATAGAACATGCTTGTCGCCTAGGTGGCTACTACTATAGAACCTGCTTGTTGCCTAGGTGGCTACCACTTTAGAACCTGCTTGTCACCTAGGTGGCTACTACTATAGAACCTGTTGTCCCAGGTGCGTACAACTACTATAGAACAGTAGTCCCTAGGTGGCTACTACTATAGAACCTGCTTGTTGCCTAGGTGGCTACCACTATAGAACCTGCTTGTTGCCTTGGTGGCTACTATTATAGAACCTGCTTGTTGTCTAGGTGGCTACTATTATAGAACCTGCTTGTTGTCTAGGTGGCTACTATTATAGAACCTGTTTGTTGCCTTGGTGGCTACTACTACATCTATAGAACCTTCAACCTTCAGCCAACTTCAGGAAGTGGCGTCCCATTCTCAGAGAACATGATGTCCCATGATCTCAGGAGGCTATTCATTGACCGAGGTGGAACCATGGAAAGTCCAAAATGGATCTGATGACCCAAAAACTCTAAAAAGAAAATTAGACCCATCATATGACAATTCTTTGCTGGTGCTTGTACTTGCTAGTGGCGGGTCTTTCCTTGCTCCTCTAACAAATGTAAAAATTACACTTGTATCTGGAGAAATCTAACCCGGTCCCGAAAGGGCAATGATCTACTGGTCATGATGAGTTAACCAAAATGTTATTAAGTCCCCTATTGTTAAAAAAGCAAGTGAAATCTAACAGCCATTCATCTCCAGTAAACATATAATTCGGGTATAATTTTAGCTCGCTGCGGGCAGCCGCTATTGTGTCCCTGACATTAAAGTGATGAGACATTTTGTTTCTCGGAGCTCAGAGACATGAAATTAAAGGTACAAGTCTTCAACGAGAGCCGGATCATCAGAAAATCCATGTAATTAAATGCTGCAATGGAGATTATCAACACACTCTACCGCGTCAACACTCATCGTACACTGTTATTCTGCTTTGCTTAGAGATTTAAGGAAGCTAATAAAGATTTGTGAAGCTGAATTCCCGCTGCTCCTTCACACTTTCATAGAGTATTTATCCAACAACGTTAAGACGATTTGAAGGGTCGGTAAACCTAAAATTAATAATCTAAGTTAACGGGATATAAACTTGCGCTTGGTGCCTGTCTACATCTATGGTACCTACATGTAGGAGCGGAGAGGCAGCTTTCTTACATGTGGAGAAAGCTCAGGAGCTTTACCATCTAACCTTGTAATCTTGTTGCTGACTGTATGATACATATAAACATGATAGAAGCAGTAGTACTGAGCTGTGCCCATATGTGTGGTATAGAAGCTGCAGTGCTGTGCTGTGCCCATATGTGTGGGATAGGAGCTGCAGTACTGAGCTGTGCCCATATGTGTGGGATAGAAGCTGCAGTACTGTGCCCATATGTGTGGGATAGAAGCTGCAGTACTGAGCTGTGCCCATATCTGTGGGATAGAAGCTAAGGCAGCTGTTGTCTGTAAGTGCGGTTCATATATAAGGCGCACTGGGCTATAAGGCGCCCCTTTGATTTCTGAGAGAATCAAAGGATTTTTTGTGCGCCTTGTAGTCCGAAAAATACAGTACCATGATATCTCCTAAACTTGGGACCCTTTTAAGGTCTAAGGTGATTTAAACTTAAGATGACAAACACAACAGTCAAAAATTAAGCCAAAATGGAAAAGCCGTGTGTAAAAAAAAACTTAAAAAACATCTACCACCAGGATGAAGGATTATAAACCAAGCACACGTGCATACTGGTGTGTGCCCCCTCTGGCAGGATCAAACAGGTTCAAAGCAGCCAAATGCATGGTAAATATTCAAAAGCGGACTGAAAACGCATGCTTTAAACCGTTGCAAGAACGCAACGTTTGGCAGCACCCTAACTCCTCGCCGCCCCAGCACCATGCTTGATGGTTTCAGACGTTTGGGCTGATATGCTGTGAACTTGGTGAACTTCGAACTTCTTTGCAGATTGATGAGCAGCAACATTTGTACATAAAATGTCACAGGACCTAGAACCTGTATTGTCAAGGAATCTAGAGGAAAATGTGGGGTCATCTATGAAGCTTGGCCAAAAGTGCGTCATGTAACAGGACAACAATGACGAGCAATTCAATGGTTAAAAAAAAAAGAATCAGATTATTGCGGTGACCAAGCCAAAGTCCAAACACCAATTGAAATGCTGTGGTGAAATAAGCCCCAAGACCCACAAGCCTGAATGACCTGAAGCAATGTTGTATGTTCTCTCCGTGATTGCGTGGGTTTCCTCCAGGTCCTTCGATTTCCTCCCACATGCCAAAACATACTGGTAAGTTGATTAGATTGTGAGATATTTACGCTTTGTATCCTGACATGTAAAATCATTCAGTCAAAGATGATGGACTTTCTGGCTTAGATAGAGATGGAAAGATGTTGCATAGTTGTGGTTATGTATGTGATTCTACCATCACGTGGTTACATAAGTAACACACAGAGACCTCTATTCCAGCCATCTTCCGGTATTATGGCTTCACCTTTGATCTCAGTTTAAAGTCTTCTCAAGTCTTTCATCCATTAAACAGATTCCTCGAAATTCACCTTTGCTCACAAGCAGCGAGGTTAAAGGGGGTTGTCTGGAACTTGAAATACATGGCTGCCATCTTTTAAAAAACGCTCCTCTCCTGACCATGGTGGTTTATGGTATTGAAACTAAGCTCCATTCATCTCTATACATCTGAGCAGCAATAACAGCACGGTCAGGTGTGATGCTTTTTTTGAAGAAATAAGGCGCATGCACAGCCCAATCGCGTATGCATTTCTATGGATTCTGGTTCTGGTTACCGATTGCATGCGTTTCCATAGAAAAGCATATGCGATCAGGTCAAGACTTGCCACCGGACCCTAGCGCTAGCGGTACGTGTGACCGCACCCTAAAGCTCAGAAGGTATTGACAGTGTAACAACACCTCTATGGTAGTCTGATATATAAAACACAGTTGCATTTGATGAAGGTGGATCTCAGTGTTAATAGAACTGCTGCACAAATGAAAATATTATGCAAATTTCTGTTATACTTTCTGTTTCAATTCTTTACTGATTTCAAAATATCTGCGTACAAGTGAGTAGAAACATCTGGCTACAGACCTAGTGCTCCTGACATAGATAAGTGTCAAAGGTTCTCCTGCAACCCATGTCTCAGGCGCACCCGTGTCACTAGGACTCCTGCTCACTAGGACTGCTGCGACTGTCTGACTCACCTTGCCGTGTTCCAGCGATGGGTCTGGCGGCCCAACGCACATGTCCCCGCCTCCCCTGGGGCACAATGGCTTCCAGAGATTTAAAGTGCCAGCGTGCTGTTAATTGGTGCTGGCCGGCAACCCATTCTGTTAAATTTCCATCTCCTTTTTGGGTCCCCTGCCAGATCTTTGTGCTTCTATGTCTCAGAGAAAGCTTTGTTCATTGCCTTGTGTGTTTATCCTGATTTCCCGTAGTGACCTCGATTCCGTTCCTGACTTCGCTCCCGTTCTACCTGTCCTGACCTCTGCCTGCCCCCGACTCTGATCCCATGCTGCCTGTCCCCAACTCTGATCCCGTGCTGCCTGTCTTGACCTCCTGCCCGACTTTGTTTCTGCCTCACGATTCTGCACCTCGCCTTGGCCGCCACATTACTATGAGGGCATCTTGTTCTATCAAAATTGGAGATCAATCCATGATCACTTGATTTTTTTCAATAATAATATAATCTCCATTGATCAACATTTCATGGATTTTTGTAAGGGATGCAACATGTCACTAGAACAGGATTTCACTAAATTGCCTCAGCATAGTATATCAACATAAAACCTGTATTTTGCAAAAAAAAAGTGATGATCATCAATTAGAGAACAGCAATGACTGTAGCCAAGAGAAAGATTATAATTAATTTTCTGAAGGTTCAACCAGTCACCAATCAGTAGGGAGTGCTCAGGTCTTTGATGTGAATGACATCAGCACCGTCCATAGGACATCACTAGTCTTACATGGTTCTGCTGGGATTTTGGTCCACTCTTCTTCCAGTCTCTTGCACAGTTGAGGGTTTCTTGGAAATAACTTTGTCACCAAGGATTTTCCATTCTATTGGGTTTAGATCAGGACTCTGGGCTGACTATTTAATTATTTCAATGTTTTCTGTTTCAAAGCACTGCTTTATCTGTTTTGCTGTGTGACAGGGGACATTGTCCTGAATGAAAATTGCTGGCTATTTGAGTGAGGAATGGAGGAAGGGACCACGTGTTGTTGAGAAAGTTCTGATACATGCTTACATTCACTCTGCCATGTAGCTGTATGAGAGGTCCAACTCCTGCTGTAGAAAACATTCCCCAAACCATGACACTTCCTCCACCACCTTTCACTAACTTCTTTACACACTTTGTGTTCAGTCTTTCCCAAGCTTGTTGACGAACATAATATTTTCCGTAACCAAATAAATTAGACTTGCTTCAATAATTTGCTTTCACTCAACAAAATGAACTGAACCACTCCTCCTCTGCCTCCACAGCAACGGTGAGTCTAGTCTTTTGATTATTTCTGCTAATGAGAGCTTTGGTCACTGCAGAGTAGGCGTTCAGTCCAAATGCTCTTAAATGTTAGATACTGTATGAAGAGACAGATCCTTGCCCTGTTCAGTGCTGAACCAGCGAGCGATTCCATCTGCAGAGTTGAATCAATAACCCATAGAGATTCTCCGCATTATCCTGTCCCCTCTTGCTTTGGTCTCTCGAAGGGTGACCATTCTTCTTGAGGGACTTCAGTTTTGATGTTGTAAAGATGCAATATAATAGAAATCACAGACCTGGATCAACCAACTTCTCTTGCTATGGCTAATAGGGTCCCCCCTTTGGCCTTCATGTGGACATCCTGCTGCTAAGGGGCTTCAGTCACTTTGGAGCAGCACAATATGTTTGCAAAGTTAGTAAAAACTGGAAGGTTAAAGGGGTTGTCCGAGAGTTCTGAAAAAAACTAAAGGTGGCCAGGAGGGCGCTGCTTAAAAGTCCTACTCACCTTCCGGTGCCCTCCGGTATTCAGCTTCCGGCCGGCCGTGGCCGGGTACGCCTATCCATCCCTATTCACAGCATTGTGAATGCGGGCCGGAAGGTTGTCGGGTCCAACGCTGCACCCGAGGGCCCTGGAAGGTGAGTAGGACTTTATTTTTTTAAGCAGCGCCCTCCCGGCCACCCTTAGTTTTTTTCAGAACTCGGACAACTCGGGTGCTGTGATTACAGGAATCAAAACTCTTACATGGGACAGCACCCTCAGGTTGATGCCACACATGATGTTTATGGTCCGTTTTAAGCATGCGTTTTGACCGTTTTTCCCAATTATCTCAATAGATATACAGGTTGTAAGCAGACATGGGCATGGTAAACGGTCAAAAACGGATGTGTTTTTTAAAACGCATGCTTAAAAACGGACTAAAAACGGCATGTGTAGTGCAACACCCTCGCCGATGCAATGGCGAGGGAGGGTTTGCGAATACGTCCCACCTGCATGTAATCCCATTACACAACATGGCCCTGATAGGACATAGGGGTATTGCAGTGGTGAATCCTGCCTGGCAAGGCAGAGGTTAAGTATTTTGTATGATGCAAGATGCTGTTGTCCAATGATCTGTGTTACATCCTGTGCTCTGTAAGCTGAGATGTGATTGGAGGAGCAGCCACCACCTGACCAAAGGGAGGTAATAAAACCTCTGGCCAGGAATGTTCTGGAGAACATTGGATGATTATTCTAGTGTGGAATCCTAGAGATCAGTGAGTGAGTGAGAAATCTCTGTCTAGTCCATACCAGAGCAGGAAGAGCCTAGCCCCTGCCTCTGAAGAGTGGAGTATTAGACTGCAGTACTGAGCTGTGCCCTTATGTGTGGGATAGAAGCTGCAGTAATGTGCCCATATGTGTGGGATAGAAGCTGCAGTACTGTGCCCATATGTGTAGGATGGAAGCTGCAGTACTGAGCTGTGCCCATATATGTGGGATAAAAGTAGTAGTTTTCTGTGGTTCCCATATATGCAGGATTAGAGTAGTAGTAGTACTACTGGGAAGTACCCATGTGGGCCGGTTAAGAGCAGTGGTATTATGTTACGGCAATATACACGGTAAGAGTTCTAGTACTGTCCGATGCCTAATTGTAGGCAAAAAGCACATTTATACATTGACAGATTGAAAGACACAAAGACAACGCATACACTTTACACATTGTTGCATCAGTGTCTTTAGCAGTTCGCACTACTAACCTGAGGAGGCACTGAATTTTGCTGAGGTTCACTTTCATCCGGCAGTGTGAACAATGGTCTAGTTACTGCTGCTGAGTGAATCCATCACAGCCATCTCTCTGTAGCCATGCTTTGGACCAGTAATAGTTAACACCATGTTATTGATTGAGCCTGCTCCTACCACCAGGGGACAGAGATCCGAATCTCTAGTTTCCAGCTCATGGCTTACATTTTGTAACTATTTCCTTGTGTGTCTTGTTTTGTGTCTCACTTTGACATATGGAGGGACTGTCTTTATGGTTGTTCCATATCACTTAGGATATGCAGAGGCAAGCAGGCAGAGAATTTGGGGAGCTGCAGCTTAAGGCTCACTGTTCTTTCTTGTCTGTCCTCCCTTGATCCACCTTCCCCCATTACACACATGTTCTCTGCCTGAAATCCTGTGCAGTGTTTTAGAACCTGGAGGACCATGAAAACCCCTTTAAATAGCAGCTTCCCATAGACTAAATACTATTTCCCAATCTGCTTTTGTAAATAAAATTATTGGTTCCACTCACTTTTAAAAGTTGATAAACATACCTGGCTCCCTGTCAGCAAACAGCATAGAGTCATGGGGGTGTTGAAGTCCCTGGTGTCATCATTATTATCTCCTCTGTGCTCTGCTAGATTTTCCTTCCACTCTCTCCTGCAGAGGTGAGATTTGCTTGCACAGAGTCAGCTAGAGGTTGTATGAGGAATGGGTAGTAGAGAGAGGGGGAGAAAAGGAGGAAGAGCAGAGAGGAGATAATGATGATGATTACCGCCTTGATAAGGGGGCCATTGCACTATAGCAGTGGTGGCCAAGCTTTGGCATGTGTGCCATGACGTCCACACACATCAGTATTTTAAAGGGACACATCCTTGGCTACCTGGGCCCGTAGGAAGAGTGAGAAGGTAACGACAGGGTTGTATCAGTTTTTGGAGCTTTGTTTTCATCAGTTTGCTACTGGCCCATGCACAATGATTCATTGTAACATTTCATTGTATGGAATGGACTTTTTTTCTACTAATAAAGAGAGATGAAAGTAATAGCTTCAGAGATTATCGACATACGAGGAGAAAGAGCAAAAGTTTGAAATATTACAGACTTCATTGAAAAATCCATTTCACAGGATCAGAAAATATGCTTTACCGCAAAACCGGAAATTGTGAAATCAATAGCATGAAGAATGATGAGCGGTTTGTCTCTACATATACATATATAACATACAGCGACCTCCGGTAGATGTAATAGATAATGACATTCATGGGGTCGGTCCCATGTGGCCTCATATCTGATGAGCCTGGATTTATATTGTTATTAGAATTGCTTCAATAAAATCAAGATGATCGGATATGACTCAATGACTGACACGGACACAAATTCACCTTCACGATACATAAAGTGGGAATCGGATTATTAGAAGGAACAGACCATACACTGGTCTCATATTCACTGGTGAAAATATAACCATAAAGAGCAGTCAATGGGTCAGTCTATTCCGTAGTATAATGACCACTCTATTGGTTTACACCTTATGTTAAAGGAGAAGTCTTGATGGGACATTCCCTTTAAGGGAGCTTTCAATTACAAGTACCGTATTCAAAAAGACCCTTTTGTTTACAAAAATATTTCCTACGTTGCACAGTCCATTGATGACAAGGAGCAATGTGTTATGGTGTATTTCTCCTTCAGCATACATATTACATCTGATCACTAGGGGCTCCTGGAAAGCACTTAAAGGGGTCCTTTAGATAAGACCTCCACTTATCATGAGCCTAGGGACCCCTTGTACATTACATTAATTCTCAAGGGCACTGTACTATGTTATCTTCACCAGTCCTCCAGAAGTGAATACAGCCCCGTACATATGCAACCAGCAACTCCATTCATGATCAGTGGAGGTAACATGAAATAACCATAATACCAATATCCATAGTACCCAATAACCATATATCAATCAATCTCTTCCATTAGACATGTCTCTGCATGTATTTGTACCTCTGTCTTTGCCTCAAGCTTCAGCCTTTCCCTGTTCTCACCATGCTGCCCTCTGTATATACACACAGCTTCCTCTCTTACTGCTCTCGGCCATCCTCATGGCGTCACCCACTGTGTCTCTCTTTTTCCTATTCATTCTCACTGACAGAGACAGGAAGGGAGGAAATGGCGGAAGCAGGGAGTCATAACTGTCCTACTAGAGCTCTTTCTATTTAGCAGTCATGTAAACAAATACGCATGGATAGTCTGCACACAGTAACAGTAAGTAGCTGTACTGCTGAATCACTTGATGAACATTCAAGGATTATCCCCAAGGCAGTAGGAGCAATTTATGTAAAAGAGTGGCCAACCCCTTTAAGCTAGAAAGGTATTTACTTTTAGGATAATGTACTGTCACAACTGAACCATTGTTTAATTTATGTTTTATGTTAACAATTTGAAATTAAATTTATCTATGAAATAAAAAAAAATGTTTTAAATGGTGCATTCCTTTTAAGACTCTATATAATTCTGACACTTCCTGTCCTGTAGAGATCACTTCCCATCAATCATTATCACCGGTGGGATTAAACTTAAAGGATATATATAATAGTATCCACCATTGATAGACCATGTCTATAGCGCAAAACAGCTGTCGCTCCTCCCATTTTCCCCCTATTCCCACCCTGCGTGTCTGCTCATGCTTTTTTAAAGGAATACAATAAAGAAGAATTACATTTTACCAGTGGGTGCCACATTTGTTCTTGTTACTATTGCACACTGATTGGACTTCACTTTAAACGTCAGAGCACCACCGTTTTTGTGTACCCATTGTCCGGGTCTGCTTGGATTACTACAATGTAACTTTTTTGTGGGTGGTGTTGAATTTTGCGCAGGGATAGTGCCACTCATCATTTCTTTACATGGGATTTTTGACATGGGATTTTCTGAGATATTCTACAGTAAACTTGCTGTGATCCTTTTGCCTGAAACTTGACTACACTTCTACTTTATAATTTTGTAGCTTGCCAGCTTTTTGGTTTTGACCTGGTTTATCTGACTGTCTTGTGTCTGTTTGTGTTTCCTAATGCACTATGCACTTATTCAGGTTGGAAGTCGCCCAGTTATCTCCTGCGATTTAGCCCTGGATCGGCAAATAGGCAGGAGACAGAGGTAGTGGGAAGCTCAGGGCTTGCACTTCTTCCCTGTGTTGACACAAGCATATGAGGAAAAGAGACCATGAACTGGAATCCGGGTGACATCTGCTTCTCACTTTAGCACATCCCTTTGGAAGCTGGCCACAAGGAAAATCACTGTAAACCGATAATACCATCCTCATTATCACAAATACTATTTCACATGACCTAAATGCATAGGAAAGGGTGGATTATAATCTAACCAGTGGCTTTGTACTTTAGAACCTAATAAGGTAGTTATAAAGTTTAATTACTATTTAAATAAAAAAGTTTTAAATAAAAAGCGTTTTTGATGCAAAGGCTCAGAGACTGATACACTGAAGCAAACTACCAGCGAGGTACAGCGGCTACCTGCTTATATTTTTAACTCATGGTGAATTGTAGTCATTAAATACAATTGCATCTACCGTACTTCACTCAAAGCAAATTACTTTACTAAAAGAGTACAGGCGGTCCCCTACTTAAGAACACCCAACTTACAGACGACCCCTAGTTACATAGGGACCTCTGGATGTTGGTAATTTACTATACTTTAGTCCTAGGCTACAATAATCAGCTGTAACAGTTATCACAGGTGTCTGTAATGAAGCTGTTAATCCTGGTTCTTATGACAATCCAACAGTCTTAAAATCCAATTGTCACAGAGAACAAAAAAATTCTGTCTGGGGTTAAAATGATAAAATATACAGTTCCGACTTACATACAAATTCAACTTAAGTACAAACCTACAGAACATATATTGTATGTAACCCGGGGACTGCCTGTACATACAGTAGGCTTAGCCTACCTGAGGCCAAACATTCCATACAATGGAGTTTAGTAAACTAACATATAAGTTTAATTGTAACTAAACCTTTGAGGAAATTGTTTTATTATTTCAGAGACGAACAGGTGATTAAGAGTACATTTTATAATATACTTAGGTAAGTAAAAGCCTTCAGAGCAGGGGTGTAAGTAGGAAAGGCTGGGCCACATAGCAAAATTGTGGTTGGGTCCCCTGCACTCTGAGGGGCTTTCCTGCTGCTAAATTATGAGGCTACCTGCACATATAGCATAATACCTGCAGATTTTTTTGTGTGGTAAATCTGCAGGGTAATACAGTAGAAGTGTAGTATATGAGATTTATTACACATTGCAGAACCCCATGCACAACATACAGTACACACAACATACACATGTACATAGAGCACACACAACAAACATATGTACATATACAATAGGGAGCAGAGACAGGTTTCAGCTGCTGAGTGACAGAACTTCAGTCTCACTCTTCAGGACTGCTTCACAGGCTGTTACACTGTGCAGGAGTACTCTCACATCCCACTGTGCAGGATTACAGCAGGCAGAGGGAGTGGGAAGTGCTGAGAGAGCAAGGGGGCGGGGATACAAGAGGTAAGGGGGAGTCTGTGAAGCTACAGCACAGAAGGGCTTTGATAATACCGCCGGAGCTCCTCAGGCTCGTTAGCATAATCTTATTATATTTGTTATACATGGCCTCCATCCTTCTAAAATCAACTTTTTACATTTTGCTAATAAGACAGAAGTGCTCTGGGGGGTGTTAGTAGAGCCCCTCTGTGTTATAGCTTTACAGGTTGTTACACTGTGCTGTAGGAGCAGGGAGGAGGGAATACAGTGTAACAGCCTGTGAATCTGCAGAATGGAGGGGCTCTAATAACACACCCAGAGCTGTTCTGGTTCATTAACAAAATTTTAAAAGTTGATTTTAGAAGGAAGGAGGCCATGGATAACAAATACAAGGAGATTATCACAGCCAGGGCGCCTGGATCTATGAGTAAGTGTCTCTGGTTTGTCATGATGGATATTGATGGTAGATTTTCTTTATAAATGAACGATACTATATGAACATCTTTGATTTTTTTACACTTTTAAAGACCTAAAACCTGAATAAGCAGCCATTGCTATATAACATCCAGAATTATACCCAGTGATTTGCATGTGAATGGTGTTTCTCTTCCCTGGGATCCTGCCATGGCTTCCTGGCTGGCGGACTGTATCTAATAAGCGGCCAGGATTTGCATAGAATATACAGATTCCAATTGCAAATTCTATTTCCAATTGTGAACCAACAGGAATTTGTGTAAATACAAGAAAACATCAGGAAATTAGGAAGGAATCCTAAGATCTCTGCAGCACGAAGCGGGGAGAATTCAATTTACCAAATGTAACATCTCGGAGAAGAGTGTCAGGGATGTGAGAGGGAAGTATTGACCGCTGGATGATGCAGTCACTTCGGAGGCGACAGACACTAATCCCATCGGGGAGGAAGACAATTTAAGCCAATTATATAACTGCTATTCCTCTGTGGTATGAAATCTTGCTGCTCTGTTGCATGGCTTAAAGGTGTAACACGATCTAGAATCATATCAGTAACTTATTGCTAGACCTCTGAAACATTAAACCTAAGAAATGGTCCAAAATACAAAACTAAAAAATAATAAAGAAAACATATTGGCAACGATTACAAAGAGTATCTTCCACCATGGAGGACCCAGCACACAGGCAAAACAGGAACTTGCTGTCATCTTCAGTGTAGATTATAGATGATTTCAGCTCCTCCTGCTCTATAACATGCTGCCTGCAGATAGGACACTATGTTCAACATCCCCCACCGGGGCCTAGCCTTTTCTTGGGGCCTGGAGACAGCCTGGGCCCGCAGTACCTGAGTGGCTGGCGGTTGCGGCCTAAGCACGCTTGTGTCACGGTGCTTGGTACGGGGGAACCGGAGGGCTGTCCTACAGCCTGGCAGGCCTCCAGCAGGGTGGTGTTGGCAAGAAAATGATGAGGGAGAGGCTGCTATAGCGGATCTCCCTGGGGCAACCCTTTGGTGTCTAGAGTGTAAGTCTCTGTGTGGTAGACAGGGTGCCGGTGATGATGGTAGTTGTAGTAGCAGGGACCAGACGGAGGCAAAGGTTGAAGAAAACAACTTACAGTTCTTTATTGGAACCGCAGGAACTTCAGCAACATGCCGTGAACAAAGTGATGGAGTGCTGGAGAGGTACTTGGAGGGAGCCACAGGAGTAGAGCACCAGCCTGGATGCAGATGGCAGGCTGGGCGGTAGCTGTGTCCTAGTAGGATGCTTCAGCTTGTTCTCAGGGGCTTCAGGTATCACCCTTAAAGGTAGGATGATACCCCTTTCCTCACTACACTAACTCCTAGTTCCACTCTTCAGAGGCAGGGGCTAGGCTCTTCCTGCTCTGGTCTGGTGTGCTAAGGGTACAGACTCCTAAGAGCCTGTACTGGAGAGACTCCAGTCTCCCCCTGAGCTACAGCTCAGCTCACTACTAACTCCTCACATTCCTAAGTCCTAAGTCCAAAGACTCCAGAACATTCTGGGCAAGGGGTTTTATCATCTCCCCTTGGTCAGGTGGTGGCTGCTCCTCCAATTACCTCTCAGCTTACAGAGACAGGATGCAATACATGTGATTGGTTACTAGACTCTTACATCACACAGAACAATTAACTTCTGCCTTGCCAGGCAGGATTAACCACTGCAATGTCCCCTGTGTTATGTGATGACATGCTGTGGGGCTCATTCGCAAGCACTCCTTCGCCATTGCATCGGCGAGGGTGTTGCATATGTACAATCTGCTTAGCTCCTCCTGCTCTATACTATGCTGCCTGCAGATAGGACACTCTGTACAATCTGCTCAGCTCCTCCTGCTCTATAACATACTGCTTGCAGATAGGACACTCTGTACAATCTGCTCAGCTCCTCCTGCTCTATAACATGCTGCCTGCAGATAGGACACTCTGTACAATCTGCTCAGCTCCTCCTGCTCTATAACATGCTGCCTGCAGATAGGACACGGTGTACAATCTGATCAGCTCCTCCTGCTGTATAACATGCTGCCTGCAGATAGGACACTATGTACAATCTGCTTAGCTCCTCCTGCTGTATAACATGCTGCCTGCAGATAGGACACTATGTACAATCTGCTCGGCTCCTCCTGCTCTAACATGCTGCTTATTAGAGATTAGACTACTTTATTTAAGGTGACAAATTTGGACATTATGTTGACAGATATACCATCTTTTGCAGACAGTGGCCCATTATAGCAAGAAACCCCAATCTGTAAAGACTTTTCAGTCCAGTAAATACATCCAGTGTAGGTGTATGGGCATGATGACCTTAACCAATCACGAAAACTGAATGTTAGCAACCCTTGAAAAGCCCTGTGTCCCCTTCAGAAAATGTCGGCTCAGCTAAGTTTTACTTATAGACCACAAATGACATAAGGGCGACTCATTAAGGTATATTTTTCTATAAAGGCCGTCACATGCCTTAATACTTTCACTGCACATTACTATTAAGGGCAGGAATCCCTCCTTAGAGCATAGAAATGTCACAGGGATTGAGAATGACATTTGTGCAAAATCATAACCTTTCTTACATTTAAAGGGCCAGTGCGGCCATAACCGAAGTGTCCCTGTCCGATCAATGCACGCCTCTGGTGACAATTAGGCACCTTCATATAGGGGGCAGAGTCTGGGGCTGCGTCCACAAGTGGCGTTTACATTGTGTAAACAACAGCTGAGGAGATTTGAATAATTACAATGCTGTTAACATTTGCTGTTACAAAACACAATACTAACACATTGGTGCTTATTTACTAAGGGGTCCGCGGAACGCACTTTCGTCGGATTTTGGAAATTTTCGGGATTTGCGCCGCTGTGACAGCTATTTAGAAGGGGATTGTGTCGCACGTGATCGGGCGTCACACACTCCGACTGAATCAGACTAAGTGCAAGATTTAATATTCAAATTGTGTAGCAAATAATGCTATACAGCGGGAAGAAGAAGGTGAACTCCGGCGGACCTCAGAGGGGACACATGCAGGATATCGGGCGCACATTTACTTACAAGGTCACTCAAGTTTACGGAAAGTGCTGTGTGCGGCGATTCACAAAGATTGAGTGGCAGAAATCATGAATGTGTTGCTTCCCCGCTCAGGTCCAACAGAGTTCTCTATCTTTTTTGTGGTGCACTTTAAACATAGGGCGTGTGACACAATTTGAAAGTTAAATACAGCGCTCCGTCCGAACCAGCCCGTAATTTGTGTTGCATGGAAGCAGCGCATCTGAGCCATAATCCCATTGCATACACTTCTTAAATACCTGTGCAAGCCATTTTAGCCATGAAGATCGTGAACAGTCCGACAAAAGTGCGTCGCAAAGCCCTTAGTAAATGTGCCCCAATATGTTAACAAAACACACACCATAACATTGGCCCACATTTACTCAAGTGTTTGTGCCGGTTTTCTGTCTGAGTTTGCACTAGAAAGAAAGTGCAAACTGCTTGCACCTGTATTCATCAAGTGTCTGCGCCAGTTTTGTGTCGCGGCTGCTCTGTGTCCGACAAGACAGAAAAAATGTGCACCTAAAGGGGCGAGTTATCACTTAGTTGGAGTTTGCACCACATTTATTACTGACGTGCACCATAATTTTGCAGCATGAACAAAGTGCACCAAAAACACTTCCAGAGCAGTGCAGGGGGCACCAGATTCATGAAGACCGGCGCCAGTTTTGATGAATCTGGCACCCCCTGCACACTCCACAGGCAAACTGCACATAGTACAGACCGCCCAAGTTCTAAATCTGGGCCTGTGTGTGTGCAGGTAGCCTAAGGACTGGGGGTAATTGATGAAAACGGAGTCACATGGCTAACACCCTTGGGATTAGCCCCAAGTCAGTGTAGTAGCACAGTAGGTCCCCCACCCTCTGCCCACTGTATGACAGATGGGAATTTGGGCCTAACATATAACATTTCCTCATGGTATGTAGTGCACAATGCCAATCTGCAGGAGGTAAAGCTTTGCCGCCATCGATGTAAAGACTGATTTAGAGTAACACTACGCAGACAATTTTCTTCCATGTAATGTCATTTTACTCCGTTAACTGACACCTTGTTGTATTCTTAGAAATATCAAACTAAAAGTAGACAGTTGTGAGAATTACCCTGGTGAGACATTAAAATTAGAAGTCATTTGCAAGACGTGAATCACAAGTGCGATGTTCAGTGTTTCGTGATGACAAATCTAAGTGTTTTTTTACCAATTAGGCTGTTACTCTCCGAACGCCCCCAAGTCTTCATCTAAAAGCATCTACTCCAGGTGTACATTGTAGATGTCATCCAATGTTATACATGAGCATCACCTGCCAAACACGGAGAAGCTCTAAAATAAGCTGGATAGTCCGCCAACTCTGCAGGAGAAAATATCTGATGCTAGGCACCCAGCCATCAAATAGGGATGAATGGAGAGTGACTGGGCAGGCGTGACCCCTCTCCATTCTGTCCGCCTTTAGGATCGGACCCAGTTTCCAATATCAGTGCAACCCCACTGGTGGGTCCTGCCGATCATCTAGGGCAGCACGGTGGCTGAGCGGTTAGTATTACAGACTTGCAGCGCTGGGGTCCTGTGTTCAAGTCCCACCCAGGTCAACATCTGCAAAGAGTTTGTATGTTCTCTCTGTGTTTGTGTGTGTTTCCTCCGCCTCCTCCAGTTTCCTCCCACACTCCATAACATACTGGTAGGTGATTAGATTGTGAGCCCCATGGGGACAGGGACTGATTTCGCTAATCAGGACATTTTATTGAATTTTCATACTTTTTGGTTCAAGGGTCATAATTTCCTTTTTTTTTGTGCAATACCGTAAAAATGTTTGCTGCATTTTTTTTTTCGTGACATATAGGGATAGTTGAAAATAAAAGGGAACTTTTTTTTAATTTTTAGCTTTTTTTGGGAGAACTGGAGAAAAATATACATATTTTTTGTAATGTATCGTTTTTCAAATTAACTCAAAATTACCATTATAAAATACATCTCCTAGTGTGTGACCTTGGTGTTTGTTGGCACCTGGTATCCATGGTGCGGTATACCAGTGTTACATAAAGGAGCCAGCTGCACCCGTCCTCCTTAGTCCTATCCATAGTAACCTAATGTCTTGGGTGCTGCTTCACACCAGCGGTTGTGTAAATGCACAAGTCACGGTGACAAGGCATCTTCAGTTTCTTGGGAATATATGTCTTAGAGCCGCTTGTACAATGAAGCGAATGAATGAGTAGATTTATTAATTCATTATAGGGAAAGGGAAGTGGATGATAAATCACATCAATACGGATATCAGAAAGGTGGTATGGAAGGAGACAAGGATCACATCAATACGGATATCAGAAAGGTGGTATGGAAGGAGACAAGGAAAAGAAGTTTAAAACTTTTGCCTATTTACAGTTTATAGGTGAGAGGCCTGACCACTGTGATCCCCGCCAATCCTGAAGGTGCGGGCCTGACCACTGTGACCCCCGCTAATCCTGAAAATCGAGCGGTGGTAGTGCAGGTGCAATAGGGGTAGGAGGTTCTTGAGACCTTCGTAACTACAGTAGTAGCTATGGGGCCCGCAGTGTAAGGGGGCCCAATTGTTCAACCTGACACACAAAAGAGTGGATGATGTGCAACATTATATACATATTATGCTGCACATTGTGCAACATAATGGGGGTCATTTACTAAGGGCCCGATTCGCGTTTTCCCGACGTGTTACCCAAATATTTCCGATTTGCGCCGATTGTACCTGAATTGGCCCGGGATTTTGGCGCACGCGATCGGATTGTGGCTCATCGGCGCCGGCATGCGCGCGACGGGGGGCGTGGCCAAACGAAACCCCGACGTATTCGGAAAAACCGCCTCATTTAAGAATGGAAAATGTGTCGCTCGGGACGCGCTTACCTTCACTCAGCCCGAGCCGGTGAACTCCTGCGCGTTCAGATGCTTTTCAGCGCAGCAGCCACCTGGTGGATGGCGGAGGAACTACCTTATTAAATCCCGGCCGGACCCGAATCCAGCACATAGAACGCGCCGCTGGACCGGGTAAGTAAATCTACCCCACTATGTGTATGACATTTATGTGATGTATATATGCTGTATATGTGCATATGATGTATTGTGTGTATATACTGTATGTATGTATATATGCTTTCTTGAGCGCGGGTATATATGTAACCTGCGCTCTTGTATGTAACCCGGGGACTACCTGTAATGTTAAAACAGAAGGATAACTGAGACATAACGGAACGGAAGCACAACTGAAGCTGAACATCAGCGCCAATGTGACAGAGCCCTGAGGGAAAACGAGTAGTTACTTAATCAGACATGATTATAACACATCCACTTATTATTCTATACTTATCCACTAGTAATGATAGGTTTCTTCTAAAGGAAATCTACCGTTAAAATCAAGGATAATAAATAGAGATGAGCGAGAAACGGCTCGTTGCTCGGACGAGTATTTCCCCTGCTCGAGATCGAGCATTTAATTAAAAAAACACAGTGAAGAACAGTGAAGAATAGAATAAAAACAGTGAACACAGTGAACACAGGATCATTTAAGTGAAAAACACAGTGAAAAACACAGTGAAGAATAGATTGCGATGTTCGGCAACATCAGCTTACTTGTCGGGAGATACGCGCGAAAACGTCGGCTTTTCCTGCAACAAAATAGTATGTGAAGAAACAATATATACGGTGAGAACACATTATGAAGAAACGGGGAGCGCCACAGAGACCACCAAGCGCAGAGAACCGAAGCAGCACAGCGACACGGGGCGAAGAGTACACAGAGACCAGAGACCTCCGGGGTAGAAGCACAGAGACACTGGGGGAGCAGCACGGAGAAATGGGTGAAACAGCCAGCACGGAAGACATGGGCGGTAGCGGGAACAGCAGACAGGAGGACACCGGGTGGCACGTGCGCAGGCGCTGGCGTTGCAGCATCGGAGGCTCGGGGCGAGACGTGTACCGGAGAACAGTTCGCCAGGGGCAGCACGGAGAAATCGGGGCGGGCAGCATGGAGACATGGGGTAGCTCGGCAGCACATGGGAGGCCCAGAGGAGAAGGGAGAGTAGCAGCAGCATGGAGACACCGGGGAGCATCAGCACGGAGACACCTGCGGAGAGCAACACGGCCGAACCGGGGAGCAGCAGCAGCGCGAGACACGTTCGGGGAGCAGCCGAGACATCGTGCGAAAGCAAGATACACGGGTTTGGGGGATTCCTGGGATACAGCCAGTCACGGGAAGGACACTTTTCCCGGAACGGAGCGGGAAAGCTCGGAACACGCACAGCAGACGGCGAAGCATCTCGGGGCAGGGCACCGGACCGGGGAGCAATAATGTGGCGCCCGGCATGGGCGTCATGGAGGACATTGGGAATACGGCACAGCACGGGACACCAGGGGGAGCGCCGCCAGCACGGAGGACACCGGGAGAGTGCTCAGCAGCATGGAGACACCGTTGGGTTCCATAGCGTATCAGCACGCGAGACATCATTGCAAGGAAGCTTTAGCCGCAGCAGCACGGAGACCGGGAGCAGCGACGCACGGAGACCCGGGAAGCGTATCTCGACAAGTAAGCAGATGTGCCGAACATCCTACAATCTATTCTTACTGTGTTCTTCACTGCGTTTTTTGACTTAAATGATTCCGTGTTCAATGTTTTATTTCCATTCTTCACCGTTTATTCACACTGCTAACTGTCGGGAGATATATACGCCGCAGAACAGTGAAGAATAGATTGCAGATGTTTGCATCTACAGTCGTAACTTATCAGAAGAACATTCTTTTCAATTAATATAGCACATTTTATTCCCGAACCATGGTCCCTTTGAAAAATACTCGAGTCTTCCTGACTTCAATGGTGGCTCGTTATCGAGGAGCCACTCGAGCATCAGGAAAAGTTTGTCTCGAATAACGAGTACCCGAGCATTTTAGTGCTCGCTCATCTCTAATAATAAACCATGTACTCATAGATCTGGGCACTGTGACTCTGATATTCTTATATTTATTATCCATGGTCTGCTTCCCTCTAAAATCAACTTTTATAATTATGCTAATGAGCGCGAGGGGCTGCCCTAGCCCCTCTGTGACCTAGTTTTAAAAACTGTTACACTGTCTCACCCCTTCTACACCAGCACTGAGATTACAGCAGGAAGTGCTCACTGCACAAGTGCTGAGGGAGCAGGGGGAAGGGTGAGACAGTGTCACAGCCTGTAAAGCCAGAGCACAGAGGGACTAGGGTAGCACTTCTGGCTCATTAGCATATTCATAAAAGTTGATTTTAGAAGGGAGGAGGCCACGGATAACAAATATAAGCAAATTCCCACAGTCACGGTGCCTGGATCTATGAGTAATGTCCCTGGTTTATCATGATGGATTTTGATGGTAGATTTCATTTAAGCTCACCGTGGGAAGGCATCAGTTTTATCAGAGGAATAATATATTCATGAGACTCTAGGGTTAATGACACTTTTGGAATATTTTCTTGCAGCAGATTGGAATTGGTTTCCAAGAATCAAATACAGTTTTGTCAATTTGGGAAAGATCATCACTAATAATTCTATGCAAAAAGTTATGTGTGTATTCACATTTTACAAAGATTTTAACAGAAATGAGCTGAGAATGAATAGAATGAAGATGAATGAAAACGGATCTGCCCCAAGCATAGGGGCTGCAAAGTAACACAGTCCCCTCTGAAGCTTTTATGCCCTGATGACAGCCCAACATTTTTTCTCTGTATAAGTGGTACAGCAGAGGACGATGATATAAATGTGCCTTGCTAAGTGATCTTTCTTCCAGGACTGTGACAGGAAGCTTATTATTTAGTGACATCATCCACATTATTCTCACTTGGTGGTAGCCTGATTTATCATTGTTCACATACGCCATCTAGTGGGGAAATCTAGAACTGACGTCACAATAATTATGTATGAATGGATAAGCTTTATTTAAAGAAAAATCTACCATTTGTTTTTGCATTATGAACAAACATACATGCTGTAGCTACACTGATGCAGAAAACATATCTTGTTTAACCCTGAACTGATTGTCGTTTTGCTGAAAAAAACAATTATAAAACGAGGATAATGCTCTCAGTCCTAAGGCTCTCAGTCCCTGTCCATCCATTACAACCATATAACAGTACTCATACCATACATATATTCAATATTCCTTTTATATATAGACTTGATTCAAAGACATAATGGCATAAATACATTACCAAACTTGGCTAGGTATGCCATAGTCCTTGTAGAGTCTACACTAAACATCCATGGCTTCCACTGAAGACGCAAAACGTCCGGTGTGTCCTGTGAATTTTGGAGAGGTTCCTCGGCCAGGTAGACTTTAAATACTTTTACAACTATACTTATACATTAGTTTATCTCTATCCTTACCCTAACACACAAATATTACAACAAGCTACAAATAAAATACAAAAAATTTAAAACATTACAAAAATAATTAAAATTAACTGCTCAGATATGTTGCATCAGTGTAGCTGCCAGCATTCTCAAGGTATGTTTGCTTCATAATGTCATGAAATCAAATGGTAGAGTTCCTTTAAAGTGTAGCTAAACTTTAACAACATTTATTAAAGAATTTACAGATGATAGTAGTAAACTTAATAATTTACTTAAGAATGTTTCATGTGTCCTTCTTTTTTTTTGCTACAGAATTCTGGGTGGATTCCAGCCTTTGCAATGGGATTATCACTTATTTCTAGGCAGCACCTGCATTGGTAGTTGAAACCATAAGCATGTTGGATACCCTGAGTACAGTTGGTAGGGAAACAAGAAGCAGTAAAATCATTTTTTTTGTTCTTTACATATTTATACATAATATCAAGAAAATATTACAGGTTTAAAAAAAGCTAAATGTAAAACTGATTGTATGTGGGCCATCTAGTGGTACACCTATGTACTTTACACTGTACCAACCTCATTTTAGTGAAATTGCTACTGATAAAAAAATCACAAACATTCAGGTACTTATTTAGTGTGTCTAAAATCTTGTTTTGCAGGACATGGACATAACTGAGCCCAATAAACTTTGGACAGGGTTCCCCAGCATCCGAACCCCACATGATACGTACTATTTATTACCCCTGCCCAAGTTGGGTATCACCTTCTGCGACCACTGTGGCCATTGTCTGGGTGGATGCCAGCACTACAAAATTTTAGGCATATATATTAAATTATGGCAGAGGAATGGAATTTACAAGCATATAGAACATACACCCCCGACAATGGTTCAATAATCGGCTATTGATAATAAGATCCCTAATCACAACAAAATGGACAAAGGTCCCAGTTATGAAACAAGGATGTGAGAATCGGATAAGGTCTTGATATTGATCCTGTTAAAGTGTATTGATAATAGTTCACATGAAAGCTGATCCTTCCGATACTGGTTTCTTCGCTGATGTCGGAAAAGATCAGTAAAGGTGGTGTCCAGGACAGTAAGACTGAAAGGACACCCTGTCATCAGGGTCGTGGTCACTTGTCCTGTCACTACAACCTGTTGGAGCACGTCACATGGATCCCATCACAGCCCCCACCCCCTCTCTCCCCGTACTCTTCATGTCTGGTGTGTAATGTATAGTAAGCATGTTGTGCATGTCTGTTATTCTGCTATACAGATGTGTGAGACATCCAGCCAACACAAGTAGCTAACTCAATGTGGGTATATACATATAGTACATCCTGGAGCAGTTGTATCACATACACAAACAATGGCCTGCCAGGTTCACGGGCGCCAGCATCAGATGCACATAGAGGAGCCAGCACGCACCGTGTGCATACACCCAATTTAACAGGCGTGTCAGTCATGGTATATGATATCTCATACACCCAGGCTGCAGGGGGTCCGCCAACCACCATGCAGACACATGGAGTACCATTAACACCATTATACCTCACACCATTAATACAGGCTGTCAGTCATGTGTATAGGAGTATTCATACACACAGGCTGCATGGGGCGTGGCCACCAGCACAAGAAGAGACATAGAGGGTCCGCACCAGGAGTGTCACATTCTTATGTACAGGCTGTCAGTCAAGCAGTGGGGGTGTGGCTGTGCCTCTCACTCATGAATAAGCTGGACAGCTGAATATGATAATGACTCATTGGTCCAATCTCAGGTCATTTGCATACAGCTTTAGGACCTGGTTGTTTGAGTTTACAGGCATGTAGAGGGACAATGCTTTCTAATGGCAGTTTATGAAAATATGTTTAGTTTTGGGGGTTAATCTGACGGGTTCACTTGAAGTCTTTCTTCCCTAGTCTCTGTGTTTGTTCTCTGGCCTGGCAGGCGGCTCCGTATCTGGGTGTTCCCCGCTCCCTACCTATAAATAGCGCTGGATGCATTGGTGAGAAGCCTACAGGAACACAGCACTGTATGGAGTACAGCAGACTGCTGCTATGTACAGTGGTGGCTATATCTCTGACATATGGAGGAACTGCACAGATCGCAATTCCTGTGAAGTTTAGTTTTCTGAGGCTGCGTTCACGTGTTCTGGACAATGTGAATGCAACCTGAAATGGCCAGGCCGGATAACTGCAGCTTAGCCCCCAATGAAATAATTAGACACTACACAAAGAAAGAAAACTTCCAGCTCTAGGTTGATTCTGGCACCAAAGAAGCAGGAATCATCTGATCCGTGGTAGTCCTAAGTGCGGCTGATAGATCATCAATAGATCACTAATATTACTAAACTGGAAAAGCCCTTTAAGATATAGCAGAATGACTATATAAAGATATCTCTACAGGATAGGGATTAACTTGCTCGGCACAGGTCCCACAGCTAGAACCCCCACTTATTACATGAATGTAGGTCTCATTCCCCATATTGCTGTACGGCACTCAGCTTTCTCAGGCAGGACCATAGATAATAAATGTTAGGATAATAGCATGATCCTCCTGATGCTCTATCCATTTAAGGGAACAAGATCACTGTTCTTCTATAAGGTGGGTATCCCACCATCAGTTGGACTACAAGATCAGCACCTTATGGGTGATGCCACACATGAACCCGTTTTTGGTCCGTTTTTAAGCACTTCGTTAAAAAAACACATCCGTTTTTGACAGATTTGACCAATTATCTTAATTAAAACTGGTCAAAAACGGATGCGTTTATGGACGGAATGCTTAAAAAGAGCCATGTGTGGCATCACCCTATGGGGGATAACTTTGCCACTTGGTCAACCCCTTTAAGCGGGGCTTTAGCTAGAAGATAGGGTAATCTGTCCTGGGTATTTAAATGCACAGCAAGAAAAGCCATCTGAAACCAAGCAAAGCTCCAGCTGTACCTTAAAGGGGATGTATCCGTAGATTTGACAATGCAGACAGCATTAGGTATTGCCCCTGGAGATCTGTGCAATCCTAACTTATCTTTGTTGTAAGTAACAGCAGAACTGTGCAAAAAATAAATTATACTCCAGGATTGTAGCTCTTCCAAGTCCACTAAGAGCTTGTTCTCACACTGCTGTGCTCTTCGCTCTGTGCACTTAGCTACTCCACAGATGCCTGATACAGTTTAGGCTCAATGTCCACATTTATGAAAGTGTCTGCGCCAGTTTTCTGTCTGACTTAGCACTGAAAAGAACCTACAAACGGCTTACACATGTATTTATCCAGTGTCTGCGCCAGTTTTGTATCGTTTCCACAGCGCCACAAACTTCTGCACCTAATAGGGCTCTCTGTGCACCACATTTATTACTAATTCTGTCTGCGCCACAATTCTGCAGCATGCACAAAGCGCACCAAAAAAATGGTGCCAAATTCCTGAGCAGCGCAGGGGGGGCGCCAGATTCATGAAGACCGTGCGCCAGTCCTGATGAATCTGGCGCCCCCTGCACACTCCACAGGCAACTGCACATAGTACAGACTGCACTAGTTTGGGGAGAGAATCTCCCTACATGCTGAGCGTGCATGTGTATGGTGTAGTTGGAAGGAACAGCTTTCACCATTATCTCTAGTATAAGGCTTTAGGTCTTTTCATAACAGTGAGAATTCCAGGTGATATCTGGGGTTAGGTCACTACATATCAGAATTTACAGTACCTGAGATAAGCCCTTTAGGACTATCAGCCCCATTATCTGTGTAGTATATCGGTGAATGACAGCCTGTCCAATGACACCTCTAATATAAGGTATGCGGTGACGTCAGTATTTCTGTACATAACTACAGGATGTCTCAGACTCTGCCCCCACCCTTCTACGGGCGTCACACTCCTTAAAGAACAAGCAACCCTTGTCCTGTGGAGCGGTCAGCGACTAACTTCCTGCTGCTTTCTACGGACCTGTAAAGTAATTGATCCTTGGAGGAATTTCTAACTTATGCCCCATTTATAACCGATTCATTTCCACCTAGATCGTAGTGGGATAGAGACAAACCCATACTCAAGGAAACTTTCAGGGCGCATTCACACCATGCGTTGCGTCACTTTTTTAATGCATTTTTGACGCATTCAAAAGGCTTCAGCCTTGATCACATGTTGAAGTAACATTGAGTTTTAGCAAATGAAATGGAAACGCAATGTTACTTCATGTGATCAAGGTTAAAGCCTTTGGAATGCGTCAAAGACGCATCAAAAAGCGCGTTCACACAATCATACGCCGAATGGAGGAGCTTCTCCCATTTCAGATTTGTTCAGACCAAAACGCCTGGACCAAGTAACACGTATTTGGCATTGTTTCCTGGTAAAACCCGTGCTGCTCGTTCGAGATTAAAGGCGTTTGCACGTATTTCAAAACGGGAGTAACTTCTTCCCTGCTGCGCCTGAATTACATTTACTATCACAAATCAAGGCGGCATGTGAACGCAGCCTTAGGCCAGCGGCACACGTGGTGTTTTGAACCTGTTTTTAGGCCGTTTTTAAGCAGTCCGGTAAAAAAAGCATGCGTTTTTTGGAAACGAATCAGTTTTTGACCGGTTTTACCAACTATCTTAATTTAAACGGGTCAAAAACGGATGCATTTTCAAAAACTGCATGCGTTTTTTAACGGACTGTTTAGAAACTGGCCCAAAAACGGGTGCAAAACGCCATGCGTGCCGCTGGCCTTAGGGTGGTGTCACATGTGGCGTTTCAACCAGTTTTTAGTCCATGTTCAGTCATGGAAACGCCTCCATTTGTGTCCGTTTTTTAATTAAGATAATTGGAAAAACGGATTAAAAAAAACAGATGTGTTTTTTAACCGACTGAAAACACATGAAAGCGGACTAAAAAAGGGTTTAAAATGCCACGTGTGACACCACCCTTAGCGGGAAGACATTGGGGGAGATGTATCCAAAGGAGTGTAGAAATAAAAGTGAAACAGTTGCTGTAACACCACAAGATATAGAAAAAAAACTATGAGGCCGGTGACACATTTGGCATTTTTTCCATCGTGTTTTTGATTCAAATATATCTCTGATATATACACTCACCGGCCAATTTCTTAGGTACACCTGTCCAACTGCTCGTTAACACTTAATTTCTAATCAGCCAATCACATGGCGGCAACTCAGTGCATTTAGGCATGTAGACATGGTCAAGACAGTCTCCTGCAGTTCAAACCGAGCATCAGTATGGGGAAGAAAGGTGATTTGATGCCTTTGTGAACGTGCATGGTTGTTGGTGCCAGAGTCGCTCTGAGTATTTTCAGAAACGCTGATCTACTGGATTGTGGCCAACGCACAACCATCTCTATGTTTTACAGAGAATGGTCCAGAAAAAGAAAAAACATCCAGTGAGGCCGGCAGTTCTGTGGTGGGAAATGCCTTGTGATTGCCAGAGGTCAGAGGAGAATGGGTCGACTGTGTCGAGCTGATAGAAAAGGCAACAGTGACTCAAATCGCCACCGCCCTCCGTACAACCAAGGTCGGCAGAAGAGCATCTCTGAACCACAGTTACGTCGAACTTTGAGGCAGATGGGCTACAGCAGCAGAAGACCACTCCTTTCAGCTAAGAACAGGAAACAATTAGCACAAGCTCATCGAAATTGGACAGTAGAAAATTGGAAAAACGTTGCCTGGTCTGATGAGTCTCGATTTCTGCTGCGACATTCGGATGGTAGGGTCAGAATTTGGCGTCAACAACATGAAAGCATGGATCCATCCTGCCTTGTATCAACGGTTCAGGCTGGTGGTGGTGGTGTCATGGTGTGGGGAATATTTTCTTGGCACTCTTTGGGCCCCTTGGTACCAATTGAGCATCGTTGCAACGCCACAGCCTACCTGAGTATTGATGCTGACCATGTCCATCCCTTTATGACCACAATGTACCCAACATCTGATGGCTACTTTCAGCAGGATAATGCGCCATGTCATAAAGCTGGAATCATCTCAGACTGGTTTCTTGAACGTGACAATGAGGTCACTGTACTCAAATGGCCTCCACAGTCACCAGATCTCAATCCAATAGAGCATCTTTGGGATGTGGTGGAACGGGAGATTCACATCATGGATGTGCAGCCGACAAATCTGCGGCAACTGTGTGATGCCATCATGTTAATATGGACCAAAATCTCTGAGGAATGCTTCCAGCACCTTGTTGAATCTATGCCACGAAGAATTGAGGCAGTTCTGAAGGCAAAAGGGGGTCCAACCCGTTACTACGGTAGCATGGTGTACCTAATAAAGTGGCCGGTGATTGTATATACCACTATGATGCACAGAGTCCCCTCCTCTGCACTGTGGCCGATCCAGGACACTGCACGGACCAACCACGGCAATGCGAATCAGCTCTAACTGGGATAACCACAGATGGGATACCTACACACATCTGATACACAAATTATGAGACTTCCCAATATAGCACAGGAACACTCCCTTTAATGCAAGTCAGCGGAAAGTCTGCCCTTTAAGTGGCTTGGCATAAGCTCCAGCAGTCATTATGATTGTTGACAAATACACGGCCCTGTTTCCTCATCTCATCCCCAGAAAGTACGGAGCACCAGCCTCATGGTGTTCATGGTGAGATATGGGGAAATACTTCTCACCTCCCAAAATGTCATATACGAAAACAATCACTGAGACCCATCTACAACACTCCTTACATATTTCTGACTCTACACCAGCGAATAACATACATGAAAAATCCTCCCCCCTTTGTTATGTCCTGGGCATGTCTAACGAGAATTGTAGAAGGAAATCCACAATGAGAAGGTGATCAGAATGTAAGCGTGCTCGTATTGTTACATTCCAGGATATAGTATATGTGAGCGCACATACCATCACAAGAAAGAACGAACATCTTAAGAATCAGGACATTAAAAAATGAACCTGTAAAGGGGTTGTCCCAAGTTTAGAGGTTATACCCTATACAGATGTCATATCATGGTTGGGCCAAGATATGATAATTCATCTGCATCCAATGAAACATATAAATTAAAGAAAGAAAGAGGGATGCATATGTGCAGAATCAACAAGATAATTTTTATTATTAGACGTACACATAAACACAGTTAAAAACCATTAAAAAGTCCTCAATCGGACATACAAGGTAGACCAACAGACAATGGTATGGGACTTATACGTAAGAGTAACAGTAACAGATATGTGCACTTAGTATGTGTTATAATGGATTGCTAAATATACCAGGAGGCCAACAAAGAATGTTAAAATAAGAGCAGTCGCAGGTATAAAAGGCAGTCCTCCCCTGTTTTATACTCACTCCTGATGAAGCCTACTTGATATAGGTCTTCTGACATAGGTTGGGATCGATAACTTACCTTTTATTTACTTATTATGTGCACATACTGTGTTTAACATATTTTTGGCTAGCATGATTTTTGCCTTGCACACCTGATATATGGAGACCACTGTATTAGACACTGTATTACACACATATGGATTACCTGTTACCTTTATTGGTGTCTTATTTTAACATTCTTTGTTGGCCTCCTTGTATATTTAGCAATCCATTATAACACATATCAAGTGCACATATCTGTTCTGTTACTCTTACGTATAAGTCCCATACCATTGTCTGTTGGTCTACCTGTATGTCCCGATTGAGGACTTTTTAATGGTTTTTAACTTTGTTTTTATGTGTCAGTCTATACTAAAATTATCTTGTTGATTCTGCACATATGCATCCCTCTTTCTTTCTTTAATTTACCCTATATAGATGATAACATGGTGAGCAGTGGGGGTCCAGCTGCTGGGATCCGTAACCTTCACAAAAACAGGGCCCCGGCGATCTAGATAACATGGCACCACACATTAATCCGGCACTCACATAGTCGTGAATGGAGCGGCAGGGTGCATGCTTGACCTGCTGCTCTCCACCCCTTGTAGAACGAGATCCCCCATTCTCTGCATCATGGGGGTTCCAGCAGTGTGACCCTCACTGATTGATACTGTTTTTTTCAGACTGAGGGGTTGGTCAGACGTGGCGCTTTGTCTGGCGGGCGGGCCGCGGCCCAATCACATCGGAACAAGCCGCCGGGTTTTTGCGTTAATTTATGCAAAACACCGGCGGCTTGTTCCATAGAACGCCGATGTGATCGGGCCGCGTGCCCGCCCCGGTGAGCCGGCTTTGTCTGCGTTTGAAACCACAGACAAAGCCGCGTGCGCACCGCCTAATGCAGCGCTGTTGTCTGTAAGTGCGGTTCATATATAAGCGCACTGGGCTATAAGGCGCCCCTTTGATTTCTGAGAGAATCAAAGATTTTTGTGCGCCTTGTATCCGAAAAATACAGTACCATGATATCTCCTAACTTGGGACCCTTTTAAGGTCTAAGGTGATTTAAACTTAAGATGACAAACACAACAGTCAAAATTAAGCCAAAATGGAAAAGCGTGTGTTAAAAAAAACTTAAAAAACATCTACCACCAGGATGAAGGATTATAAACCAAGCACCACGTGCATACTGTGTGTGCCCCCTCTGGCAGGATCAAACAGGTTCAAAGCCAGCCAAATGCATGGTAATATCAAAGCGACTGAAAACGCATTGCTTAAAACCGTTGCAACGAACCAACGTTGGCGCATCCCTAACTCCTCGCCGCCCCAGCACCATGCTTGATGGTTTCAACGTTTGGGTGATATGCTGTGAACTTGGTGAACTTCGAACTTCTTTGCAGATTGATGAGCACAACACATTTGTACATAAATGTCACAGGACCTAGAACCTGTATTGTCAGGAATCTAGTGGAAAATGTGGGGTCATCTATGAAGCTTGGCCAAAATGGCGTCATGTAACAGGACAACAATGACGAGCAATTCAATGGTTAAAAAAAAAAGAATCAGATTATTGCGGTGACCAAGCCAAAGTCCAAACACCAATTGAATGCTGTGGTGAAATAAGCCCCAAGACCCACGAGCCTCAATGACCTTGAAGCAATGTTGTATGTTCTCTCCGTGATTGCGTGGGTTGCCTCCATGTCCTTTCGATTTCCTCCCACATCCCAAACATAACTGGTAAGTTGATAGATTGTGATTATTTAACGCTTTGTACCATGACTGTTAAAATCATTCAGTCAAAGATGATGGACTTTCTGGCTTAGATAAGATGGAAAGATGTTGCATAGTTGTGGTTATGTATGTGATCTCAACCATCACGTGGTTACATAAGTAACACACAGAGACCTCTATTCCAGCATCTTCCGGTATTATGGCTTCACCTTGATCTCAGTTAAAGTCTTCTCAAGTCTTTCATCCATTAAACAGATTCCCTCGAAATTCAGCCTTTGAGCAGCACAGCAGCGAGGTTAAAGGGGGTTGTCTGGAGGTTGAAATACATGGCTGCCATCTTTTAAAAAACGCTCTGTCTGACCATGGTGGTTATGGTATTGTAACTAAGCTCCATTCATCTCTATACATCTGAGGCAGCAATAACAGCAACGGTCAGTGTGATGCTTTTTTTTGAAGAATAAGCGCATGCACAGCCCACGCGTATGCATTTCTATGGATTCTGGTTCTGGTTACCGATTGCATTCGTTTCCATAGAAAAGCATATGCGATCGGTCAAGACTTGCCACCCGACCCTAGCGCTAGCGGTACGTGTGCCACGCACCCTAAGCTCAAAGTGTATTGCACAGTGTAACAAACACTCTATGGTAGTCCTGATATAAAAACACAGTGTATTTGATGAAGGTGGATCTCAGTGTTTAATAGAACTGTGCTGCACAAATGAAATATTTGCCAAATTTCTGTTATACTTTCTTGTTTCAATTCTTTACTGATTGCAAAATATCTGCGTACCAGTGAGTAGAAACCTCGGCTACAGACCTAGTGCTCCTGACATAGATAGTGTCAAAGGTTCTCCTCAACGCCATTGTCTCAGGCGCCCCCGTGTCCCTAGGCTCCTGCTCACTAGGACGCTGTGCGACTGTCCTGACTCCTTACCTTGCCGTGTTCCACGAACTCAGGAGCCTGGCTGGCGTCCAACGCACATGTCCCCTCCCCCTCCTCCTTCGGCCTCCTTTGCAACACATGGTCTTCCAGAGATTTTAAGTGCCAGCGTGCGTTAATTTGTGCTGGCCGGCACCCATTCTGTTAATTTCCATCTCCTTTTGGGTCCCCCCATGCCCGCTCTTGTTTGCTTCTATGTCTCAGAGAAGCTTTGTTCATTGCCTTGTGTGTTTATACCTGATTTTCCCGTAGTGACCCCTCGATTCCCTTCCTGACTCGCTCTTGCCTCTACCTTCCTACCGTCTCGTCCTGCCCCCGACTCTATCCCATTCTGCCTGTCCCCAACTTTGATCCCTGCTTGCCTTCTTTGACCTCACCTGCCCGAGCTTTGTTTCTTGCCCTCACGTTCTGCACCTCTGCCATCCTTGGCCGCCACATTCTATGTGGGCATCTTGTCTAACTCAAAATTGGAGATCCAATCATGATCACTTGATCTTTTTTCAATAATTAATATATCTCCATTGATCAACATTTCATGGATTTTGTAAGGGATGCAACATGTCACTAGCAACAGATGTTCACTAAATTGCCTCATCATAGTATATCAACATAAACCTGTATTTTGCAAAAAAAAAAGTGATGATCATAATTAGATGAACATCAATGACTGTAGCAAGAGAACATTCTAATTAATTTTCTGAAGGTTCAAACAGCACCCAATCAGTAGGGGAGTGCTCATCTTTGATGTGAATGACATCAGCACCGGGCCTATAGGACTCACTATTCTTACCACAAACGGTTCTTGCTGGGATTTGGTCCACTCTTCTTCCCGTCTCTCTTGCACGTTGAGAGGTTTCTTTGGAAATAACTTTGTCACCAAGGATTTTCGCATTCTATTGGTTTAGATCAGGATTCTGGGCTGACTATTTAATTATTTCAATGTTTTCTGTTTCAAAGCACTGCTTTAATCTGTTTTGCTGTGTGACAGAAAATTGCTGGCTAATTTGATGAGGAATGGAGGAAGGAACACGTTGTTTGTTGAGAAAGTTCTGATCACGCTTACATTCCCTCTGGCATGTGGCTGTATTAGAGGGTCCACACTCCTGCTGCAGAAAACTTCCCCAAACCATGGATCACTTCCTCCACACCTTTCACTAACTTCTTTCCACACTTTGTGTCAGTCTTCCCACGCTTTGTTGCGAATCATAATATTTTCCGTAACCAAATAAATTAACGTGCTTCAATACTTTGCTTTCATTCCACTCAACAGCAAATGGAACTGAACCACCCCTCTGCCTCCACAGGCAACGGTGAGTCTAGTCCTTTTGATTATTTCTGCTAATTAGAGCTTTGGTCACTGCAGAGTAGGCGTTCATTCAAATGGCTCTTAAATTTTAGATACTGTATGAAGAGACATCCTTGCCCTGTTTCAGAGTGCTGAGACCACGAGCGATTCCTCCATCGCAGTGTTGAATCAATAACCATAGAGATTTCTTTCTCCGCATTATCCTGTCCGCTCTTGGCTTTGGTCTCTCGAGGGTGACCATTCTTCTTGAGGGACTTCTCTGCTATGGCTGATAATGGTCGCCCCCTTTGGTCTTCATCTGGACCATCCTGCTGCTAGTGGCTTCAGTCACTTTGGAGGTCAGCACAATATGTTGGCAAAGTTTTAGTAAAAACTGTAAGGTTCAAGGGGTTGTCTGAGAGTTCTGAAAAAAACTACAGGTGTCCCGTGAGGGCGCTGCTTAAAAATAAAGCCCTACTCACCTTCCGGTGCCTTCAGTTTCAGCTTCCGGCGCCTGGCTGGGCACGCCTACCCTTCCTAGTCACAGCATTGGTGGAATGCATGCCGGAAGGTTGTCCGAGTCCAACGCTGCTGCCGGCGCCATGTTGTTTACATGGCGGCCCGGACCGGAGCGACAGCAGCGCTGGATACCTGAGGGCCCTGGAAGGTGAGTGGATTTATTTTTTTAAGCAGCGCCCTCCCGGCTCACCCTTATTTTTTTTCAAACTCGACACCCCTTTAAAGGAAACCTACCCTTGTAGTGGCAGGTTTCTGATTTGTAAATACCGGGGCACCCAGCTCATGGTGATCTGGTGCCAGGACTTATTTTCCCCCACAGTTAGTGTTTAAAACCGCGGTATTGCGGTTTAAACACTTTTTCAACTTTCATAGCCGGGCTGCAGGCAGGTAACTCGCTCGGCGCTTCCGTGTCGTCGGCTGCTACATAGAATGAATGAGAGCCGCGCGCAGGGTACGCCCGAGCGCGTACCTTCCCTGCGCCGCTATAAAGTTTAAAAAAATGTTTAAAAACCGCATACCGCGGTTTTAAAACCCTAACGAAAATAAGTCTCGGCACCAGCTCACCCTAGCTGGTGCCCGGTATTTCCATCAGAAACCTTCCAGTACAATGGATGTTCCTTAGGTGCTGTCACACTAAGTGTTAGATTCCGTTTTGTAATGGAATCAAAACGCACTGGGGTGGCCCACGGCGATCCGCATATGCGCGAAAATAAGCTCCGGCACCAGCTCACCCTGAGCTGGTGCCCGGTATTTCCATCAGAAACCTGCCAGTACAAGTGGTAGGTTTCCTTTAAGGTGCTGTCACACATAAGTGTTTAGATTCCGTTTTGTAATGGAATCAAAACGCACTGGGGTGGCCCACGGCGATCGCATATGCGCTTGTATGCCATCGGCAATAAGTGCCCGGTGTCTTGTATTGTGTAAATGCAAGAGACCGGGTGCTGTGATTACAGGAATCAAAACTCTTACATGGGACAGCACCCTCAGGTTGATGCCACACATGATTTATGGTCCGTTTTTCCCAATTATCTTAATAGATATACAGGTTGTAAGCAGACAAGGGCATGATAAACGGTCAAAAACTGATGTGTTTTTTAAAATGCATGCTTAAAAACGGACTAAAAACGGCATGTGTAGCATCACCCTTAGGGTGATGTCACACATGGCGTTTTTAAACATCCGTTTTCAGTCCGTTTTTGGCACTTTACCATGCGTTTGGCTGCTTACAAACTGTTTATCTATTAAGATAATTGGGAAAAACGGACTAAAAACAGACCTTAGGTTGGTGGCACACGTGGCATTTTGAACCCTTTTTTAGGCCGTTTTTAAGCACTCCGTTAAAAAAATGCTAATTAAGGAAATTAGCACCAGGTGCCAGATTAACACCAATAACCAGCATGTATCTGAACGTGTTCTCCAATTTGGATCAGTGTCTTTTACAATATACAATATCATTGACATTTTTATTCTGTCCCTCAGAATATATACAATCAATGAAATAAGCTTAAAATTCTGCAACGTTAGGATGTATTCACATAGGACTACACAGTGACCTTGACATAAAGGAAATGTTTTGTTGTTCTCTAATTTTGATCTCCATCAGCCTGTGGTGTGTTTTTCCACTTTAATTTTGCGTGTGTCTCCAAATCCAGGCCTCCATTGGTTAATAAAATTGATTCCCATTGACGGTTTTTTTTGTGATTTTGTTGTCAGCGTATTCAACTTTGTACAGTTTGTACAGGTATTCAATGCCAATATTTCATACATTCAGATCTTTCTTGCCAACACACCCTGCTGGAGACCTGCCAGGCTGTAGGACAGCCCTCCGGTTCCCCCGTACCAAGCACCGTGACAATAGCGTGCTTAGGCCGCAACCACCAGCCACTCCGGTACAGCGGGCCCCGGCTGTCTCCAGGCCTCACCTCAAGGGCTAGGCCCCGGTGGGGGGATGTTGCAGTAGCATCACCCTTAGGGTGTTTTTGGTGCGTTTTTAAACATCCGTTTTCAGTCCGTTTTTGGCAGTTTACCATGCGTTTGGCTGCTTACAACCTGTCTATCTATTAAGATAATTGGGAAAAACGGACTAAAAACAGACCAAAAACGCCTTGTGTGGCATCAACCTTAGCTTAAAATTCTGCAATGTTAGGATGTATTCACATAGGACTACACAGTGACCTTGACATAAAGGAAATGGTTTGTTGTTCTCTAATTTTGATCTCCATCAGCCTGTGGTGTGTTTTTCCACTTTAATTTTGCGTGCGTCTCCAAATCCAGGCCTCCATTGGTTAATAAATTTGATTCCCATTGACGATTTTTTTTGTGATTTTGTTGTCAGCGTATTCAACTTTATACAGTTTGTACAGGTATTCAATGCCAATATTTCATACATTCAGATCTAGGATGTGCCATATATATATGAGACAGATAGATATTGGGGACTTTAATAATAATTCTTTATTTATATAGCGCACACAGATTACGCAGCGCTGCACCGGAGTCCTGGGTCGAATCCCACCCATGTCAACATCTGCGAGATTTTTTGTATGTTCGTCTCGGTTTTGCAGGGGTTTCCCTCCGGGTCCTCCGGTTTCCTCCAACACTTCAAACATACTGTTGTTTAGATGTGGAACCCCATGGGGACAGGGACGCATTTTGACATGCTGTGCCAGCGCTGCGTAATCTGTGTGCGCTATAATAAATAAAAATTAATTATATTATTATATTATTAGTCCCAATATCTATCTGTCCCTATATATGGCACATTCCTGATCTGATGTAATGAAATATTGGCTTAGAACCTGTACAAGGCGGTGGTGTACAAAGTGAATACGCTGACACCAAAATCACGAAAAAACCGTCAATGGGAATCAATTTTATTAACCAATGGAGGCCTGGAGTTTTTGAGACACACGCAAAATTAAAGTGAAAAACCACCACAGGCTGATGAGATCAAAATTAGAGAACAACAAAACATGTCCTTTTTCAATGTTCACTGTTTAGTCCTATGTGATACATCCAACGTTGCGAATTTTTATAAAGCTTTTTCATTGATTGTTATAATTCTGAGGGAGCAGAATAAAAATGTCAATGATATTGTATATTGTAAAAGACACTGATCCAATTGGAGAACACGTACGATACATGCTGGTTATTGGTGTTAATCTGGCACCTGGTTGCGAATTTCCTTAATAAGCATTTTTTTACAACGGGAGTGCCTAAAAACGGCCTAAAAAAGGGTTCAATGCACTTGCCCCACCAACCTAAGGTCTGTTTTTAGTCCGTTTTTTCCCCAATTTCTTAATAGATATACGAGTTGTAAGCAGCCAAGCGCATGGTAACCTGCGAAAAACGGACTGTAAAACGGATGTTTAAAAACCCATGTGGTGACATCACCCCTAAGGGTGTGCTACACATGCCGTTGTTAAGGTATTCCGTTTTTAAGCATGCATTTTAAAACACATCAGTTTTTGACCGTTTTATCATTCCCTTGTCTGCTTACAACCTTATATTCTATTAAGATAATTGGGAGAACGGACATAAATCGTTGTTTGGCATCAACCCTGAGGTGCGTCCCCATGTAAGAGTTTTAATTCCTGTCATCACAGCACCCGTCTCTTGCATTTACCATACAAGACACCGGCCCTTTATTGCCGATGGCATACAAACGCTTATGCGTCTCCTGGGCCACCCCAGTGCGTTTTGATTCCCTTACGAGAAAACGAAGCTAAACACTTATGTGTGACAGCACCTTAGAGGGAAACCTACCACTTTACTGGCAGGTTTCTGATTGAAATACCGGGCAACCATCTCAGGGTGAGCTGGGTGCCGTAGCTTATTTTCGTTGTGTTTTAAAACCCGCGGTATCGGCGGTTTAAACACTTTTTTAAACTTTATAGCCGGCGCAGGCAGTACCGCTCGGCGCTTACCATCCGCCGCGCTCTCATTCACTTTCCTATGTATAGCCGCGCGCACGTAAGCCGCCGAGCGCTTACCTGCCTGCGCCGCTATAAAGTTTAAAAGTGTTTTAAACCGCAAGTACCCGCGGTTTAAAACACTAACGAAAATAAGCTCCGGGCACCAGCTCACCCTGAGCTTTGTGCCCGTATTTCCATCGAACTCCCACTACCAGTGGTAGGGTTCCTTTAACGGGGTTTGTCCGAGTTCTGAAAAAAAATAAGGGTGGCCGGAGGCCGCCTGCCTTTAAAAAAAATAAAGTCCTACTTCCCTTCCAGGTCCCTCAGGTATCCTCGCTGCTGTCGCCCGCGCGCTCCGGTCGGCGCCATTTAAACAAACAATGGCTGCCGGAGCATTCAGCGTGGACGCGATCAACCTTCCGTCCTGCAGCCAGTGCTGTGATAGGGACGGTAGGGCGTGCCCGCCACGCCGCCGAAGCTGAAATACGGAGGCACCGGAAGGTTAATCGGACTTTATTTTTCAAAACAATAAGCAGCGGCCCTCCCGCCACCTTTAGTTTGGGTCAGAACCCTCATCAACCCCTTAACCTTCCCGTTGTTTACTAACTGTGCAAACATATTGCTGCCCAAAGTGACTGAATCCCCTTAGAGCAGGAGTCCAGATTGAACACCAAAGGGGTACCCCTATCAGCCATAGCAAGAGAAGTCCCTCAATAAGAATGCACCCGGAAGACCAAAGCAAGAGCGGACAGGATTCATGCGGAGAATCGCTATGGGTTATTGATTCACCCTGCAGATGGAATCGCTCGCTGGTTCTCAGCACTGAACAGGGCAAGGATCTGTCTCTTCATTACAGGTCAATCTAAACACTTTAAGAGCATTTGACTGAACGCCACTCTGCACTTCGACCAAGACTACGCATTAAGAAAATGCATCAAAGACACTAGACTCTCACCGTGCGTGGCGAGCAGCCAGAGGAGAGTGGTTCAGTGCTTTCATTTTGTTGTTACACAAGCAAATTATTGAAGCAAGTCTAATTTAATATTTGGTTAGGACAACTATTATGTTCGTCCAACACAGCTGGGAAAGAACTGAACACAAAATCTGTTGTAAGGAAGTTTAGTGAAAGGCTGGTGGAGGAAGTGTCATGGTTTTGTGAATGTTTTTCTGCAGCGGGTTGGACCTCTCATACAGAGCCACATTGCAGAGTGAATGAACGTGTATCAGATACTTCTCAAAAAAACACTTGGTCCTTCCTCCATTCCTCACTCAAATAGCCACATTTTCTGTCAACACAGCAAAACAGATAACGCGTGCTTTGAAACAGTCGAAAACATTGAAAATTAACTATCATCACCAGAATCCTGCATCTCAACCCAATACGATGGAAAATCCTTGGTGACAAGTTATTTCCAGAAAACCTCAACTGTGCAAGAGACTGGAAGAGAGTGGAACCAAAATCCCAGCAGAACCGACAGTAAGACCTAGCGTTGATCCTATGCCGGTGCTCGGCTGGATTCACATTCACATCAAAGACTGAGCACTTATCGCCTACTGAGTGTGACTGGTTGACCCTTCCAGAAAATTAATTATAATCTTTCGCTGGCTCAGTCATTGCTGTTCTCTAATTGATGATCATCACTTTTTTTTTTTGGCAGAATACAGGTTTTATGTTATCATAACTATGCTGAGAGGGGCCATGTACGGTGAAAATCCTGTTCTATTGACATGTTGCAGCTCCCTTAACAAAAAATCCATGAAATGTTGATCAATGGAGATTATATGTATTGAAAATCAATTGATCATGGATTGATCTCCAGTTTTGATAGAACAAGATGCCCTCATATAATGTGGGGCGGCCAAGCGAGGTTTCCGAACTCGTGAGGCAGAAACAAATTCTGGCAAGGAGGTCAAACAGGCAGCACGGGATCAGATTTGGGGACAGGCAGCATGGATAGAGTCGGGGGGTCGCAGATGTCAGGACATGTAGAACGGGAGCGAAGTCAGTACGGAATCGAGGTCACTAGGGAAATCAGGATGAACACACAAGGCAATGAACAAAGCTTCTCGGATACTAGATCACAAAACTTGGCCGGGGGACCTTCCTCAAAAAGGAGATGGAAATTTAAAACAAAGGGTTTGCCTGGCCAGCACCAATTAACAGCACAAACGCTGGCACTTTAAACTCTCTGGCAAGCCATTGTGCCCAGGGGGAGGCGCGGGGACATGTGCGTTGGGCCGCCAGAGACCCCTCGCAGGAACACGCAAGAGGTGAATCAGAACAGTCGCAAATGGCAGTCCTAGTGTGAGACAGGAGTGCCTAGTGACACGGGTTGCGCTATGAGACATGGGCTTGCAGGAGGAACCTTTGCACACTTATCTATGGATCAGTGAGCACAGGTTGCTGGCTAGCCAATGTTTCTGACTTCACTTGTAACGAGATATTTTGAATCAGTAAGAACGAAACAGCAAGTATAAACATAAAATTGCCACATAATATATTCGATTTGTGCAGCATTTTCTTTAACACTGAGACTAGATCCACCCTTCATCAAATACAACTGTGTTTTTAATATATCAGAACTACATAGACGGTGTTTGTTACATCTGTTCAATACAGTCTGAGCTTTAGGGTGCGGCTCACACTTCCTCTAGCAGCTAGGGTCCTCGTTGGCAAGTCTTGACCTGATCGGCATTGCTTTTTCTATGAAACCGCTGGCAATCGGGCTAACCAGAACTCAAATCCATCATGAATGCATACGCGATACTGGGCTTAGCATGCGCCTTATTTCTTTCTTCAAAAAACATCACGCCTGACCCGTGACTGTTATTTGCTTGCTCAGATGTATAAATGTAATGGAGCTTAGTTACAATACCAATAAACCACACCATGTCAGGACAGGACGTTTTTAAGATGGCAGCCAATTTATTTCAACCTCCAGACAACCCCACTCTTAAACCTCGCGCTTTGTGCGCGAAAGGTGAATTTCGGGAATCTGTTAATGGATGCAAAGACTTTAGAAGACTCTAAACTAAGACATCAAAGGGTGACAGCCATAATCCCAAGGAAGATGGCTGGAATGAGGTCCTCTGTTCTTGTGTGACATCTTATGTAACCACGTGACATGGTAGAATCACATACTAACCACAACTATGCACATCTTTCCCCATCTCCTATTCTAGCCCAGAAAGTCCATCCACTTTGACTGTATATTTTACATGTCATTGTACAAAGCGTAAATTCTCACACTCTAATCCACTTATAACAAGTTATGTCTCTTTTGGCATGTGGGACGGCAAAATCGAAGAGAGCCAATGGAGCGAAACCGAACGCAATCACGGAGAGAACTACAACATTTGCTTCGGTCATTGAGGCTCGTGGGTCTTGGGCTTATTTCACCACACCACATATTTCAATTGTGTTTATTGGACTTTGTGGGGCTTTTCACCGCGCAATAAGCTGATTTCTTTTTTTTTACCATTGAATTGCTCGTCATTGTTGTCCTGTTAATGACGCACTTTTGCCAAGCTTCCTAGATGACCCCACATTTTTCCTCTAGATTACTTGACATACAGGTTCTAGGTCCTTTGACATTTTCTTACAAATGGTTGCCGCTCATCAATCTCAAAGAAGTTCGAAGTTCACAAGTTCACAGCTATCGCCCAAACGTCTGAAACCTATCAAGCATGGGGTGCTGCGGTGGGCCGGCGAGATTAGGGTGCTGCTAAACGTTGCGTTCTGTCAACGGTTTCAAGCATTCGGTTTTCAGTCCGCTTTTTCGAATATTTACCATGCACTTTGGTTTGTGCTGCACTTTTGAACCTTGATTCTTGATCCTGCGCCAGAGGGTGGCACACACCACACTCCTACTTACCACCAGTTCACGTGTAGCTTGTTTTATAATCCTTCATCTGGTGGTGGATTGTTTTTAGTTTTACTTTATTTTACAAAACACGGCTTTTCCATTTTGGCTTAAGTTTGAACTGTTTGTTTGTTCATCTGAAGTGTAAATCACCTTAGACTTAAAAGGGCCCAGTTTTAGGAGATATCATGGATACTTGGTATTTTCGGACTACAAGTCGCACAAAAAAGCCTTTGATTCTCCAGAAACACATGTGCGCCTTATAGCCCATGCGCCTTAATATGAACCGCACTTTACAGACACAGCTGCCTTAGGCGGTGCCGGGCAGCGGCTTTGTCCTGTGTTTTCAAACAGCAGACCAGCCGCCTCACCGGGGCGGGCCGCGGCCCGATCACATGCGTTTCTAGGGAACAGCCGCCGGTGTTTTTTGCATTAAATTAACGCAAAACCCCGCGGCTTGTCCGATGTTGATTGGGCACACGACCCCCCCTCAGACAAAGCGCCCGTCTGACACACACCACCATAGTCCTGAAAAAACAGTAATCAGTGAGGGTTCACACTGTCGGAACCCCCATGATGCAGATAAGGGGATCTCTTTCTCACTAATGGGTGGAGCAGCAGGTCAAAAGCATGCACCCTGTCCTGCTCCATTCACTGACTATGTTAGTGCCGAATTAATTGTTGGTGCCATGTTATCTATATCGCCGGGGCCCTGTTTTTTGTGAGGTTACGGATCCCACAGCTGGACCCCCACGCTCAACCATGTTATCATCTATTAGGGTAAATTAAGAAAGAAAAGAGGGATGCAATGTTGTAGATCAACAAGATATTTTTATTATTCGGACGTACACGATAACGAAGTTAAAAACCAATTAAAAAGTCCTCAATCGGACCTACAGGTAGACCAAGACAATGGTAGTAGTACTTATACGTAAGAGTAACAGTAACGAATATGTTGCACTTAGTATGTGTTATATGGTTGCTAAATTCCAAGGAGGCCCACAAAGATCGGTTAAAATAAGACACCAATAAAGTAACAGGTAAACCATATGTGTGTAACAGTGTCCTATATCAGTGGTCTCCATATATCATGAGGTGTGCAATGCCAAAAATCAGATGCTAGCCACAATTGTACACACAGTATGTGCACATAATAGTAAATAAAAGGTAAGTTACGATCCGCAACCTTTGTCAGAGACCTATATCAATTAGGCTTCATCAGGAGTGATTAATAAAACAGGGGAGGAACTGCCTTTATACCTTCGACGCTCTTTTTTACATTCTTTGTTGGCCTCCGGTCTATTAGCAATCCATTATAACACAACTAATGCACCTATCGGTTACTCTGTTACCTCTTACGTATAAGTCCCATACCATTGTCTGTGTCTCCTTGCTATGTCCGATTGAGGACTTTTTAATGTTCTTTTAATGTGTTTATGTGTACGTCTAATAATAAAAATTTATCTTGTTGATTCTGCACATATTCATCCCTCCTCTTTTCTTTTTTTTCTTTATTTATATGTTTCATTGGATCAGAGGAATATCATAGCTTGGCCAACCATGATATGCATCTGTATAGGGTTATAACCTCTAAACTGGGACAACCATACCCTTTACAAGTTTCATTTTTTAAACGTCCTGATTCTTACGAATGAATTCGTGTTTCATTATCGTTGTTATGCGGCGTATGTGCGCTCACATATACTATTTATCCTGGAATTGATAACAATACGAGCACGCTGTACTTCTGATCACTTCTCATTGTGGAGTTCCTTCTATATATTCTTCTCGTTAGACATTGCCCAGGACATAACAAGGGCTGGAGGATTTTTCATGTATGTTATTTCGCTTGAGTTGTAGAAGTCAGAAAATATTAAGATATGGTTGTATATCGGGGTCCAGTGATTGTTTTCGTATATTGACATTTTTGGGAGGTGAGATACGTATTCTCCCCACTCTCACCATGACAACAACCATGGGGAGGCCGGTGCTCCGCTACCTTTCTGGGATGCGATGAGGGACACGGGGCCGGTATTTGTCAACAATCATAATGACTGCTGGAGCTTATGCCACGACCACTTAAAGGCAGACTTTCCGCTGACTTGCATTAAAGGATGTTCCGTGCTATAATTGGGAAGTCTCATAGTTGTGATCAGAAAAAAAAAAAATTGTGTAGGTAATCCCAAATCTGTGTTTATCCCATTAGAGCTGATTCGCATTGCCGTGGTTGGTCCGTTGCGGTGTCCTGGATCGGCCACAGTGCAGAGGAGGGACTCTTGCATCATAGTGGGTCATATTAACAAATCACCGGCCACTTTATTAGGTAACCATGCTACCTGTATACCCCATGCTACCGTAGTACCGGTTGGACCCCCTTATTGCCTTCAGAACTGCCTCAATTCTTCGGCATAGATTCAACAAGGTGGGCTGGAACATTCCTCAGAGATTTGGTCCATATTAACCTGATGGCATCCCAAAACCACAAACATTTTTGCCGCAGATTTTTGTTTGTCGGCTGCCCATCCATGATGTGAATCTCCCGTTCCACCACATCCCAAAGACTCTCTAAATTGTGGATTGAGACAAGACTGACGTCGAATCTGGGTGAGGCCATTTAGTACAGTTAACCTCATTGTTCACGTTCAGAAACCAGTCTGAGACTGATTCCAGCCTTTATGACATGGCGCATTATCCTGCTGAAGAAGCCACAGATGTTTGGGTCATTGTGGTCATAAAATGGCGATGGACATGGTCAGCATCATACTCATGAGTAGGCCGTGTGGCGTTGCAAAAAGGAGAAACAAAAAAAAAAAAGAGACAAAACAGAAAGTACTTTCAATTGGTACCAAGGTTGGTCCAAAAGTGGCCAGAGAAAATTTCCCCACACCTATTGACAACATTCCCAAAACAACAAAAAAAAAAAAGAAGTGACCCAAGACCACCTCACCCACCACCGAACCCGTTGATCAAGGCAGATGATCCATTCTTTCATGTATTTGTTGACAGCCAAATTGCTGACCCACCGATCCGTAATCTGTCTGTGTCCAGCATTGAGAATCGAGGACTCATCATACCAGGCAACGTTTTTTCTTCCACATATGTTCTATCTATCTGTCTCAATTTCCGCTGAGCGTATGTCTACATTGTTTTATCTCTGTTCTTAGCTGAAAGGAGTGGGTCTTTTCGCTGCTGTAGCCCATCGCTCAAAGTGTCGCGTCCCAGTGCGTATCATTCATTCTCTTCTCGCCTACCTTGGTTGAACGGGCTGGCGATTTGAATCACTGTTGCCCTTTCTATCCTCAACTCGAAACCAGTCTGCCCTTCTCGCTGACCTTCCTGGCATCAAACAAGGGCATTGCTCCACACCCAGACTGCCGCTCACTGGATTTTTTTTCTTTTTTTCGGACACAGTTCTCTGTAAACCCTAAGATGTTTTGTGCGTGACAATCCCATAGATCAGCAGGTTTCTGAAATACTCCGAGCATCCCTTCTGGCACCAACAACCATGCCACGTCAAAGCAATCCAAATCACCTTTCTTCCCATACTGATGCTCTTTTGAACGGCAGGAGACTGTCGTGACATGTCTAACGTGGCCTAAATGCACGGAAGTTGGGCCAACGCCAATCGGTGATTGGAGACTGATTAGAAATTAAGTGTTTACCGAGCGCTTAGTGACAGGGTGTATCCTATAAGGACAAATGTGCCGTTGAGTGTATAATATTAGAGTATATTCAGAATCAAATAAACCGGATGGTAATAAAGATGCCAAATAGAGGTCAACCCGGCCGTCATAGTTTTTTTTTCTAATATCTTGTGGTGTTATCACACACGACGACTTTTTCACCATTTATCTTCTACACTCCTTTGGAACATCGCCCCAATGTCTCCCTCCCGCTAAGGTGGTGTCAACACGTGGCATTTAAACCCTTTTTTAGTCCCTTTCATGTGTTTTCAGTCGTTAAAAAACACATCTGTTTTTTTTAATCCGTTGTTCCAATTATCTTAATTACTCAAACGCCACACAAGAATGGAGGCTGTTTCCATTACACACTGAACATGGACTAAAAACTGGTTGAATAAACGCCACATGTGACACCACCCTTACGGCAGCGGCCACGTTCGCGTAGGCGTTTTTGCACGTTGCACCCGTTTTTCGGGCCCTTTCTAAACAGGCCGTTAAAAAACGATGCGAGAGTTTTTCGCACAATGTCAATCCGTTTTTGACCCGTTTTAAATTAAATAGTTGGTAAAAAACCGTGTCACAACATGATTCGTTTTCCAAAAACGCATGCTTTTTCTTACCGTACTGCTTAAAACGGGCCTAAAACAGGTTCAAGAACACCCACGTGTGGCTCGCGGGCCTAAGCGCTGCGTTCACATGCACGCCACCTTGATTTGTGATAGTAAATGGCACATCAGGCGTCAGCAGGGAAAAGTTTACTTGACTCCCGTTTTGAATACGTGCCCTAACGCCTTTAATCGCGCACGAGCCATCACATGTTTTTACCAGGAAACATGCCAACTACGTGTTACTTGGCCAGATGCCGTTTGGTCTGAACACTCTAAAATGGAGAAGCTCCCTCTCACAACGGGCGTATCAAGTGGGTGGAACGCTCCTTTTGCTTGTGTTTCTTTTTGTGGCGCATTCCAAAGGCTTCAATCTTGATCACACGAATAACAATTCGTTTCCATTGCATTTGCTAAGAAACTCCATGTCTTCAAACATGTGATAAGGCTGAAGCCTTTTGAATGCGTCAAAACCCTCATTAAAAAAGTGACGCCCACGTTCGTGGTGAATGCCGCCCCTGAAAGATTTTTCCTTGAGTATTGCGTTTGTTCCTCTATCCCACTAATCTAGGTGGAAAATTAAGTCGTTATAAAGTTAGGGCATAATTCTAGAAATTCCTCCAAGGATGCAAGTACTTTACAGTCCGTAGAGAAAGCAGCAGGAACTTCGTTCGCTACCGCATCTCACAGGACAAGGGTTGCTTGTTCTTTAAGAGTGTGACGCCCGTAGAAAGAGTGGGTGTCGATCCTGAGACTCCTGTATTTTATGGTACAGAAATACTGAGTCACCGCATACCGTATATTAGAGGTGTTCATGGACAGGCGTCTTCACACCGATATACACACAGATATGGGCTGATAAAGTCCTAAAGGGCTTATCTCCGTACTGCGTAATTCTGATATGTGGTGACCTAACCCCAACTATCACCTGGAATCTCACTGTGATGTGAAGACCTAAAGCCCTTTACTAGAAGCTAATGGTGAAAGCTGTTCCTTCATCCAACTCAATTAACCATACACATTGCTACGCTCAGTCAAGCACTGCAAGGCAGAAGTGCTACTCACTCAGTCACCACTAGACGCTTCCTTGCCAGTCATCACATCCCAGATTATTATAAACATCGGATGATAAAGCGATCCGTGTAATCTAATCGGAATTACAAATTGCTGTAGGGAAATGTTTATCTGTAATTATCATACATTATTTTCTTAATATTGTCTATATAATTGTCATACATTATTTTCTTAATATGTCATCCACGTGTATGAGACAAGACTCAATTATAGCAGCTTCTTTACGGCAGGGGATCACAGCCAGAATATAATAAGTGAAGTTTTCAGTGACAGGTGGGTTGTGCTAAGGTGACACAGAGACATGGGCAGGTGACACGTCACTTATCTCACGGTTCTGACGTATAATGCTCTATAATTGGTCGCTGGTAACAGCACAATTCTACGCCAGGTAAGACCTAGTATAGAAATGCACGCCAGCACCAGCACCACCGGCCATCGGATACTCCAATCAATGGTTGGAGATGTGAGACGCCAAATTGGTTGGGGCTCTAACCCATCTCAGCTCTAGGAGACACCCAGGATCTGCAGCGCTACGCGGACTACAATGATTGGTAAAGGAGGGATAAATTTTGTATGTGGCTTCTCTTCAAATTTTGGTGTAGACATATGGCAACTGTAACTATGTTATTCAAGGTTCTACTTATACTTGAAGCCTGGGTTGACAAGTAAATGGGAAATATTAAAGGGATATTCTCATCTGGGCATTCACATTTCATTTAATAAATCAGCCTGTTATTTAAAAAAAATTACCTGTGTAAAGCTACTTTCCCATAAATGAGTCCATGTTGTCCCTTAAAAACAATATAGTTGTCCTTGGATACAACCACCGCTGCACTCTGGCAGTGGGGGCCTTGTATGTGCTATTGATCATCTGATAATCCGCTGGGATGAAAAGTTCCTTACGGATGTGAAAGGAAAAAATAGGACCTTTGTTCCGGGGTGCAACCCGAAAAAGAGTTTTATTAGAGAAAATAAAAACAATAAATTATAGTAAAAGACAACGCGTTTTGCGTCCTAACCACTGGACGCTTTGTCAGGTCTATATCTAGTCCATAGTCCAGTGGTTAGGATGCGAAACGCATTGGGACTCATTTACTAAGGGTCCGAATTGCGCACTTTCGTCAGGTCGTCGGACAACCCGATGAATTCAGAAAAAACACGGAATTTAAAAAAAGTTTTGTGTCACAAGATCAGCACTTACATGCAGCGGGAAGAAGAAGGTGAACTCCAGCGGACCCCGGGGCAGCAGCGACACCTACTGGATATCGGGCGCACGGACCTTAGTGAATCCCGTCAGACCCGAATCAACATCGGACAATGCGCAGCAGGATCGCGACTGGACCCATTGTCTTTTACTATATTTTATTGTTTTTATTTTCTCTAATAAAACTCTTTTTTGGGTTGCACCGGAACAAAGGTCCTATTTTTTCCTTTCACATCCGTAAGGAACGGAGGCTCTCTTCATCCCCGTGGATTATCAGATGATCATATATCAGGAATCTCTCTGTCGGCAAGGACCAGGCAGCACCCATAGTGCTGGTAGCACAACCACCACAGGTGAGCGCATGACCATAGGAGATAAGACATCCAGCCCGCTATCGTAACTTATTTGCACCAGGAAGCGCTTGTCCTTTTTCTTTCTCCATTTGAGCTTTGTGCTATTGAGGTCCCTGACCACCTGGATTCAGCGCTCATCATCACAGGACGGGTATGCAACATTCATTAACCCTCAGTCATTTCTTATGCAAAAACTATGTGTTTCTTTGTGCAATTCCTCCAACAGTGGTGGTCGTATCCAAGGACTACAATCTGGATTTTTTATAGCATCTAACTGAAGAAATGAATCTATATGGCAGATGAATTACACTAAATGTAAATGCCCAGAATAGAATCCAATGTCTTTCATGGTGAAAGGGATCCTTCATTGAAAGAAAGCTAGTAATTTTAAACGTCTGTCATAGAAAAAAAAAACTATATGTTCACCTTTGATCATCATTTTATAGTTCACCCTTTTGTTATGATCTAAACAAAAAGTTGAGTAACTGGGGAAAACTTACTTTTGTTATGATCTAAACAAAAAGTTGAGTAACTGGGGAAAACTTACTGTGCACTTCCTTGAAGTATAACCTGCATTGTAGACCATTCTCCATTCCAGCTATGGTCACGATTCTGCAGCTCTGTGTGGATGAGAAGGGTCCAATACTCTGGTGTCAGTTCTTTACAATCTGACCCACAAAACCAATGCATATATGTATGATACCCTCTGTGATCTGGGCATTAACGCTAAAGACTAGACATAAAAAGACTAAAATCCTGCAATAAAATCTACTGTGTTGGCAGATGCCCGTCATTAGTAAGACATCTGTATCTGCTACTTGGATGGCATGACCAGCGGTGTCCTTAGAGCAGACCTGCAGATGCCCTAAGGTGGGCACTGCCTGGTTCTTCTGAGGTCACGTCCCTCCGGAGCTCGACCTGTGATCACATCTTAATAGCTGTCTTGTTTCTAGAAGGAAATATATACCAGCAGGAAGTGTGAATCATGTTCCCGCTGCAGGACTAGCCTGGAACAAGGGCCGGCTATGTGGAGGAAAGGTAAGGCAAACAAATTAAAGTACAGAGGTGGAAAAAAACCATAAGGCCCGGGGTACATGGCGGCCATGGCTGGGCTATTTTAAGCACCATTCACACACAATCTGAATAGTGCAATTCGAAATTTGTAGGGTCAGTAATGCAAGACGTCATAAGCAGAGTTATACTATGGGCATACTATGGGTATACTATGGGTATACGGCTCCATAGGCAGGTGACCTCGATATAGCCAGGTGGCTGCGGATAGCAGAAAGATCTCACTGCTGTCCCTCGAAAGTTAGAAAGGATGATATATTACATTTTATGGTCCAAAATAGAGGAAATCTGAAATATAATATATATATATATATATATATATATATATATATATATATATATATATAATATATAAGTCGAGTGTGTGTGAGTGTCCGCTAAAGGAATCTGCACCGTCGTGTTTACAATCACCAAATTTTACACAGCCATCTCTCTGTGACTCAATAAACGTCAAAATTGAGTCGAAATTTACACCCCGCACTTTTCAAAATACACTTATTAACCACCACATACAGGAGCCAATGTCTGTTACTGCTGCTGTGGCAGTTAGCAACCAATCAGAGCTCAGCTTCTAGCAACCAATCACAGCACACTTTCTATTTTGCCACAGGCCATTAATATGAGTTTTGAGCTTTGATTGGTTACTATAGGCAATGATTATATAAGACAGTTATGTGTCTTATGCTCATTGGAGATTTATCAGAAGTGTCTGAGAGCAGAACTGTACTAGTTGCCCCTGGCAACCAATCAGAGCTCAGCTTTCTTTTTCCCACAGCTGATTATAAAATTACAGCGAGCTCTGATTGGTTTGCTCCTTCCCGCAGCCCCACTTCTTATATTGCCTCCTTTCGTGCAGCTGCCTCCTTTAAAATGAACCATTCCCTGCAGCTGTCCCCTTATAATTCCCCCTTATAAATCAGTTAGTTGCTTTCTTTCCTGCCACCCCCTTTACCCTCTTTTTCTGATGCCCCAGCATATGCCCCCTCAGTACATAGATATATATCCCTAACATATGCCCCCTTTAACCCCTTCCCCTAACCCCTACTAGTACGGCACGCGCCAGGTCCCGCTGCATGGAGAGGGCTCGCGGGCCGAGTCCTCTCAAAGCCGGTAAGTCTAGCACCGATCTTGTCGTGGATCGGCGCTCCCCGATGACGTCACAGGGAACAGCGATCCGTCGCCATGGTAGCCTCGGGTGTTCCGAATACCCGAGGCTACTTTGTTTTAACCCATGCATTACAATGTGCTAATTGCACATTGTAATGAATGGGGAGTAAAATCCACAGTAGTACAGTACAGTACAGTAGTATGGCAGTATATGATAGGATGAATTAGACTACCTAGGGTTAGAATACCGTAGGGAGTCTGAAAAATAGTTAAAGTAAAATTTTAAAAAAGTTAAAAAAAAAAAAAAGTATAATAAAAAAACCTAAAAATTCAAATCACCCCCCTTTCCCTAGAACTGATATAAAAATAAATAAACAGTAAAAATCATAAACACATTAGGTATCGCCGCGTCCGAAAATGTCCGATCTATCAAAATATAATAACGATTTTTCACTACGTTTAACCCCGTAACGGAAAATAGCGTCCAAAGTCGAAAATGGCATTTTTTTGCCATTTTGAAAAATATAAAAAAATTCATAAAAAGTGATCAAAAGGTTGCACAGTCGCCATCAAAATTCACAAAAAATGACACTGCCCTCAGCTCCGTACACCAAAGTATGAAAAAGTTATTGGCGCCAGAAGATGGCAAAATAAAAAAAAATTATTTTGTACAGGAGGTTTTAATTTTTTTAAATGTATGAAAACATTATAAAACCTACACAAATTTGGTATCCACGTGATTGTACCGACCCAAAGAATAAAGTAGACATGTCATTTGGGACGCAGAGTGAAAGCTGTAAAATCCAAGCCCACAAGAAAACGTTGCAAATGTGGTTTTTCACCATTTCCACTGCATTTGGAATTTTTTTCCCGCTTCCCAGTACACGCCATGGAATATTAAATACCGTCGCTATGAAGTGCAATTTGTTACGCAGAAAATAAGCCATAACACAGCTCTTTATGTGGAAAAATAAAAAAGTTATAGGTTTTTGAAGTTGGTGAGTGAAAAATGGAAGTGAAAAAACTAAAAAAGGCCAAGTCGTTAAGGGGTTAAAACATAGCCTCAATAAAGGAAAAAAAAATTGTACTCACCTTTGCAAGTTCCCTGCAGCATCCTCCACGCTCCCGCACTCCTCTCCTCTTCCATAGCTCCAGAGGATGCCAGCATCCTCCTCTCAACGACCCAGGTGCCGTCACCTAAGCAACGGCGGTGGCGTCTGGGTCAAACAGCGAGACAGATATAACATTGCTGTTTAGTGTGGTCTCACTAAACCCCCAATGTTGGTGGTCCTGCTCACTTCCATTTAACACTACACCATACCCTAAAGCAGGCCTGTTCCACCACTGATCGCTGTAGTTACAGAGGAATACCTTAACAGAACTGAAGACTCATTTGTTTCTCCGGCATCTCTAGCTCTATCAGACCTTGTAGTCTTCTTATTATTACAAAACAACATAATAAGTATCCTTACCATGTGTTACATAAGAGACTAGCCACACGTCTACTGCTAAATCAGTTGCACACTACTAATAGATGGCTTCTTAAAGGAAACCTACCACTTGTAGTGGCAGGTTTCCGATGGAAATACCGGGCACCAGCTCAGGGTGAGCTGGTGCCGGAGCTTATTTTCGTTAGTGCTTTAAACCGCGGTATAGCCGGTGCAGGCAGGTACGCGCTCGGCGCTTACCGTGCGCGCGGCTACATAGGAAGTGAATTTGTAGTCCTTCTATTACCACTCTCGCTGTACTTCCAGGTGCTGACCAAGGGAATGGTGATTATTCTGTGCAGTCGGGACATGATGGTGCTTATAGTTCTACAAATTTCTTATTATGTGTCTGGATATGTAGTCGGGAAATGCTGTTACCTGTAGTTCACTTACACTTAGACATGTAGTGTCATATTCCCTCATTGTTCTCTGTAGTCTGGACATGCTGGTGCTTGTAGTTCCACTCGTTATTATGTAGTCTGGACATGCTGGTGCTTGTAGTGCCACTCATTATTATGTAGTCTGGGCATGCTGGTGCTTGTAGTCCCACTCATTATTTTGTAGTCTGGACATGTGGTGGCTAACTAACTACTTCTTATCTACTTCCTGCCTCTAGGGCCGGCTCCTCCCACTTCCTCCCAGCACAGGAAGTTTCACTCTTAGAACCATTTGTAATTGGAAGGTCCTGCTTTGTAAAAGCGGACTGTGACCCTGATGCTACCCTCCACTTCCTGCACATGGTGCCATCCGGAAGCGGTAGGTGCACCCTATACATAAGATGATAGTCTAAGTAGAATTCGTAGGCCTATGGCCTAGAGCTGACATAGATTTGGGAATGGGAACTGGTTGCAGTTACTAGGACCATCCACTTCAGAGGTTATCAGCTAATCGCGGGCAGTCCAGGATGCTAGAACCACAAAAATTAAAAATTTGAACACCTGATCACAGTATCGGGGGCAGAGGGGGCAATGATAAGTCACAGTATCAAACTATCGGGGGCAGAGGGGCCAACAACTGTCTGAATGAGGCCTTAAAGGGGACACTCAACAAATGTGAAAATGAGGGACTGAATATATACTGACATACTGACCAGTGGCACAACTCAATTTACACACACACACAGGACCTACACAATAGATAACTGCTTTTCAACTTGATCGCGATTGAGCCAGACGAAGCATTGCAGTCTAGCGGAAGGGGCAATTAAAGGAAATCTACAATTTGATTTAAAGGAAACCTACCACTTGTAGTGGCAGGTTTCTGATGGAAATACCGGGCACCAGCTCAGGGTGAGCTGGTGCCGGAGCTTATTTTCGTTAGTGTTTTAAACCGCGGTATAGCGGTTTAAAACACTTTTTAAACTTTATAGCCGGCGCAGGGAGGTACGTGCTCGGCGCTTGTAGTCTGGACATGCTGATGCTTGTAGTCCCACTCATTATTATGTAGTCTGGACATGCTGATGCTTGTAGTCCCACTCATTATTTTGTAACTGAGACACTGAACAAACTCTGACTGAAAACTGATTGCACTCTGATCAAACTCTGACTGAAAACTGATTGCACTCTGATGCAAAATGTGCGTTTAATGAGGGGGACTAACAGCACCACATGTCCAGACTACAAAATAATGAGTGGGACTACAAAGCATCAGCCTTGTCCAACGACATACTAATGGAGGTGGCCCACAACATCAGCATGCTCATCCTACGTAGCTGTGCAATATAAGCGGTGCCAGCCACAATCCATCAGCATACTGCAGCCCATAATAATAGGCATCCACAAGAATCAGCATGTTCTAGTCCTACATACTAATGAGGGCAACCACAAGCATCAGCATGCCCGCCTTACCAAGAATGTAGTTGGGACTACAAGCATCAGCATTCCAGACTACAAAATCATGAGTGGGACTACAAGCACTCAGCATGTCCAGACTACAAAATATATATGGACTACAGCACCAGCATGATCAACTACAAAATCTGACATGTGGGACGGACAATAGCATCAGCATTTCCGACTACCAAAATAATGATGGGACTACAGCCCAGCATGTTTCCCCCCCAGAACTACTGTGCTGAACTGATGTGGACTTACAACGCACAATCATGTCCAGACATACAAATAATGGAGTGGGACTACCAGCCATGCACATTGTCCAACTACAAAAATAATGAGTGGACGACAAGCATCAGCATGTCCAGATACAAATAATGAGTGGGGACTACAGCACCAGCATGTCCCAGACCACAAATAATGAGTGGGACTAATTACAAGCACCATGCATGCCCAGACTACATAAATATATGAGTGGCCTACACAGCATCCAGCATGCGTCCAGACTACTAATAACAGTGGAACTACAAGCACCAGCATGTCCAGACTAACAGATAACATGAGTGTAACAATGGACCTACAGCTTACAATGTAAGTGATCCGACAGGTATCACATTTCCCGACGACATATCCAGCACACATAATAAGAATTTTAGAATCTACATAAGCACGCATCATGTCCCGACTGCACAGAATAATGACCATTCCCTTGGTCAGCACCTGGAAGTACAGCGAGAGTGGTAATAGAAGGACTACAAGTCCCAGCATCTCCCGACGACACACTAAATCCTCTCCCGAGTGGACTACTACTCCCAGCAGGAGGAGCACACCTCCGGCCGCGGCTCACCTTGTACGTGGTCTCGGTGATCCTGGCCACGGCCTCCGGGTCCCGGGACATGGCTGCGGCTGTGCTCGGTGTGTGTCCCGCACCTGCCGCTCCGGGCGCCGCTCTCTCTCCTGTCAGTGACAGAACTTGTGGCACCGGCGGCGGCGGCTGCGGGAGCAGGAAGGTGGGGCCGCTGAGGTCAGCGGGAGCCGGGGAGGGACGCACCTGCGTGCAGGGAAGGGAGGAGCAGGCCCGGGGAGCGGGGAGGGAGAGAGGTGAGCACCGCTTTCAATCGCCGCCGCGACCGACATACACCGTCTCGGTGTCGACCATTCATGCCATAGGAGGTGCACAACTTTATTTTGCTCATGATATAAGTGTATAGATGCGTGTATGAAGCTCAATGACTTGTGTAATGTAGCTGAAGTGGTCCCCAGCTTTTACCCCGTTAATCAGCCCCCTCAGGAAGGGTAGGACATGTCCCTTCTAGAATTCCCTCTTTTATGTGAAATCTCTCCCGTTTATAAAAAAAAAAATCTCCTCCAATTTCCTTCCTCGGAGAAGTCTTGACAGTTCCTAGTATACTGAGGCCTTTCTTTCTTTCTTTCTTGTCTTGCGTTCTACCGATGCACTGTGGTCCACCTTTTTTCGTGCGTTCTTTGACCGCATTTGGAAGAATCCCCCCGGCCTGTTTGTTATTTAATGCATGTATTTGCGTTCCTCCTGTTTCTATGTTGCGTATTTGTCTTTGTGTTGCGTTTTAAAAAGCACACAAGCTTCTAATTGCATTGCGTCGCGTTTCGGGATGCGTTTTTTACATATGTGTTTTGCTACAAAGCAGTTCCCCTTCACTTTTTCATCAAAATCCCAACTTTTACATTTGGTTTTTATCAAAGTCGGTGCAATGAGGATTACTCTTGCTTTCATCTAGATCTATAAAATCATGCATACTGCCAACTTGGTCTTTTTTGGTTTGCTGCTGCTCAACAAAGGCCTAAAAGGCTACAAGGGCCAGTTTCCCTCAGATGCCCACCTATATGTGAGGCTCCATCGAACCATGGTACTAGGTGTCATTTTTAAAGAGAAAAAAAAGCTGTGGCTCATCCGTCGACACAGTACAGAACTAGAGATAGAGGTCATTAAAGGGGTTCTCCAGCCACTTACTAGTTAACCCCTATTTACAGGCATATGCGGATTAACTGTGCTGATCAGTGAGGCAGTCGAGGCCCGTGCTACATGGCGGCGAGGTTTGTGACTGCCATCGAACTCTGCATCACATCGGTCAACGCCTGCTTAGCAAGAGTTCGCGAGCACGTTCCCAAAACCTAACAACTGGACTGCGATACTGACCTGCTGAGTTCACTACCGGTGTGCTAACTGTTTGGGCCGTGTGAGCCAAGCAGCATGGGTCTGCGAGTTCATGTATCACGAGCTCCCGCTCTGTTAGACATGGGGCCTTAGTGGGATGGGAACCCCCATGATCACACAGCCGGTGTGGTCTGCTGCATCTTCCTTTGTATACGCCAGTGCTCGTGGCACAGCTTTAGCGTAGAATAGTCCGCCCCTCTCCTCTTCCATCACCAACTGGGATACATCAAGATCACGTGCCCGATTCCTGATGTAGCTGCGGAGTCTTGCGAGGGGGCAAAAATTAACGTGGTCAAATGAAAAAGTACTGCAATTTGTTTGTGTTTACTTGCTCCCGTTTTCTTTCACTCTGGGTAGAAGCCACCCGAATAATGTATGCATTATTTGTGATGTCATTTTGTAGTCTGGACATGCTGGTGCTTGTAGTCCCACTCATTATTTCGTAGTCTGGGCATGCTGGTGCTTGTAGTCCCACTCAGCATTCTATAGTCTGGGCATGCTGGTGCTTGTAGTTCTTCTAGTTTCCATCCCTATATTTACATAAACTCAGATAAAAAAAAAGCAGAATAATTCTTGAAGTTTGGGGGAGTTTTCATACCAGATTTTATCTTGGAGGATGGGGTGTGTTGTCCTGTGTTTATGTCATGCTGTTACTTGTAGTTCCACTGGTTCCTAGACATGTAGTATCACATTCCCTCATTATTTTGTAGTCTGGGTGTGCTGGTGCTTGTAGTCCTACACGTGGGACTGGTGTTCCTGTACTACACAAACTATGAAACTGTTTCTTCCACTTATATGATCGAATATTCCAGAAGTTTTGGGAGTTTGGATGATTGTATTGTGTTGTCCTGTGACTAGGTCATGCTGGTACTTGTTGTTCTACACAGCATCTATATAGGTATATAGTTGTCATAGTCCTATGTTCAGGCAGTGCCAGCTGGGGGTTGTAGTTCTGTTTAGTAGAGGCATGCTGGTGTTTGTAGTTCCACTGTGAAATGAGTATTACGTAATGCAGAAGAGAGTGTGTGTACGTATATACCGCCATATAGTGCTATAGGGTGCAGATCATATACTGGCAATGGGGGGAATGTTTACATAACAAGTCATGTGGGATGTGATCTCCATGGGTGTATAATGGGAAGTACCAGTAGGTGGCGCCAGTGAGCATCAGAAGATGGTGGCTGATGTTTGTACACAAATGGGAGATTGGAGTACAGGAAGGCACTGTCTCTTAAAGGGGTCAGTGCATCCTATAAGAGATCAATGTCATCTATTTCTGAAATTAAAATACTAATAATCCATCCTAAGATATTAGATTGGTCCGTCACCCAGCACCCATTCAGCTGGTGACCGGGTGTCTTGGGGTCTGGTGGTTGGAGGACGTCAGAGATGTCTCTATGCGTCATGGCTGTAGATACAACGTATACACAATCTGTCATCATCAGGATTATTACTGGATACAATGTTGTCTCTATTCACCGTAGATCATTGAGGTCTATTCATATACTCATTACCTTCATCTATGCAATCAGACGTCACAGGAAGCATTGCACTCTTAAAGGGATACTCCAGGACTTAGAAGACATCCCCTAGACACTACAATAGCTTCCTATGTTTGATGTAGCAGTGTGATGCCCGTCCACTATACTAGTCACTGTGCGAATGAGGAGGAACAGAGGCTACTGAGTTAAAATTCATTCAGATCTTGTTTTGCTCACAGCTGAAACTTTGTTTCACTGTTTCCATGATTCACCCTGAATGAAGATAATACAGTAATGTGGATCTTTATTGCCATATGTTCTGCTACACCTCGCTGTGTCACAGATTACGTATATATGTGGCAACCACCAAGCAGACCGGAGGTTTGACTATAGATCCATGCAATCTTCAGTTGATTGATCATGTCTGCACAGTTTTTGCAGGTAAACTACAGTACCATAAAAAAAAATCTTCTATTAGCTTTTAGTGTCTGGTCTTGTGAGGTAGGTGTTCTGGGGTGTATGCTGACATCTGCAGAGTATACATTGACCAGATGTAACAACCCAGGACCACCGTTCTCCTGATTTATGGGGGTCTTATAGGTGAAAGCACAAGTGATTGGAAACTCATCTCCTCTCCTTTGGGGAGTGTGGGGGGAGTCTTTTTCTTAGTAAATCCCCTTTAAATTCCTCACGTTTTTTATGTATTTGCCGCCTATTTTTAAGCTTAATGGTAAACAAGTTTTCAAAGTGTTTTTCCTGCCCTTTAACCTGTAAATCCGTGAAAATATGTAGGGATTATAGTAATTGCATACAGCGCTCTGAATAGATTGCACTGTGTCCTCTGTAAGTAATGGAAATAAAGCCAAGGCAATGGAGACCCCGAATCCAAGCATCAACACTAAGTAGGGATAGGTGGGCACGATAGATTTAGAGCAGTGGTTCTCAACCTTTCTAATGCTGTGACCCCACAATACAGTTCCTCATGCTGTGGTGACCCCAAACCATGCAACCCGCAGTAAAAGCACAGTAAAATTGCGGCTCCGATGGCTTTAGGCGACCCCCGATTTTAGTCGTTCGACCCCCGCTGGGGTCCCGACCCACAGGTTGAGAACCACTGATTTAAAGGGACTGTCTAGTTTGGAGAATCTCTTCTTACACTGCTTGTTCCTGGTCAAAATTGGTATAAATATATATAGGTTAGGCCGTCGGCACACGTGGCGTTTTGAACCTGTTTTAGGGCCGTTTTTTAAGCAGTCCGTTAAAAAACGTATGCATTTTTTGAAAACACATCCGTTTTTGACCCGTTTTAATTAAGATAATTGGTAAAACCGGTCAAAAACGCATTCGTTTTCAAAACCGCATGCGTTTTTTAACAGAATGCTTAAAAAAATGGCCCACAAACGGGTTCAAAATGCCACGTGTGCCGCCGGCCTTAATATGCTCATACCCATAATTATGAATTAACCAGATATCAGCAGGACCAGGCGGCTATGTAACAGGTAAGTGGGGTCCTGAAGCTCCAACAATAAGTAATATTGGGCGAAAGAAAAATTGGGACTAGATTTTAACATGCGCTTGCTTTCCTTTGCTATTACCAGTTTTATGTGGCTTATTCCCTTCTACCTCTCAGAAGACATGCATGCTTGGCAGAGCGTTATGTGTATAGGGAGTTGGGAGGGAAAGCTGTTAAGCTCCAGGTCAATAGCAATATCAGATCAATGAGGGTCCGATTGAACCAATAGCACTGCAATCGATTCTGAGAATTGAACCAGAAGTACAACTCTGTTCTTTGTGTAGTGGCCAGCAACAGGAATTACGGATTATTATTCAAGTGATGAGCTACAGTGGCGGATCCCACCGATCTGATATTATTAATTAATAGTAAAACCCCCTTAAAGGGAAGCTAACTAGGCAATTGGCTTTAAACCAGTACACAAAGCATGTGCTGGGGCATCTAAGTACAAGTTAGCTTCTCGTACTGCAATACTGGGTGCAATACTAATGTAATGGGAATTTACAAAACTACAATACAGCGCTATAAGTCTAACTCTAAGACATCACCAAAACAATTTACTTGTAGACTATGTCACAGGGTTTGGCGTAGGTGTCACCCATTGCATTGCAACAGACAGGGCACGGTGTGGATTTCCAAATCTGCTACACGCCTGGTATCTGCCACCTGTCTAATAATACACATTCACCTCCATTAAACAAAACCTGCAAAATTTAAATGCAGACAGAAGAAAACCAAAAATTCTGCAACAAATGTGTTACGCCTGCACCCGCTCTAAGGGCAGTGTCGCACTACTGTGGTTAGTAGGTGAATCTCGGACCATGTAATCTCCTGTCTCACGGATTCACCACAGTCTCCTGAAGAGACTCTGTAAATCATAGTGATGCAAGGAGTCTCAGCTTCCCCATAAAACTACAGGGCCAAACCACAATTATGGCTACAGTTTGGTGCTTTGGGTAAAAAGAACAGCAATGGAAATCTGCCTCATAGCTTTGGTGTTTTGGTCTCTTATTTGGGTTTGAGACATTTAGTTCTGTGCATCCTGATCCTCCTGTTGCAGTTATTAGAGAAATATTTGCATAAATTGTCAGCCGAAAATTCCTCTCTCCTCATTGCCACGACGCTGAATAAGAATAGAGTTTCGCCAGTGTAAACCCAATGCATATGACAATAAGCAATCACAATAGGGTTTCTTTTAATGATCTCTTTACAGTGACGTTAACAAGTCATTCCTCACATGATTGATTGTGAGTGATGGTAGGGACTTGATTCTCTTCGAGGCGGGGATGACGCTACTCGTTGGGCTTGTTTACATGCAATTACCTATAGACTCATTCTCAAAAGGGCGGGAATGAGGGCATGGGAACTCTTCAGAGTTTGTGTTTACAAGTGTCTGGTATGTGACAGAGAGCGCCGCTGTCTGTTTAGTGGACAGACCCGGTTACTACAGGCAAGTTCCTACTCATAAGCTGCAGTGACACAGTTTATCAGGTGCTGAGAATATCTGGTAAGTGAGGGGCTAGAAGTTGTCCCCCAACCAATCTGATATCCTTTAGAAAGGTTCTGAATATTATCAGCCCTTTTAAGGATGTAAAATGACAAATAACTTAGTGGGGGAGACTTATAAAACTGACTAAAATTGTAACCAATCACAGTGCAGCTTTCATCTAATTTTCTGCCCTTGAGGTATGTTAACTGTGCTGTGATTGGTTGCTGTGAGCAACACAAGCTGTTCTTGTTAAATCTTCCCCAGTTTCCCTAAAAAGTACCTGCCCTGCCCTTAAATGTCCTGTTTTTATATCTGTCTGCCTCTGGGAAAGATGGATGATGCTATTATAAGTTACACAACTTTGCCATGAAGGAAGATATGTGTTGGCGTAATAAAACTATACAATATGGCCGCAGTTGTAATGTATGTTTTTTCCTCCTGACTCCCATGGCAAGCGTTTGGGAATGTTCATCCAGGATCTGTGGAAGGGGGAAGGGGGACCCTCTGACCTCTGTTTCTCACAGAATTACTGGTCATAAAATGTAACCTACAGATAAACCCCTACAAGAGATAAGAGAAGATACCCTGGTATTTCCCAGCGCTGACGGGGTTACATTTTATGGCTGGGTCCACGCCAGCTTTTACATATCTCACATTTGGTGGTTACACTCTCAAATTATTTTTACTTCTAATTACTGGAGTATTTTACTGATGTGGGGTCTTTTATGTGGCCGTCAAAAAAAAAAAAAATTCTGTATTTTTTTTTTCATTTGTGAAATGAGTGTTTTACTGAAAAGATATGTGCACACTTTACAGGGCAAACAGAGCTCCATTTTTGTTTGGGGGGGGGGGTGGATATAGTGACACAATTATTTCTATGGTCTGTTCACATGTCTATTTTGTTTCACCGATGTGCAGACTGTGAGAAGAAGAAAAAAAACAGCCTGCGCTATTTTTTTTCTCTCAGGTGCAGGCAATGGAGGTCCATAAAAGTCTGCAAAAAAAGTTTCTCCTCAAATGTTGCTAAGCAAAAAATATATTAGAAATTAGAAAACCATCCGCAAAAAAAGGGATGACCTAAAGATGTACAAAAAAATGGATTCGCATACAATATGGGACTGAACATGGATACCCCACTTATGCGTTTTATACAACATGGCCCTTCTGAATAAGCCCTTACTCATAGATCCAGGCGCAGTGACTGTGGTCATTTTCTTATATTTGTTATCCATCACCTCCGACTTCTAAAATTCATTTTTACAACTATTAAATGTGCCTGAAATGCTCTTGGGAATGTACCCAGAGCAGATTCACAGGCTGTTATACTGTACATGAGCAGGAGGGAGGGGATATAGTGTCACAGCCTGTAAAGCTGCAGCACCCAGGAGTTGTTCAGGCTCATTACCATAATTTTAAAACCTTGAATCACTGAATTGAATTCAGCCTGTCCATTCAGTTCAGTGATCCCAGGTATGCTATATTTGGCAGGCGCATGGAGTAAGTTTCTCGGCCTGATCTATTTAATGGTCAATGGGATTTAGAGAGAGAATTGATTAGTCCGTGCTCACATCAACGTCTTGCGCACATCTCCTTTAAGCTGGGGACACAATGAAGCTTTTACGTATGAAGTATGCACATGCATCAATGGTGCCAAGGATGCGTGTGAGTGCACTGCTAACAGGTTAACCCAGACTCTTCTCAGTGTGGCGCTGAGGACTTTTCTTAGGAAGGGACTGGTCACCTATTGTTAAGGACAGGTGTGTTTCTTGAAGTCACTGGAACACCTCCTCCCGCCATGGGCCTGACTTCTCTTGACTCCTCAGGTGATTGTGTAGGAGCTTGGGCCGCCTCTCGCTGTATTCCTCAGGTGTCATGTGTTGTGTCACAGCAGGGAAGTCATTGTTTTCACCATCCAACCTTCGACACACCTTCACTTTCTGCTGAAGACGTGTCCTCCGCTCTCCTCCGTGGGAGGCTCCCGGCCTTTCTTCTCTTTCTAGTATCTCATCATGATTCATCAGTCTTACTACAAAAATAAGTCTACGACGTTGTTTCTGTATACTTATAAAGGCTGTGTAAATCTGTGCTACAAAAATGGCCACTGCTATAGAGAGGCTTTACTGGCGAGTCTCTCTGAAAGGGAACCTGTCAGTAGGCTTGGAACTGCCAAAATGGTAACATCCCTTTATACAGCTGGCGATGAGACTTTAACGCTGCGTTCATACGTGGCTTTTACGTTGCGTTTTGAAACGCAATACAACAGCTGAGGAGAACTTTGCCTAATCACTTTGTGGTTACAAAGTGCGTATGTTAACACATGCTTGAACACTGTTAACATTGTGTTTTGCAAACACACATGTTAACGGTAAATGTGTTTAAGTGAATCTCCTCCTCTCCTCAGCTGTTGTATTGCGTTTCAAAAAACAATGTAAACGCCACGTGTGACCGGACCCTTGCCCCGTGCGCTTGCAGGACCACTTTACCTCATGTCTGTTCACTGATTCAAGGTCCGGTCCGGTAAATCCTGCAACCACATGCAGCAAGTTTTTCGGAGCGAACCTACTTGTGGGCAATGTGCCAAGCCTCATATCACTGGACTGATCTCATTGGGGGACATTTATCATGCGCTGGTATATGACCCCTCTACAGGCTTTGGCCTCCTGATGTATCCGGCGGCTGTGCAGCGTATATTTCTAAACTAACTCATACCTAGTCTAGACTTGCACGTTTAATTAGCGACCATTCCGCTTCAATGGTCGTTAATTGTAGCACGTGACCAGCCCACAGCGCCCTCCCTTCATACCCCTCCATGCCCACTTAGCATGGAGATGGCGTACCAGTGCTCAGGCATAGAAGCCCCTGATAAATGTCTGTGTGTAAATATGGCTTCTATGTTCCAAAAGCAGCGCTACCGCTGTCCATGACGGTTGTTGGTGCCAGGTGTGGCGCTATTTTTTGAGTGAAAGTTTTGTTTTCTCGGACAACCCCTTTTGGCAAGGACCACACATGGTAAGAAATCATAGCAACCAACCTTCCAATCTTTAGCAATTTCCCCCTGCAGATTACAAGCTATGTACTAGCAGATTACAAGCTATGTACTACGCAGTGGTGGATATTACATGATGTGTTGAGGTGGTAAGAAGAACAAGAAATGCTGGTAACGCTACCCACCCTGCATTGCATTCTGTGTGACATCACTGGATTTTGTGTAGAGTGTTGTCACCCCCCGGGCTACGGACAATGTTACTGAGCAACAATCTAAACAATTTTCTGTCTAGTATTTAGTTGTATTGCTGAATCTAAGAGTTTACCCATTGTGCTGGATTGGCATTTGGTGATCTGGAGTAACCAGGGTGTGTTTATAGCGTATAGTTGGATCAATAACTATAATGGAGAGAGGTTACAAAGAATGTCTACAAGGACCAAATAAACATTAAAAGCTGTCCTCTATTGTCATTTATTGTCTGTAGTGGTATAATGATGGGTCAGTGTTATTCACGTCTCCAGGACTTCTCCTGAGCTGCACCAATTCTCTGGAATGCCCTTCCCTTTACTATCAGACTAATACCCAATCTCCAAAGTTTCAAACATGCTCTTAAAACCCATCTCTTTAGGCAGCCTATCACACTCTCTAACTGCATGAAATATCAACTCTCCCTTTACTAATCCATCCTGTGTCTACCTCCCGTCGGTTATCTGGCAAACACCAGATGTATAAAAATAAACATCTAGTATTATTTAACATAAAAAACTTGGTTGAAAAAAGTCATTTTCTGGTGACATCTTCCCTTTAAGCTCAGTCAGCTAAGCCAAGCGTCTTGCATATTGGGGAAGGGATTGTATAATAGCAGCTCTTGGCCACAACAAGTTTCTGGCTAGGAGCTATTGAAGGTGTATGTCCTGCCTTACTGCCAGGTTTCGGCCTCCTAGCAGGAAATCATTAGAGAAATGAAGTACACGGCCTCTCCACGTGTTCTGCACTGTACAGCATTTAGTGTCGTTACTTCTCTCAGTAGTGGTAGTGGCACAGAAAATAATCTGCTTTCCATGCTCCTAGGCCCAACTTCCTGGGTGTCACCCTGGGGTGGCCTATTAGCCAGTCATCATTAGACAAACAGGAAGTCCTGTCAGCGGGAAAGTAGTGATGGGAAGTCGGCTCTTTTGGTGAGCTGGCTCATTAGGCTCCGCTTGCTAATAAGGCTCATTAGGCTCTGCTTGCCCTTGACCAGATCCCTATTAATGTATAATCAAGAGAGTCTAGTCACTCTACACCACTTTTAACTCAATTTATTGGGCTAAAGGGGGCATGGTGAACCAATTGGGGACGGGGTTAAAACGTAACTTCACATAGAAGAGCCACACATGGCATTTTTGGTCCGTTTTTAAGCATGCGTTTTCAGTCGTTTTAAAAACACATGCGTTTTTGAAAACCCTCAGTTTTTCACTGTTTTACCATGTTTGGCCTCCTTACAACCTGTTTATCTAATAAGATAATTGGGGAAACGGTCAAAAACGGATGCGTTTTTAACGGACTGAAGACGCATGCTTAAAGACGGATAAAAAACGCCATTTCATGAACGACGCATCATCATAGCAGAAAGCAGAAGTGTGTGTTACAGAGCAGTGGAGAGCGGTTAACAAACGCTTTTCCTCTATTTCGCTGGACACGATGTGCAGCAGATCTTGAACTGAATCTGTACATGTTACAGGTTATGCTTGGCAGAGCCAAATCAGCAGTAGAATCCTCAGCTCTTCAATTTTTCTGAAATTTACATTTTCTGTAGTGTTGAATGAGATTTGTTGCATTTTCCCACTTTGCACTATAATACATTGGATGATTTGCAAACAATCTGCATACATCCACTATGTGTGTGATCTGCGCTGTGTGATACAGTGCTGCTATAGTATAGCCTGGTATTACATGGACGGTAGTAGAAAGATGTTTGATCCTGGACCACCCCTACGGATCTGTATGGAAAATCCGCAAAAATCGTAATCCAGATTTTCAGTAGATTCTCCTGCAGCTGACCCTTTAATAGGAAGGGTGCGTTCACATCTTACAGGTTCATTTTTTTTTTATTTAATGGTGAGAGCATGAAGTGAACAGGTTTCCTTTCAAAATCCATTACACCTGTTGTGTTGGTTACGCATGGTAAACGCAATTCAATAGAGTTACAGTTTATTACAACATATAACGTTGTGTTAAACATCATGTTGACGCCAATTAACCTCAAGTATGCCTAATCGCAATTAAACCCAATGTTCACACGTAAAGCAGTGTAAACTCAAGGTGTAAAAGCAGACTTAAAGGGGTTGTCCACTTTCAGCATATATTAATATTTTTGTGTAATGAAAGTCATACATTAACTATAAACTTTCTGTATCAATTCCTCACTGTTTTCTAGATCTCGCCTTGCTGTCATTTTGTAGGAAGCTTCATTGTTTACTTTCCAGTAGATAAAAAACGTCCCTGGTCATGTGATGTCACACAATTGCACACCTCGTTATATCCGGGGTCGTGATTCACACAGTGCAGCTCATTATATCCTGGTCATTGATGTCACACAGGTGCACGGCTCATTATATCCCTGGTCATGTGATGTCACACAAGTGCACACCTTGTAGTATCCGTGGTCAGGTGATGTCACACAGGTGCATGACTCATTATATCTTTGGTCATGTGAATCACACAGGCGCACGGCTCATTATATCCCTGGTCATGTGATGTCACATAGGTGCACGGCTCATTATATTCATGGTCATGTGATGTCACACAGGTGCACGCCTCATTATATCCCTGGTCATGTGATGTCACACAGCTCTGATTATTGTCTGTGATATAATAAGCCTTGCACCTGTGTGACATCACGTGACCAAGGATATAATGAGCCGTGCACCTGTGTGACATCACGTGACCAGGGATATAATAAGCCTTGCACCTGTGTGACACCACGTGACCAGGGATATAATAACCCTTGCACCTGTGTGACATCACGTGACCAGGGATATAATGAGCAGTGCACCTGTGTGACATCACATGACCAGGGACCAGTTTCTATCGACAGGAGGTAAACCATGCAGCTTCCTATAAAATTACAGCAAGTAGAGATCTGGAAAACAGTGAAGTATTGATACAGAAACTATATTGGAAAATTGTAGAACTTCTCATTACACAAACAATATAAATTTTTGCAGAAACTGGACAACCCCCTTCAATGTTAAATTATGAAACTGCACCTAAAACCACGTCAAAACTGAGCGATTCAGTTGAGATGCAGTTTTAATTACAATGTGTGAACGCACACAAATAACCTGGTGACTGTATTTGTAGGTCTTGTAGCCTTTAGTATCTTAGATTCTCTTAATATAGAAGAACTCCGACACCTACTAAATCAGGCCAAACCTCTGGCTTCCTAATATTTGGAATACTGGAAATTTACAGCCCTGTCCCTTCATGATTCATTCCAGAACACCCCCTCCTCTCCCTGGAGGGTCCATGCCAAATGTCTTGAAACCAGATTCTGTAAAAGACATTTGCAGATTTTCTGTTGATCCTTCTGAGGTCATCTTGGAAATCTGGCAGAACTCCGCAGACGAAAAAAACAAGTTGTGCTACCTGCCGGAAATCTTTCGCAACGCAGAAGGGATGTTCACTTCAAGCGAAAATTAAATTAAGGATGGGACGCTTTTCTTTCTTTCTTTCTTTTCTGAAATTTCTTAGTCGGCAGTTTTGGGAATTGGAGACGGGTGATGACTGACATTGGTGTTATTAACCCTTTCATGAGTGGGAATGTTATAGATCTTCATGACCAAGCATATTTTTGGAATATTCCATTTTATAGGTGTTTTTGAGGTTTTTTTTAAGGGACTAACTATTGGGCATTGGACCAGAGTCTGATGATACTGGAACATTGGCTTATAGGGGCGAACATTTGAAAAACATGGCTGCTCTCTGTAGGAACAGAGCCACTTTTGTCCATGGGTTGTGTCTGGTATTCCAGGGTTCGCTTTCCATCGCCAAAATTAGGGGCTGAGAAAGACACTTTACCTCATGTTTTTCGTTATTTGTGGAGGGATTTTAAGTAATTTAGCAGTATACACCTATTTAAAAGTTCTGCACCACTTTCCTAAACTGTAAAATGCCTAAAATTCCTCTCACCTCATCAGATATTTCTGTTCCCAAAATGTCCGCGGATGGAGGGTCATGTGATCTCTAACCGTCCTACCAGAACCTTATGTTAGTGTTCATGAATACAAGCTTAAGGTCCTGGAAGGTAGATGTGTCATGGACAGTTAGAGATCACATGACCCTTCATTTGTGGCCATTTTATGGATAGGATAGGCAGATGATGAGGTAAAAGACAGGAGGCTTAACTTTACATATCAGGAAAGCGGAGCAGAACTATTACTAGATGTATATTGGTAAATTACCTCATATCCTGCCCCCAAACACACACATTACAAACAGCATGAGGTAGAGTGGTCAATCCCTTCTAATTCCTAATAGGTGAGGGCAGTCACTACCTTGGAACACACCATCGCTCCATTATGTCTGCACACATGGTTGGCAAATCAAATCATGGCTACCAACTTGGTTAGTCCTATTTGCTAATGGCTACAAGATGTCTGGTCAGTATTACACTTCTCTTTATCATTTCTGATCACTGACTCGGTTTTTCCCTCTTTGGCCGGCGCCACACAGGGCGCTTTGTCTGCGCTTGCAAACGCAGACAAAGTCGCGCCCACCGGGGCGGGCCTCGGCCCGATCGCATCGGCGTTTCTATGGAAACGCCTTCGATCGGGAACGAGCCGCCGGTGTTTTGCGTTAATTTAATCCGCCCCGGTGGGCGCGACCTTGTCTGCGTTTGCGTTTGCAAGCGCAGACAAAGCGCCCTGTGTGGCGCCGGCCTTGTCTTGCCTTTTTTTTCAATTTCCTCATAGTGATCTAGTTGAAACCTGTGTGGGATCATATATGATAAGGATGTGCCATAAAATACATATTAGACTTGTAAAATAGGTGGAAATAACAGATTTGTTGAAAAATTGGAAATGAGGAAAATACCCTTTCAATGTGCGCCTATTCTACAATTTATTCCTGAGTTGTAACCAATCCTAATGCAAGAGATTTATTTTTGGGGTTCCCCCATTGTAAGAATGAGTTTTGGTCCTAGGCGGGCCCCTTGAAAGTTTTCCAGTGCTGCAACGTTTGTGGTCCTGATGAAGATACCCAAGTGCTGTGCATGGTCCTCTCCATCAGTCCCATAAAAACTGAATAGTCTTCCCTCAGTTTCATTCACACCGTGGGGACCACAATCCGGCCGCACAATTTGTTGCCAGATCATGGTCCCCATAGACGTCTGTGGCACCCGGGCACAGAGCGGTGAGCACAGTGTCTCGCCACACGTGACCGAGCTAATCAGCTTTCATTGGGAAGTGGGGAAGGAACCAGGATCCAGCTCCAGATCCTAGACATCAGATGCCTGTTGTCTGTCCTGTGGATTGGTTGCGTATAAAGCTCTGACCAGAAGCTACACGGATGCCTCCAGTTTGTGCCAGTCATTGCACTGGTTGTCCATCACTTTCCAAATTCAATTCAGACTAATCCCGATCATCAGTGTTGCTGCCCAACCCGACTTCCAGATGTCAGTGATCTAAGATTATTCTCTCTTCTCTCCACTTACTTCAGCAGGACTTCTCCCGAGCTGCACCAATTCTCTAGAATGCCTTACCCCGGATTTTCATACTAATACCCAACCTCCAAAGCTTCAACCATGCTCCAAAATCCCATTTCTATGACCTTTTGCAATAATTGGTCACAGCTCTTGTAAAATAAAGACACTTATGCCAGGAATTTCGGTGCCAACCCCTATATGACTGTGTATTTTGCATTTCTGTGACAGTACACAAGTCATCTCATTTTACCCGGGGGAGTATTTTAAGAGGAAGTATGAAAGCTCCCATTTTACTAGTTTGCAAATATGTCGCCTTCTCGATGACAGGTCTTAAATGGATTTGCATTCCGAGAACATACAGTTTATTTGTGGGGAAGTCCGAACTACAAAAAATCTACAGTTTTGGGATTTTTTTTAAATAAATGTTTCTGCCAGATTGAAGCCTGAATAAGCAAGGGCATATAGCACAGTATGTAATTGTATATGATGGTTTCCAAATGGGACATATCCAATCTAACAAAAGAAAATTAAAAAAATATTTAACATGTTTTTATAGCTTAAAGGGATGGGTTAAAGGGATGGATATGCGTTATCTGAGTGGGTGTTTCAGTGGGTGTAACTTGTTGGCAACAGTTTTTGCATAATTGTCATAGCTTAACTCCAGTTTACAAATACGTCTACGGATTTATAGTAGTCCTCGATCAGGGGAGATTTTCAACCAACAAGTCGAAGACCATGTTTAAAGAGGACCCACTTATCACCTGCACCGCTCCCCCCATTCCAATGTAGCTGGAATTTTTTCTTAACTACCAGTCACATGAAATTTATGTCATTCATTTTGGCTCTAAATTATCAGAGAGGCGGTGCCACTGCCCAGGGCCACCCATTTGACAGTATGAGGCCTAATTAGCATATCAAGCAGTGGGGCTGCTATGAAACCATGCTTATTTGGTGCTGTACCGTCTAATGAACTCATATTGCAATCTGGAATGGAATATTTTATGGCCCACACAATGGGGCACACAATGGGTGCGACCCCCCCCCCCCCCCCCACCACCCACACACACACAACTATTCACTAGAGCGGATTAGAGTGGATACAGCAGGCTGATAGTATATCATTGCTCCAGCAATGCCGGCGTATGACCTGCTATTACGTTCCTTAAAGGGGTTCCTTGGAGGTGGAAAAACATGGCTGCAGTCTTCCAAAAACAGCGCCTCACCTGACCATGGGTAGTGTGTGGTATTGTAACTAAGCTCCATTCATTTCTATACAGCTGAGCTGCAGTACTGGCAGTAACCATGGTCAGGTGTGGTGCTGTTTTTGGAAGACTGCAGCTATGTTTTTCCACCTCCTGAGAACCCCTTTAAGGGCCTGGAATCCCTGCTTTTGGAGTCAGTGGAGGGTCCTGACTATATTTCTATCTTGTGGACACATGGGATATAAAATATTTTATATTGCAAATTTCACCCTTCTAATGAGCAGTTCACCTCCCCTAAATAACTTTGCAACTTGTGCCAACCCTTTTAAGGCTGCGTTCACACGTTGCGTGCTGTAGTGTTAACACATGCTTTTTCAAACGAATGCGTACGGCTCAAAAGAGATTTGCCTACTTACATTTAATTCGACATTGCGTTACTAAAACGCAAGCTCAACAGACGCATGCGTTTTGCAAATGCAATGTTGACAGCAAAGTAATTAGGCAAGTCTCCTCTTCTCAACTGTTGTGATGCGTTTCAAAACTCATGCGTTAACACTACGTGTGAACGCACCCTTAGAGGGGGGGGGTGGAGAGACAGCTACGGAGCTACTGTCTGCTAGGCCCAGTTGTGTGGGCACTGCATCAGTTCTCCTGAGTGGTGCTGACACTTTCCATCCTGCAGGGAGGAGAGGTGTAATGTGTACTAGTGAGCATGGCACTTTTTTAAGGAGTACAATCTGCACAAGCATTTATGATGCTTATAGAGGCGTTGATGCGACCTCTGCACTAGTGTTGATTTTGCCCCCAGTGCTCCGTATCCTGTATGTATAGTCCTTACAACGCCACAAATGAGAAATTGTCCCCCCCAAACAATGTCCAGTCAATGGGTTATCTGTGTAATACAACAGAGCACAGAGAAAGATTGTGTATAGCAGGTCTGTACACAGTACAGAAGTCAGGGGTCTTCCTGACTCATTATCCATGTGTTTCCCAGTAGTCTGTGCACTTTCAGAGCAGCAGGGCTGGTTCAGTGTTGCAGCGCACCTGCCGGGCAATGTTTATTTTTCCTTCCGTGTGAAAAGCGTGTTTTATGTAGAAATATCGGAGCTCTGGTGAACAGACTGGAGGTTGTGTTACAGGGTGAAGAGTGCAGTTTACTTTCCTCGCCCCCTTATGCAGAGTGTATACAACCCCGTGACCTCCGGCTGCTTCATACTTGTATACACATCATGTGCTGGAGAAAGAGTCTCTTCATCAGTCCCTTTAAATATGGGCACTGTAAAAATGAAGAAAAAAAAACTCTAGCTACAAATGTAAAAGAGAGGTCACAAGGTTACAAAAACTGAAAGTTCCTGCAAGAAAATCTAAAAATATCCTCATTAAACAGTTAAATTGGCCCTTAAAGGTGATGCGAAGAACATGGCTGCTTTGTTAACAACAGAAAACACTTGTCCTTGGGTGGTGACTGAGCTGCAGTACCAGAAATGAACTGTGGGCAAGTGTGGCGCTCTTTTATAATAATGATCTTTATTTCTATAGCGCCATCATATTCCGTAGCGCTTTACAAATCATAGGGGACATATACAAGTATAATATTACATTACAGAGTACAAACAGTCATATGGAACAATAGGAGTAAAAATAAAAACATGTTGTGTTAATGCATTGTTTTAGCCCGAATGTATATAGACAGGCAGAACTGGATCCTAAACTGAAACTATTTTGTTCACTCTGGTGAAAGATTGTGACAAGTTCATCACTCAAACCCTGACCTCTTCCCAAATTTTTTAGTATTGCACCATTGGCTACAAGTGTGTTCCAATAAAGACGGTGTACAAGCAGTTATTTGAAATCTAAATCTGTAGATAGTGTTTGGTATTGGCCCTGAGTATCTGTGTCATGATACCTTTGTGTATGTTGTTGGTATGAAATATGGATTTATATTCCAGGATTGCAGCTAGACTTGGAGGAATGGAGGAGAGTCCTCACACTGCTGTGTTCTTTGATCTCTGCATTCAAACTGTACCCCTGCCCCTCCCTCTGCTGTAATATGTAACCAGAAGCCTGCTACAAATCTTACTCATTAGCTGAACTAGTGAGTGGAAGTGCGGCTCTTCCGGGAGTCTCGATTCAATCACCAAATCCTATCCACACCACTTTTTATCATGATCTTGGGGTGTGGTTAGTTATAAAGGGGCGGGGTTAACTGAGACGACAGCTCCCTGCAAGGATTCATTTGTGAAAGACCCATCACTAAGCTGTACTGTGTCTCTTACATGAATGGAGCCCCAAGTCCATTCTACAATCCTGGAATACAAATGCATTTTTCACAGTCCTGCTGCTACTAACAAACCAGGTGTTAGATGCTTATTTTGGTAGAAACTTTGCAGTAGACTAATCCATTGATATTATGCTGTAAAAGAGGGTTTTCCATGTACCGTGCTTGAAGATTATATTCTAGGATTTTACTTCTGCGGCTTCTGATCACGTACAGGGTTAACTATCCTTATAATAAGCAGCAGTAAATATTGTAGTATATAGTATATATAAATATTTGTGTAGATTGTAGCAGCAATACTTGATTTATAGCTTCTCTGCATGTGCTGGGATTGTTTCCTCACACTGCTGTGCTCTCGGCTCTCTGCATTCAGCTTCTACACAAGTCTTCTGCTCTCTTGCTGCGGTATTCAACCAGAAGCTACGGAATATGATGGCGCTATATAAATAAAGATTAGTATTATTATATTATTAAGCGTGTTTAAGCCTTTACTCAAAGAAGAGGGAAGTGTCTCTTAAACAATTCAGTGCACAGCAGTGTGAGGACTCCAAGTCCAGCTGCATTCCTGAAATGTTCATTGTGAACCTTCTGTAGAACTTGGTTCATTCCTTGTGAATGTCTCATTAGCACCACGTCTGATTTGGGTTCTTTGCAGTAGGAGACGTCATGTCCGGTATATTGCACCACGTTCCGTTTTCGTCTTTTTCTGCGTTTCGGAGATGGTTCGTGCGTCACGTGATTTTCCTGTAAGTACAAGGATCATATAGAGATACCTGCGCGCTGGTGAGAAGTCTCTAGATGTTGTAAAAGTGGCCGGTATCATAAAGATGAAGAATACAACACGGGCGCCGTCTTTATAGCTTCTCCTTTGCTCCCATGTGTTCTATGTTTAGAGAATTTTTAACTTTGGTGCAGTCTATTTTTAGCACACGGGCAAGAACCTTGTGCCACTTAAAGGGGCTTTCCGAGTGGAGCAAAAATGTGGCCATAAGGAAGAGAATGTAACAAAAATGTAATGAGAAATGTAACAATTAAAAACAAACTGGTAGAAAACACGCTGTCCCCTGCCCTGTTGGTGTTTGTTCACTTGGCTGCATGTTCCTTGGTGATAGCTGTAGATAATCACTGGCCTCGGCGGTCTCATGACTGACGCCAGTGATAAGCTGCACATGTGGGCAAAACACTGCTGCAGCCAAGTCCAGCGTAAGACATGAGAGTGTCAGGAGGGCAACACAACATGACAACAGTCCCTGCCCCCAATGGTGCTCGCAAACTAATCAACATACCAGTATGTTTTGGAGTGTGGGAGGAAACTGGAGGACCGGGAGGAAACCCACGCAAACACGGAGAGAACATACAAACTGTTTGCAGATGTTGACTCTGGGACTTGAACCCAGGACCCCAGCGCTGCAAGGCTGTAATGGGGGAGAGCAGCTACTAAGTAATAAACCTCTAAGGAAGGAATTTTTATGTTTCCATGTCAAATGTTAAAGTGAACTAATGGTGAACTCCATGTTAGAATTTTGGCTTGGACCTTCCCTTTGTGTTAGAATGTCCCCCTAACAAGATGACCACAGCGCTCCCTACTGATAGTATCTGTATCCCCTGCAGTACCTCCACAGCGCCTCCTACTGCTGGAGTCTCTTGCATCCTCTTTTGACCTGAGCGACCAGATCCCCCCAGATTCCAGTGTGACTGCTGCCCTTGTGACCTGTCTGGTATTTCTTTCCTTGGAATTTGTTTTGTTTGTATTCTGTGCTTGTAAATGTTAAACCTGTAGCATTAGGAGTATTGTGATTGTTCCAGGGTCAAAGGTTACCAGAGCCACAGCAATCAGAATGTCCAGAAGCAACAAAGCTATAGACTAGGATTGCACTTATGTGTTTTATTATGTACTAAGAGAATCCTCTGCTATATCTGTGATCCATTCACTACTAGTTACTGGTTTTAGAGTAAAAATAACATATCTATATCATCCAGTACTGTTACTGCTACATCAGGCCCAGTTGTAGCAGAAGGCCTCCTGTGAGTCCCAGCTTTCACCGTGCGTGTCTACTCCTCTCCTATACAATATAGGCGCATCATAGCACAACTGCTCCTATCCTGTATGTATGGGCACAGCACAGTACTACTGCTCCTATCCTGTATATATGGGCATAGTACAGTACTACTGCTTCTATCCTGTATATATAGGCATAGTACAGTACTACTGCTTCTATCCTGTATATATAGGCACAGCACAGTACTACTGCTCCTATCCTGTATATTTGGGCATAGTACAGTACTACTGCTCCTATCCTGTATATATGGGCACAGCACAGTACTACTGCTCCTATCCTGTATATATGGACACAGCACAGTACTACTGCTCCTATCCTATATATATGGGCACAGCACAGTACTACTTCCTATGCTGTAATATGGGCACAGCACAGTACTACTACTCTATCCTGTATATATGGGCATCCACAGTACTACTGCTCCTATCCTGTATATGGGCACAGCACAGTACTACTAGTCTTATCCTTTATATATGGGCACAGCACAGTACACTACTCCTATCCTGTATATAGGGCACAGTAGTCAACGCTTAACCTGAGATATATGAGCACAGTACAGGTATACTACTCCTATCCTGTATATATGGCACAGCACAGTACTACTTGCTCCTATCTTAATTATGGGCACAGCACAGTACTACTACTCTCCTATCCGTATATATGGGCACAGCACAGTACTACTTCTCCTATCCTGTATATATGGGCACAGCACAGTACTACTGCTCCTATCTTGTATATATGGGCACAGCACAGTACTACTGCTCCTATCCTGTATATATGGGCACAGCACAGTACTGCTACTCCTATCCTGTATATATGGGCACAGCACAGTACTACTGCTCCTATCCTGTATATATGGGCACAGCACAGTACTACTACTCCTATCCTGTATATATGGGCACAGCACAGTACTACTGCTCCTATCCTGTGTATATGTAGGCACAGCACAGTACTACTACTCCTATCCTGTATATATGGGCACTGCACAGTACTACTGCTCCTATCCTGTGGATATGTAGGCACAGCACAGTACTACTACTCTTATCCTTTATATATGGGCACAGCACAGTACTACTGCTCCTATCCTGTATATATGGGCACAGCACAGTACTACTGCTCCTATCCTGTGTATATGTAGGCACAGCACAGTACTACTACTCTTATCCTTTATATATGGGCACAGTACTACTGCTCCTATCCTGTATATATGGGCACAGCACAGTACTACTGCTCCTATCCTGTGTATATGTAGGCACAGCACAGTACTACTAATCTTATACTTTATATATGGGTACATCACAGTAATAATGCTCTTATCATTTTTGTGTTTATATAGGCACAGTACAGTATAACTACTCCTATCATGTACATATGAGCACAGTACAGTATTACTCTCTGCCCACTGTGACCTCTGGTGAAGCTCTCTGAATGCTTTACTATAGTCCCAGACTGCAATGACCAGCTGTAAGGTGTCTGTAATGAAGCTTTATTGATAATCCTTGGTCCCATGACCCCACAAAATATTGAAAATCCAATTGTTACTGGGACAAAAAAATATTTTGTCTGGAGCTACAATTATAACTTATACTGTTTTGACTTACATACAAATTCATCTTCAGTACAAACCTAAGAACCTATCTTGTACGTAACCTGGGGACTGGCTGTATACGGTTCCTCTTTTGGTGGATGGGGGGATGACCATTGTGTATAGACGCCCCTGGGATGATAGTCAGGTTATACATCTCCATACATCTTGTCATGTATTGTGAGACAATAATGAGGAAGTATCGAGCCGCATTCCTTCACATTGATTCCTGGCAATTATTTGCTTCTATTTATATCCATTTTGTTGCTTGTTGTGTGTGCGGACCCATGCGCCCTGCATCATACCATGGATGTCACCCGTGGGTGTCACCGGATCGGGACATTGGCATGTGTCATGCAGTAGACACCGCTGATCTATCATTGTATTGTGATATGGTCGTGACCTGTTATCTAGGAGGGTAAGGTCCACCACGTGGAGATCTAACGCCACGTCCTGTAATGCATCGGCATGATAAGGAGATGTGAATAATCCCCAATATTGCTCAATGCACGATCCAGCTGTACCCATCCGAAGAAAAGGGTATCCTACTTAGAGTAGTGTCCCCTATAGAAAACATATAGTTTACAGGCCACATTATGTCAGATTTATCCAGCACTTGGCCTGTGTACAGCTCCGTCCCTTTCAGGTGAATGGAGCTGAGCTGCAGTACCCAACACAGCCACTATACTATGTATGGCGCTGTTCTTGGTAGATTTTAGAGACGGCAGTGATGGTTTCATAAATGCAGTCTCTCTAAACATCTGATCATCGGGGGTACCCGCTGATCAGACATCAACAGGACAGATCGTAATTTCAAGAAATTTTAAAAAATGGCCCTTTCAATGGCGATGGGGAGATGCTAACGAAATTAGAGGGTTTAGCCTTAACTATAATGTGTAAGGCCACCTTAACTCAAAGAAAGTTGATTGTGATGCAGAAGGTTGAACTCATCGAGGATGTCTTCCAAAAAACGCTTAAACCCGTTTCCCCCCCCCCCCCTTCCTTCCCCTCCTGCCTTGGGCCTGTTCTGTTGGGCTGGGTTTAGTCATTCATATATTTGCTCCAGTATCCCTTTAAATGAGTATTGGTCAGTGATATTTTTAAAGGTGATGTCCAAGATTGTTAAAAAGTGTCTCTGCAGCGCCTCCCTTGTCAGTTGGCTGTGTCTGGTATTGCAGATGAGGCTGTTCCCTTTAGATATACAGAAGGCGCCAGGCGCTGTGTGATATTGGATTTGTCTATTACTTGCTCCGTTTTTTTTCTAATCAGCTCATTTCCTTTTAATCTTCCAGAATGTTATGGACCAGTTCAACCCGGGGCTAAGGAACCTTGTTAATTTGGGGAAGAACTATGAGAAAGCAGTGTCTGGTAAGTCGTCTTTTATGGCTATCAATGTTTTCTAATCAGATTATGGAGGCTGAGAGCAGATTTACAGCGTGGCACGCGATATATTGCTGGCAGGGCAAATCCTATTCAATTACCCAGCAGGCTGAGCGCAGTGCGAGGAGATAGTGGAAGGTCTCCAACACTGATATTAGATGTATAGAAGGAAACGTCATTCCCATAGGTGCCAGCGATCAGAACTTAGGCAGGCCGTAATGCAGCTTTTACTGCTAGACGATTTAAAGGGGCTTTCCAGGAATCCTAGTGACCCCAGGAGGGCTGTTGTAGCCTAAATAAATTGTGTACTTACAGGGGTTCAGCCAACTGCTTCATTACTCTCCTGGGGCGACGAGGGGTCCGACTGAGATATGTGGGACCACATCGGACCCCTCGTTTTCGTGATCTATGGGAGTTTCATCACTAAGACCCCTCCGATCAGTAAGTTGGGCCCGATCTTGTGGGTATAACAAGTGATAGACGCACCTTGGCACATCCAACCAAGCTGGCCTTGCTGAAGGGGTTACCCAAAGTTATTCACTATCCCCAGGATAGGAGATAACAAGCTGATCGGTGAGGGTCCGACTGCTGGGACACATGGTCATCCTATAGTGAGAATAGGACCATCCATCTGGGGGTCCCAGATGTGGCACCTTCACCAATCAGTTGCAGTGAATAATGGATCATTTAAAAACTTTAAGAACTCCACCATGTTGTAACCGGAACCAGATCAGGTAAGTACTCTTTGGTTTTTTTGGGTTACATCTGCCTCAGCCCCCAGGGGGATTTCCAAAATTCCTGAAAAACTTCTTTAATCAGGTTTTTGGCTGTGGGCCTGTTCTCAAAAGAGGGTTACTCTCCGAGATACTATTGCCTGTCAGTGCCGCCCGTGCCAGGTGCTGCAGCGACTCTTTGACAAAGGGAAAGGTAAAGCCCAGTTGATTTACCTTTCTATTTCTATAAGGGTATATTCACCCTCCTGGATTTCCGGAAAGGGGGAGTGATTGAGCCTGTTTTTTTCCCCCCCGTTATCAGTGAACGAGCCCTTAGGAATATCAGAGGAACATCACAAGGCAGGTTTAACCAGCGATGCTCCAGAGTTATATGTGGTAATGGATGTATTTGGCGTTTAGTTATGACAGCCCCGGCTTTTCCTAGATCCGTCCTGATCTGTGGCTAAGCCGCTTCCTCTGGGCTTTGCATATCTGTCAGGTATTGCAGTATTGTGTATCGGGAACATCCGATTTTCATATTTTTTGTTTATGGTCGGAGCCTTAACCCCATCTCGGTATGGCAGGTCTCTGGGGTAGCTGTGTATTAGATTGATAAATCTGCATGTAATCCAATCGGCTGCATCATTGTTTTACCGGATTGGGGGAAAGGTGAATCCTGTCCTTTTGGATAAGGTAAACCACGCCTCTTTTTCTACCTTTTAAACAGCCCCCCTTAACATCAAGCATGACTTTTAGGAACACAAAACCAAAAATACCCCTATACTCAGCCTCTCCAACAATATACTCAAAATACCAAAAAGAACCAGAGCGGCAATAAACTGTGTTGCCCTTTTTCCATCTGGGGCTACTTGTGTCCCCTATATACTGTATTTATAATTTTTTTCCCATTTGAGGGTTATATATGCTGTAATTATGTACTTTCAATAAAGATTATTACATATTTTTATATATTGAAGTTTATTGCCGCTCTGGTTCTTTTTGGTATTATGACTTTTAGGAAGCCTAATGACATGATGTAGGATTCAAGCCAAACCAGTACAGGCAGTCCCCGGGTTACATACAAGATAGGGTCTGTAGGTTTGTTCTTAAGTTGAGTTTGTATGTAAGTCGGAACTGTATATTTTATCATTGTAATCCCAACAAGAACTTTTTTGGTTTCTGTGACAATTGGATTTTAAAAATGCTGGGTTGTCATAAGAATCAATATTAACACTAAAGCTTCATTACAGACACATTTGATAACTGTTATAGCTGCTTATTGTAGCCTAGGACTAAAGTACAATAAATTGCCAATATCCAGAGGTCCGTTTGTAACTATGGGTCGTATGTAAGTCGAGTGTTCTTAAGTAGGGGACCGCCTGTATATCTATTCCAGAAGGAACAGACTCCCAACTATGGACAGCGCTGTTTCATCGTGTTTCCGCCTCTTCAGTGTGGCTCTCTTAGGCTAGGGATCATCCTGTTCCCTCTAAATGATGGAGCAGGAAGGTGAGCGTGGCTACCACGGAGCCAGAGATACTGGTTGGAATTAAAAGTGGGACATCCCCTTTAATTACATAATCCCCTTTAAATGGATGAGAGATTTCAGCCGTCACCTCGCTATTAAACGTGTATGCTCGATAGAAATGTAAAGAATGGGGAAGAACATAAAAATAAGTACCGCAATTACCCGATATGTAGATGAGCTAGAAGCCTAATGCATGACATCAGTCATTAATATATGGAGGATTGTGTGTTCTTGGGTCCAGTCATCTGATGATGGACCTAAATCTTATATTTTTGTCCAAAAGTTTTGGGATCTTGAATATAAGTAGAAAGATGCATGTAATGAAGCAATGTAGAGATCGTTGAAGGAGGGGAAAAAAAATATGAACATTTCCATTGATTTCTATGTTTACAGTAGGATAAAGTGGGATGCACCTTCCTGTTCCTCCCCCTATGATAGTGGGAGGAAACGTCAGCCAGTGATTGGATGTTCATGGTGTTTCCTCCAGTGATGTAACTGACCTTCTATGAACTTTGACATCACTGGGGGCCTACCTGAGTATATGATCAGTGGAGGCCTAGGGTGGATGCAATATAATGGCATCCGTCCCCCCTAGGCTGTTGTGGCCTCTGCTGAGCATTTACATTGCTCTCTAGCAGGATGGAAAGGCATAATTTGCTGCGTTTTTTCCATGGTTTTCCCCATGTTTTTTTCATGGATTCGATGTACTCAGCAGGTGGAGGCAAAAAGGAGACCCCTACCACACAGTGCAAGTCTGTGGACACATTCAGTGTATAGCTTTCCTGATGTATACAATGAGCGTATATAAAAAGAGACTAAGGCAGACTCCTATCATGAGAGATGGGTCCTTTGTGTAGAATGGTATTGTGGTGCAAGATGATGAGATAATAATCTTTATTTACATAGCACCATCATATTCCATAGCGCTTTACAAATCATAGGGGACATATACACATAAAATAAGACAGTATAAAAACATAGTCTATGGGAACAATAGAAGGGTCATGCTCGCAAGAGCTTACAGTCTATGAGGATAAGGGGTGACACAAGAGCTTACAGTCTATGAGGATGAGGGGGTGACACAAGAGCTTACAGTCTATGAGGATGAGGGGGTGACACAAGAGCTTACAGTCTATGAGGATGAGGGGGTGACACAAGAGCTTACAGTCTATGAGGATGAGGGAGATGGATAGATACAAGGTACAGGAGAGATGGATAGGCTTTGCCTAATTAAAATCCTGGCTGCCATATTTATAACTTATAGGCATCCCTGACCAAAGTCCCGGGTCACAGATCTCAGATTGTCCGGTCATCTCTGTAGATTATAATCTGCTCATAAACAAGACTATTAATAGACCAAGATTTAGCAGCTGAAATTTGCTGGTGTGTTATAAGCCGCCATAAGCTGGTCATATACATAACAGGCAGAGCTTCCGGTCATATGCTAGTCCCCTGAGATAAGCGGCATCAGAGGTATCCAGCAGCCGCTTATCTCCCTCTATAACAATAGACAGTCCGACCCAAGCAGAGAGGTCCGAGAAGACCCCGCTTTTTTAAGTCGAAGTCCTGCGGGACACAAGTCTGGAGGTGCCAAGAAGAAGAAGGTTCCCCCTTTAGACCGAAAACTTGTTTGCAAAACATGAAGGTCTGAATGGAGCCGGCTTACATAATTGATGGCGTCCGGGGCTGTGGGATAGGCAGCGACATGAAATGTGATGTGCGGTATCGGATACTGGAGCCGTGTACTGTACATGGATTAGGTGTACACCTCCGCCCGCCAGGACTTTCTAATGTAACACTTACTGCCCGCTGCCGCCTCACCTGATTTGTTAAGATTTATGCCATGTGCAGTAAGACGACTTGTATTTACATTTTTAGCGATTATGTCATTGTAATTTTTACTGAATGTTCCTAAACCTCAAACTAAGACGTCTCCACGTTCCAGCGAGGTTACGGGAAGGATCTGGAGATTTGCATTCCCAGAGCCGACATTGCTGAACCAGGATATTCTCTTTTTCTCTGCTGGATCTTGATATTATGCACAGTGTTGGGATATGATACAATGTAGCGTTCATCCTGAGCCCCCTTGTTCATGAATATAGGAAGAGATGCTTCTGAGTTATTATTTTATGTTTGGGGAGAGAGGGTTCTTTCTTAAAGGGGTTGTACTAAGTTTTATTGTTGTCCTCTATCCGCAGGATAGGGAATAACAATCTGATCAGTGGGGGGTCCGACTGCTGGGAACGCCACCAAGCACAATAATAGCTATGGAGCGGCCCGTCGGGCATGTTTCAATACCTATGGGAGTGTTGGAAATTGACAAGCACAGCGCTCATGTATCTCCAGCACTCTCATTGACATGGTAAACATTCATGTGTTTTTAAACGGACTGAAAACGCATGCTTTAAAACGGTCCAAAACGCCATATGTGGCATCACCCTAAGATCGGGGAGATACGAAGTCCTGCCGCCGCTCTGATCAGGTGTTGAGCTCAGCGTCTGTAGTTGGCTCCGAGCTCTATGTAGTAGATGTAATACATCAATCACAGTTCTGAAAAACAAAACCCTAAAAAAAACGCTGGTATGTTGTAGCTGTGTACAATGATTCACAATTTAAAGGGGTTAATTGTTGTTGTTTGTGTATATTTCCCATATACCCCTGGTCATGTAATGTCACACAGGTGCACAGCTTGTTATATCCCTGGTCTTGTGATGTCACACAGGTGCACGGCTCGCTATACCCCTGGTCGTGTGATGTCACACAGGTGCACGGCTCGCTATACCCCTGGTCGTGTGATGTCACACAGTGTGCAACGGTCGTATACCTGCGTCGTGTGATGTCACACACGGTGCACGGCTCGCTATACCCCTGGTCGTGTGAGTGTCACACTGGTGCACGGCTCGTATACCCTGGTGCGTGATGTCACAGCTGCCGGCTCTATACCCTGGTCGTGTGATGTCACACTGGTGCACGGCTCGCTATACCCCTGGTCGCGTGATGTCACACGGCTGCACGGCTCTCTATACCCCTGGTCGTGTGATGTCACACTGGTGCACGGCTCGCTATACCCCTGGTCGTGTGATGTCACACTGGTGCACGGCTCGCTATACCCCTGGTCGTGTGATGTCACACTGGTGCACGGCTCGCTATACCCTGGTCGTGTGATGTCCACTGTGCACGGTCGCTTACCCTGTGTGTGATGTCACACTGGTGCACGGCTCGCTATACCCTGGTGTGTGAAGGTAACAATGGTGCAGGCGAGCTTATACCCCTGGTCGTGTGATGTCACAAGGGTGCACGGGCTCGCCCTGCATCACCCCTGGTCGTGTGATGTCACACTGGTGCACGGCTCGCTATACCCCTGGTCGTGTGATGTCACACTGGTGCACGGCTCGCTATACCCCTGGTCGTGTGATGTCACACTGGTGCACGGCTCGCTATACCCCTGGTCGTGTGATGTCACACAGCTGCACGGCTCATTATATCACAGAGTATACAGAGCTGTGTGTGATCCAAAAAGTAAATTGAAACATTGTATAACTTTTAGATAAACAATATCAATTATTTGCAGAAAGTGGACAATCTTTTTAAGGGGCGCCCCCTGGACAAAAAAAAAACATCCGGTCTATTCCTATGATTGTTTTGACGTTTCCCCCTATGGCTGTATTATCCCCCCTGGATCTCCAGAATGGCGCCAGATAAGTCCATACACAGTATAACCTTACGTACAGAATATAATATATCAGGACTAGATGTTCTGATCCGCAGTGTGCTCCGCTCGGTTGATCTGCGGAGCCCCCCCTCGCCTCTCCTTCATGCTTCACGTACAGGGGGCCGTAGCTCATCATTTACATGACTGCTGAGCAGAGCGATCGGCACCCGCCGAAAAGTATCTTATAGATTGGTGACAGCGGCCGCACTGCAAGACAAGTTACAATGTGAGGAAAGAGCTGAGAGTTTCTTTTATACTCCTGCAATAGCTTACACCATGCGGCATTACAGAGCATCACTTCTTCACACATCTCCCAACCGGGGGGTAAGTTAAAGGAAAGTGATCAACACGTCTTCACTGCAGCTTTGGCTGTGAATGGAGTAAACCCTACTGTAAGTCTCTAGGCTTTAGTCAGGTCTTTCTATACAGGAATGTTGAAAAAACCTACCATAACTTTAGGGCATATACTGGCACAGAGTAAATCATCTTGGAATAATGTTTTGTAACATTTTTTAGATGATCATCATTCTAATAATACAAGGCCTCTTACATATTTGTGTCTCTTCAGTGTACAAATCCTGGGATCGTTACTATAAGAATGTTAGGAACGTTTTCACAAGTTGATACTTTGGATCCAATGTAATGATTGTTGTGTCTTCTGTCTTTGCAGCAATGGTCCTGGCTGGAAGAGCTTACTATGACGGTGTAGCCAGGGTGGGAGATCTGGCCAAAGCGTCCCCGGTATCCAAGGAGCTAGGTAAGTGCTATCCTCTCCAAGACTACCAAGAAATGACTACATCCATATGTACTCGTGGGAAATATTGAAGGCAATGTTATGCAGAGGGAATCCCTTTAAAAACCTTATTTAAAGGGAATCTACCATCACAATCCATCATGATAAAGCAGGGACACTTACTCATAGATCCGGGCACTGGGACTGTGATAATATTCTTATTTGTTATTTATGGCCTCCTTCCTTCTAAAATCAACTTTTAAATTATGCTAATGAGCCAGAAGGGCATGGGGGGGCTTTAACAGAACTTTAACAGCGGGCTGTTACGCTGTGCAGGAGCACTTTCCCCTCCAACTGTGCAAGATTACACGAGGGAGGGGCCAATTGAGCAGAGGAGGGAAGGGTGACGCAGTGTAACAGTTTGTGAAGCTGCAGCATGGATGGGCTGCCCTTCAGACTAATTAGCATAATTTTAAAAGTTGATTTTGGAAGGCCATGGATATCAGTTATAAGATTATTACCACATATACAGTGCCTGGATCTATGAACGGGTATCCCTGATTTATCATGATGGATTTTGATGGTAGATTTCCTTTTGAAGGATTTTTGGGGATGGATCATTAAAAGCAGATCAGTATGGAACCAACACCTATATTCGTTTTCACTACCTCCGATGCTATACAGAAGCTAGAATCCCCTTTAAAATATCGTATACCAAAGTATGATTGATAAAAGACATATGTCCATATATCCGGAAATGAGGCCCCCCATCCCCTAACGGGAGCTTGTCGCTGCTGCAGCAGGTCTGTAGTGGACACTGTAGCTGTCAGTGATTGGCTGCATTGGTGACGTATGGAGCTGTGTAACTTTACAGGAGCACTACCTTAGTCCCTGGCAGCACTGCAGTGCACCTGATCATACAGGACAAGCACTTATCAGTCCTCCAGCACGAGGTGTGGCTGCGAACAAACAGGAGAGTGCAAACATTCGGAGGCCGTACACCTCTGGGTGCTGGATTCTTATGGCCAGGGGAAGGAGCTGAACATTTATCAGATGGGACAAAATACAATCCAAGGTTATATATATATATCCAGAAGGAAGGGCTCAAGCTTCTACAAGGGGAAATGTCTGCGAACTCGGAGAACTCGGCAACAGCGGGCAATGATCTAATGTATGTCATGTATAGAGGCTCCTGGCTCTCCCTGATCTCTCCTCAAAGGAAGTGAGCTGCAAGAAGTATGTGGCAGCGGCTTACTCCTATCCTATGGAGAATTCGGCCAAGCATGCATGTGTTAGGGTCGGTCATGAGGAATAGCTGTCAGCCATACAGGCGCTCATCCGACAGCAATCTTTAGTTAATTACGCTCTTAAATGACTTCTAAGAAGCAGCATCCAACGGAGTAAAAGAAGTTGGAAACCTGCATTGTTGCCATTCCTCTGTTTTTCATTCGTAAAAGGGTTGTCCACTTTTAGGATATTCCAGGAAATAATTGTTCTTGTTTGTGTAATGAAAAGTTATACAATTTTCCAATATACTTTCTGTATCAATTATTCATGGTTTTCTAGATCCTCTGCTTGCTGTCCTGCAACAGGAAGCTTCATCGTTTACTTCCTATAGATAAACACCGTTCCCAGGTCATGTGATGTCACACAGGTGCACGGTGTAATCAGAGCTGTGTGATATTATGAGCAGTGCACCTGTGTGACATCACATGACCAGGGGCCGGTGTTTACCTATAGGAAGTAAACAATGAAGCCTGATGATGTATGACGGAAAGAAGAAAGCAAGCAGAAATCCAGAAAACCATGAATAAATGAAAGAAAGTATAGTGGAAAATTGTGAAAGCATGGTGGCTCGGTGGTTAGCATTGCAGCCTTGCAGTGCTGGGGACCTGGGTTCATGTCCCAGGGTCAACATCTGTAAAGAGTTTGTATGTTCTCTCCGTGTTTGCATGGGTTTCCTCCGGGTCCTCCGGTTTCCTCCCACACACCAAAACATACTGGTAGGTTGATTTGATTGGGAGCCCCATTGGGGACAGGGACTGATGTGAAAAGTTCATGTAGCACTGTGGAATCTGTGTGCGCTATATAAATAAAGGAATTATTATTACTATTATTAATTATTATAACTTTTCATTACACAAGCAATATCAATTATTTGCTAGAATGTACTTTAAAGTGGACAACCCCTTTAAATGTTATGAATACATTAACAACTGGGTCTTAATAGCTGCAGGTGCTTCCCTGTACAGTCTGACACTGCTTGCTGCCCCAGGGTGTGTAGGGGTACACTCCTTTGACAAAAGTATTGCAGGCATTCAGTTTTTCTCATACATTTCCAGGGGGAATAACAGAGGGGACAATATAATGTACATTCTCCTGAAGCCGCCCATTAACCAGATGTAGTTTGCAAACAAAGATGACTAAACAGGAGGCCATTTACCTGGTAAATACAGCGGCCTCAGCTGTCCTGTGCAGTGAGGAATAATGGCTGCACATTTTCTGCATACGCCGCGAGTCAAAGGAGTTAAATAGAAGGATTAGTGCGTTCTGTGCGAGGTCTTATATAAACATATAGGAGCCGGGTTATTCCATAGGCTTCAGAATCTGCTTTTCTACTGGAAAGAAAAGCCAATGAATGCAATGAATTGCGTTTTGATATGATTGGATATTGGCGACTTTCTCAAAATTAGAAGGGGGGCAATAAGTGGCTGGATCGGCCAGGCCTGTATGACCCACAACAGAGGAGTGGGCGCTGTGGGGAATCACTGTGACGGGAATTGCTTATTTTATGGTTTTTAACCCATTTCGAGACCTTTATCATAAATTTGACAGATGACCCCCTTCCCCTTTACTATAACCCAAAGCCTCTGCCGTGTTAGGATCAGGTGATTGGGGTGTGATTTACAGGCTTGGCAGGACGCACGTCGCATAGCTTGGCTCGTCTCACTAGAGATACCGGTTTTTGTACCTGAGAACTCATCTTCTGCCCAATTTAAGATTTTAATTTCTGGTGTAGAAAGGTATCGCCGATCCCTGAGTGTCATGGAGAGTTCTCATACTTCACTACCGAGGGATCAGTCCTAAGCCGCGGATTCATCTGCCTGGAAATCCGGGTCACTGGGACAAACCCTGAAGATTCCAGCATAAGAAAATCAAATCTGTTGTTCTTAAATGATGCACCCAGTCCAATCACAGGGGGGTGACCACTATCCCCTTTTTGGGGTCTCATCATATGACAATCCTGGATTCTAAACCGTACTGTAAAAACCCCATATATCTGTACCCGAACCATAAAAAACTACATTTTCCATTGAGTTATGTCTTGCATGATAAGTCCTCCATTATAATGGGACCCTATTGTAGGTGGATCCCTGTTTTGAGGAATGTCTTGATTTTGGGGGAAGTTATTGAAAGTTTCAAGCTAGACATTGACCTTTAACCCTTTTAGAACCTGATTTCTTGCTATTGTAATATCCAGTAGTAGAATATAATGTAGGCGGTTTGGAATCCAAGACTTCCGGGAGGACAATGGCCACCTAAACTAGTTTGGTGCTGTCCTGAAGAGACAATAAAAAGCTCTCAAAAGTGCCTCCAGCACCTTTTGAAGGCCCTCCAAAAGTCCTCAAACTACAGAACTAAAAGTGGACTGAAGGGACTATCCTCTGCTTCCCCAAGAAACTTGGATCCTGCGGTTAAGTAGGTTATCATCTTCCTAGTTGCCTCTTGTGATTGTGGAAAGTAGGGATCCTATGTTTACCATTTTACTTAAAACTTGGGACCCCCACCAATCTAGCGTACGTTTCCTATTTTGCAGATATAACTGTGTATTAGGCTAGTAGTAAATGACCCCCAGCTTACAGGGGGTTACACACCGCAAAGCTTTAATGTGCAGACAAGTTGTAAACCAATTGATGGCAGAAGAGACCTTAATGTCTTGAGCCTTTGCCGGCTTTTTTAATTGTTTCTGTAATTGCATCTCCCGGCTTGTCAGTGCATAAGTCTGGATTATAGCTCTCTTCCAGGAGGCCCATTTTTATGTTTTTATTACGGTTTTTATAACTTTTTAATTTTCTTTGCCTCTGTAATTGACATGATTGATTCAAACTGTAGTCACACATTCAGGTTCAGGAGACTTCACATGCAGGTTGGAGTAAAATGTCCTTCCGTTAGAAGATCTTTATTAATATTCATCTTTTATATATAGAAAAGAGGATAAACCTTGAATATCTCTATTAGGGTTGGAGGTGGTCGATATGAAGGGCTCCAATATACGGATAATTAGTGTATGGACCCTTTATGGACAGGACATGAAGCCTGGACTTCATGTCATGTGCCTTTGTCTATGTGGTGGCATCTTCTAGGGCAGAAGTGGGCATTTAATTTTCCAATGGGGCCACATGAGAAATTTGAACTGTTTTAGAGGGCCGGCGTAATATACTTAAAGGGGTTTTCCCAGGAAACAAGTTAAGCCCTAGCCACAGGATGGGGGCTAGCTTAGCGATTGGTGGGGGTCTCAGTGACAGATTACAAGAATGGGTATCAGGTACCTCTGTCCGACCCCTCGTCGCTCCCAGAGAGTAGCGAAGCAGACAGAGATTGCTGAGCGCTGATAACCGAGACCCCCACAATCTGTAAGTTACTTGTTTCTTGGGGAAACCCCCATAACACTGCTCTACCCAATACCTTTAGGCTACATTCACACGGACGTATGAAAACGGCCGTATCCGTACCGTACCGTTTTTTTACGGATTACATACGGCCACATTCATTTCAATGGACAATACGTCTGACCATTTATATTGCCATTGTTAACTCAGTTCCGTACCGTACCCTAGCCATATAAAAATATAGAGCATTTCCTATTTTCTCCCGTATTTCAGTTCTGTATGCCCTAGAAGTCTATGGGGATGTATAAAATACGGGTTACATACGTGCTGCATATGGATGAAAAAGTTCACATATCTACGGCCCGTAAATACGGAACTGGAGAAATCATACGTCCGTGTGAATGTATCCTTATCCTGTATTTAGCAAATATACTATCCCTACATAAAATAGAGTAAATAAAACATGATTCAGAACTTAATATTGGATATATGTAACAAAGATTTTGTAATTTGCAATCCGACGCACATATAAAAACCATCGCCCAATGCTGTTGAATTGGTTGGGTGAACATTTGGGCATCTATTCTTTGCACAGATAGAATAGTTTAGAATTTTGACCTCTTCATTCAGCCAAATACAATCGGTAGTTAATAATTACATTGTGGATGTAACCTGAGGTCCATGGGAATCGCCACCTCAGCATTTCTCTTATCTGACACCCAGACATTCTTTGAGAGAAGAAACTTTATGGTCGTTATAACTGGGCTCTTCTGTGATGGGCTTTGCTCCTTCAGTAGTCTCCCTTATATATTATACTGAATATAGTCCATCAGGATCCACAAGTGTCCATCATATTGCAGATCCATTCCCATGGGGATTGTAGCGATTTTAGCTTTCATAACGTAAGAGAGAACAAAAACCTAGACGTGAACAAATCCCTGGACACAAGGGCAATAAGCAACTTGTGTGCTAAATCAATAACCTGAAAACCAGCACCAAACATAGAGATTTACATTACACCACATCTACAGATGTCCACATTCATGACCTGGTGGCCTCCAGTTCATAGGAGGTCATTTCACAAGTATTAGGAGAGCATCGAAACAACCACTAGTTTTTATAGAGGATCTAGGGCAGTGGTGGCGAACCTATGGCACTAGTGCCAGAGGTGGCACTCAGAGCCATTTCTGTGGGCACTCCAGGACAGAGTTCACCAAATAGGACAAAATCCAACTGCAGACCCAGGCAACTTTGTTGCTCTCCGCGCTATTTTAAAGCAACATTTCATTGCCTGTTTGGAACTGCGGGAAAATTCGTCTGAATTTGCCCCCTTCTTTCAACTGTATTGGTGGCCTCAGGGGGCCGATACAATTGAAAGATGAGGAAGGAACAGGTAGTTACTGCTAAAAATGCCCTGTTGGAACTTCACGGTAAATAAGTGGAACTGTAGTTTGGGCACTCTGTCTCCAAAATGTTTGCCATCACTGATCTAGGGTCACAGTACCATAGGGTGCAATTGTTTTGGGAAGCTTTGACTTGGGGATATGGGACAGATTACTCCATAACACTCATGAAGAAGATGGCGCTGGCAAGAAGGACCCTAAAAGTCCTATCCTTGTCTATTTTATCTGGAAGGGGAGCCCTACTATGGGGGGTTCAAGCTTAAAAATTGGTCCCTTATGCACAATATAACAGTTAAGTTGTGGGTCCAAACACTAAAATAACCCACCAGTCGCAAAACAAAGTTACCCTTCCCCAGTCTAAGTGCAGCCACAGGTCAAGCCCGTCTACTTCCGCTTCAGTACCGGTTTGTGGAACTGCGTCGGTGAATAAATGTAGGGGAACCCTCCGTGTTCAGCGCTTGGAGAATGACTTAAAGTAAAGTCTGTGACATTAAAGTCTTGCGGGGGTCTCAGCATTGAGACCCCCACTGATCAGCAAGTTAGGCCCTATCCCTTTAACATCAAACATGACTTTTGGGAAGCTTAATGACATGATATGGGATTAAAGGCAAAGTAGAATATCTATTCCAAAAGTAACAGATACATAAAGGCATGATCCTACAGCTGACCCCACTCCCCAAATGTAATTCACATTGATAGAGCTATGGTGTTGGGTGCTGCTGCTTTTGGGTGAGTAGGAAAGTTATCTTACTGATAGGTCTCTACTCTCTAGCTCAGTGATGGCGAACCTTTTAGAGACTGAGTGCCCAAACTACAACCGAAAGCCACATATTTTCACAAAGTGCCAATTTAATGTAACTTATTGCTCCCTGCTGTGTCACAGATTCGAACAGATTGGCGTCCTGAAGATACCAATACAGGAGAAAGATGGAGAAATTCGGATTATTATTGTAGCTTCCCTCTAAGGTCCCCTTAACAGGATGAATCACAGGCCCTGAGAAGGGGCATCAATGATAATCCAGCTCTGTCCACTCCTCCTTACTCTTCAAGTCCCTTTATAATAGTGCTGAACATGGCACGTTCTGGGCTGCCTGTGACTGCAGGAGGAGGAGTCCTGAATGGTGACCTTTGTGCTGGGGTGATGGCCTGGGTGCCCACAGAGAGGGCTCCAAGTGCCACCCCTGAGACCCGTGCCATAGGTTCGCCACCACTGCTCTGGCTGTAAACTAAAAAATGATGTATAAAAGCAGTATAGAAATCTTATCCTTAAAGTCATCAGAAAGTTTAGATCCGGGATAAAATAAAGTATTTGTTAAAGGAAAATTCTCACCTTATGGATATTTATGGCAAATATATGGAATGGCCTTTTTTGACTTTTTTGAAGGTAATTGAAGATCGGTGACATATCTGTGGTGATGGGGGTCCTCGGGGGTTTGGTATCTCCTATTGTATGCTGAAGTGTACATAGACCCTGGGATGTTAGTATATTTCTCTCCATCATGTCTGGGGTTTATCAGTAGCAAAATATGCTTTCAGTTGTGTAACATCATCTCCTTATTCTTTCCATTGGGAAGCGGGTTACATCACAGCGGGTTCCTCTTGAGCAATTTCATGTGTCGCTCAAATCTCTGAAAATCTCGCTGCTCATAAACGTGGAGCCAGGTTTCAATGTCCTATTTGTTTCCATGTGGTTAAATAGTCCATAAACCTTGCAGGTTATCAACATCATTGAGCAGGAGAACGCGCTTTCTACCAAAGGTCAATTGTAATCAATTTAATACAGGAAATTACAACATTTTGTCGTTCTAAGTTTCTGGAAAACCTTAAAAAAAGAGATCCAGAAACTAGAAAGATGAAATCATAGACATGTCAATAGGGGACAGAAGACGGGACGTACTGGTCAAGGATCCTCATATGGTCTCCAGGAGTTGTCATCACAATCGCCTCATAAACATTCATGGAAATGTCATTTGCCTAGTCAAATATTTGCCTGTAATTCCTACGATCTTTGTCAAGATAATTAGAGATAAGACAAAGAATACATTGGGCTCTGAATAACCTTGGGTCATTGCCAAGAAACTGCAGCATTAAGGGGTCACCATGATCAGACCTTACTGCACCATCAGTCCTTAATCCAGACTTTACTGCACCATTAGTCCTTAATCCAGACTTTACTGCACCATCAATCCTTAATCCAGACTTTACTGCACATCAGTCCTTAATCCAGACTTTACTGCACCATTAGTCCTTAATCCAGACTTTACTGCACCATCAGTCCTTAATCCAGACTTTACTGCACATCAGTCCTTAATCAAGACTTTACTGCACCATTAGTCCTTAATCCAGACTTTACTGCACCATCAATCCTTAATCCAGACTTTACTGCACATCAGTCCTTAATCAAGACTTTACTGCACCATTAGTCCTTAATCCAGACTTTACTGCACCATCATTCCCCTAATCCAGACCTTAACTGCACCATCAGTCCCAATCCCGACCTTTACTGCACCATGGTCCCTAATCCAGACTTTATGCACCATCAGTCCTATCCGACCTTACTGCACCGATCGTCCTAATCCAGAACCTTACTGCACCAGCATCCTTAATCCAGACCTTACTGCACCATCAGTCCCTTAATCCAGACCTTACTCACTACTGCAACTGCACCATCAGTCCCTAATCCAGACCTTACTGCACCATCATTCCTTAATCCAGACCTTACTGCAACCATCAGTCCTTAATCCAGACCTTACTGCACCATCAGTCCTTAATCCAGACCTTACTGCACCATCAGTCCTTAATCCAGACCTTACTGCACCATCAGTCCTTAATCCGACCTGACGGCACCACAGTCCGTAATCCGACCTTACTGCACATCAGTTCTTAATCCAGACTTTCCTGCACCGTCAGTCCTTAATCCAGACTTTCCTGCACCATCAGTCCTTAATCCAGACCTTACTGCACCATCAGTCCTTAATCCAGTCATCCACTGGCATATGAAAGCGATGGTGGCGTAGATTAGTGCAATTTACTTCATCTCTTTAGGAAGCCACATACAGAAATCATCATTCTCCAGAAATAACAAGGTAGGGAGTTTCCAAACGTAGATCTATGTAGCCATACCCTTATGTGTGGTGTTAGTATCAGCAGGACTGTGAAAAAAATGTGCATTTACAGCATGTTTCAGGTTTGTAGCTAGACTTGGAGCTCTGAGGAGTGTCCTCACACTGCTGTGTTCTTTGAACTTGGCATAGAACATCTTCCCAGCCCCTCCTCTCTGCTGTAATACTGTATGTAAGTCAGGTATCTAACCTGACTCCACGGTGCTGCAATCCTGGAATATAAATCCACTGTTCACAGTTCTGCTGCTACTAAAGCACACACACAGGTATGGTTACACAGATCTCCAGGCACTGCAGCTTTGCATGACCCTGAGTCTAACCACTTCTAAGAGGTTGGACAAAAATCTTATGTGTATGAGGACAACTTCGTGGTTCCTCCATGCCTGACGAGGATTTGTTGAAATTCAACATGGACGTTTCCTACGAAATGGGCAGAAGGGTGACCAGGGACCCCCCTCCAATAGGTAAGACTGTAAACAGAGGGTAATGTTTCTACTTTCCCTCACAGCCTTTAAAGATTGTATGTCACTTTTTATACTAAAATAATTGGGTTTTTTAGGATCATTTAGGATTTTTTGGAAAAATTATTTTTGGAATGTTATTATTTTGTAACTATTTTTTGAGCAGTTCTTTCCATATTTGTGAAAATTGATAATCTACATGTATAATTAGAAAAAAACTATAAAACCTGCAATAAAAGAGGCTGGGCCTGTGGCTAGTAGCCACCGCTGCAGGGATAATGCTTGTTTTCCAACCTCATGTAAACAAACCATCTCATTCCGGAGCTCAGACCATGGATCGACGTGGGAGTCCGGATCAGATGATCCATTATCATTATAACCTTCTGAAGGCCTCATAAAATACTTGTAAATATAATTTGCATAGTCAAATATTTCCCAGCGATTCCAATCTTCGTTTTACTTGCAAGTTGAGTCAGGACAGATAATACGCTAAGCTCCGGATATCAGATGTTGGGAAGACGTGTAGCAGAAAGTGGGCAACATGATCATATGTCCTAACAGAGGGTCTACAAGCAGTTTTGACCATATTAAGCTGTAGACAGACTTGAGTATTGTCCCTGAAGATCTGTTTATGTCTTTATTTGTATTGTTAGTAGATGCAGGACTGTGAACATGCGTTTATATTCCAGGATTGTAGCTGGACTTGCAGCACTCTGGTACACTGGTGTGTGACATCTTTTCTCTAAACGCGACACTGCCCCTCTCCTTTGCTGTAGTAGAAGTCTGCTGTCCAGAGCTCTCATACCCCAGTGCACTGGAATGTTCTGCCATTATGGAATTTAAATGCATTTTTCACAGTCCTGCTGCTACTAACAACACATATGATGTTGCGGCTGCACAGGTCTCCAGGGACAATGCCTAACACTATCTGCAACTTTGTATGGTCAAAGCTGCTGGTAGACCACCTTTAACCCAGCATAGGCACCCACTGGTCTGGAGAAGCGATGGTATCATGGTTGGATGAGGCATCATTGAGACATTCATAGCCACTTTTCAGGCTGGCTAGTAGATAATTGTTCTGCACACAGAATTGTTGATACTTCTGGTACAATGATGCATCTGAATATCTACACCTGAGATGTAGGAGACCATGTGGTTGAACCTCCGATGATCATACACTTGTGCCCAATACTGGGGCAGATTATTAAACCCCCAACACCTGGTGGCGGGAAAAGGAGGATCTCATATGTAGCTTCTCAATATGGTCGATCGCTCGTCCACCAAGAAATAGTACAGCAGTCGGATTTCTCCAGTAGCCCCCCTCGCCCATCCATACAGGGGGAAGGGACCCTTATTTCTAATTATGAATGAATGTCCCAATGATCAGAACCCCAGCAATCAGAAAGCTGTTCCCTTCTGTCATTGATGTATCCCTTTTAAAGACTTTGCATAGTTGCAATACCAAGCACAGCCTATGGATAAGAGTGGCGCTGTTCTCCGGGGTGGATCTGGATTTCATAATAAATCTTGTTGGTTTTGTAGTGTAATAACATGTTGGCTATTATATGGGTAATTACTACACTATAAAACCTGCAATAAAAGAGGCAGGGCCTGTGACTAGTAGCCACCGCTGCAGGGATAATAACTATTTTCCAACCTAGCGAGCAAAACTCTGTCTTCCGGAGCCAAGTTGTGCACAATACAAGGGTATATCCTATAGCGCGTCAGGTGAAGGGACTATGCCCACTATTGATGGGCCTACGGGGGCGATGGTCTGGTGAGACTTATTCCCTGACCCTGCATCCCTTTGTATAGGCATCCGTACATGGCAAACCCTCCGAACCTTCACTGATCAATTCCAGGCAGGAATGAGCACCTATCCACAATAAAGTAAGATGATCTGCACTTGATTAACAGGCCTTACCACAGGCATTTGTAAATGTCTTCATTTGTCCTTGCACACTCGGTATTATAGCTGGCTGCACATCCTCTGTTTGCACACGGCAGTCAGCTGCCAACAATCACTACTTTTAGGGACATGGGGCATAATGGTCGTGGATTAGACTCTGCAGTCACCGCTGTCAGCTGACCCGCGTCAATGTTATTTAGGTGTAAAAAGGCATCTATCCCCTTCTTGAAGCTCTCTGCTGTCCCTGCTGTGACCAGCGCCTGAGGCAGGCTATTCCACAGATTCAGAAAAAAAACTTCTGCTGCTGCTTTCTTCAAAAGTTGTGCCACACCTGACCATGGCGCCTGCCGGTATTGCAGCTCAAGTGTAAAGAAATGAATGGAGCCAAGTTGCAATTCCACGTACTGCCCATGGTCAGATGTGGCGCTGTTTTTTGGAAGAATGCAGCCATTTTTTTCCCAAACCTTTACAATTTTAAAACCCATGTCATGAGGTCTTCTTCAGGCCATTGTGAGAAGTGAATCCAACAGTGTCCACAGTAACAGGGGGGAGGTGTAGTACACACGTGCATGGACTGTACTAGTCAGATACTAACTAGTGGTTTCATAGTTTCACCCATATCAATCACAGCTGTCAGGGAGAGACTGGTGAGACTGTGTGTAGTCACCCGCCCACTACTTCTAGATATTAGAAACTGTCTCCTCTATAATTACATCCGTTTTTTAATCCCAGGACTTGCCCATTTTGTATAGGTTTTCTGAACTTTTTTTCTAATTCATAAACGGTTTGTCCAAAGTAAAAAAAAAATGTATATCTTATTTCCCAGAAATGGCGCCACCCTCACCTAATGGCTGAGACTGGAACTGCAGCTCAGACATGTTTATTCAAAGACTATCCTGATCTCTGCTGACGAGGAATATTTCAGTTAACGTATTTTCATTTGACATAATAATATTGGAGCACATTTACTATATCCTCGGCTCTGCTACATCTACACCATACAGAAACAATGGGGGTGATGTTACTATATCCTCGGCTCTGCTACATCTACACCATACAGAAACTATGGGGGTGGGGGGTGATGTAGCAGAGACAAGGATATAGTAACATCTACACTATACAGATACAGTGGGGGGTGATGTTACTATATCCACAGCTCTGCTACATCTACACTATACAGATACAATGGGGGTGATGTTACATATATCCACAGCTCTGCTACATCTACACTATACAGATACAATGGGGGTGATGTTACTATATCCTCGGCTCTGCTACATCTACACTATACAGATACAGTGGGGGGTGATGTTACTATATCCAGCTCTGCTACATCTACACTATACAGATACATGGGGGTGATGTTACTATATCCCGGCTCTGTACATCTACACTATACAGATACAATGGGGGGTGATAGATATCCTCAGCTCTGTAATCTACACTATACAGATACAATGGGGGTGATGTTACTATATCCTCGGCTCTGCTACATCTACACTATATAGATACAATGGGGGTGATGTTACTATATCCTCAGCTCTGCTACATCTACACTATACAGATACAATGGGGGTGATGTTACTATATCCTCGGCTCTGCTACATCTACAATATACAGATACAATGGGGTGTGTTACATATCCTCACTCTGCACATCTACACTATACAGATACAGCGGGGGTGTGTTTACATATCCTCGGCTCTGCTACATCTACAATATAGATACAATGGGGTGGGTGTTACTATATCCTCAGCTCTGCTACATATACACTATACAGATACAATGGGGGTGATGTTACTATATCCTCGGCTCTGCTACATCTACAATATACAGATACAATGGGGGTGATGTTACTATATCCTCGGCTCTGCTACATCTATACTATACAGATACAGCGGGAGGTGATGTTACTATATCCACAGCTCTGCTACATCTACACTATACAGATACAGCGGGGGGGGTGATGTTACTATATCCTCTGTGTTTGCGCCATTACTTTTCTGTAGCCAGTGGTGAGGCACAGCAGGAGCGCTGTATAGTGCTGAGTACATAGGTGGGTGGCCATAAAGTGCACATAGGGTGTGTGTCCTGTGTCCATAGTTACCCAACAACAAAATACTCTCAGGCAGCCATGAGCTGATGTGATTCAGAGCACATAATGGCGGAAGCAATGCAGCTACTTATTGTGTGGCCTCAGAAATGGCCGCCTGTTTGTCTATGTCTGTTTTATTAGTTGTATTAATAGGACCTGAACAAACACAGGCATTCACAGGGCTATAAAGGACTGTCCTGGGAATAGCGCCTCCTATTGTGCTGAAAACGTATGCATGAAATAACGTCTTAGTTTGAATCATTGTAATACCCGTTATGGCCTTTAGGTGTCACTGTGTCTATTGAATTTGTGTCTATCAGCCATATAAACAGCTGATAGGGGACTCAATGTATAACTTCCCCAGGACCCAGGAGGACCCTCGTTACAGTCATAAAGTCATTCGTTTTACAGGTTTACAGTTCGTTGGTTTTAGAAAATCCACATTGTTCTGATTCCAGATAAGCGCTCCATTTCCATGACTCTGTAGGAGACTATTGTTTTCCACGTTTAATTTGTTGCATAGTTCCTCATTATCCGCGTCTGTCCCCGTCCACCACCACTTACCAGCTACTCACCTACCACACACTGAAAGGACATGATGACATTTTACTAATTGTATTCTTTATCAATAATGATCCTGCCATTGCCTTATATAGAATTCTGACGTGTGGCTCTGTTGTTCATCCTGGAAATGTAGGAGGCGTTCAAAGGGTTTTTTTGGGCCTATACATAGGATAAGTGATAAGTGATCAGATGACGGTGGCGGTGCTACAGGGAGCTGAGTACAGGAGCAGCCTGTACCCGCTCTGCCATTGCTGTCTGCTGAGCGTCTAGGGTGCCAGGTGCCGTACCACCACCGATCACGTGGTCCTGAAAGGGGTTTTTATATTTTAAGAACTTTTCCTCCCAGTGGTGAAGGAAGGGGATAGACCAGTGGTGGCGAACCTATGGCACGGGTGCCAGAGGTGGCACTCAGAGCCCTTTCTGTGGGCACTCAGGCCATTGTCCCAATTTCACCAAACAGGACCAAATCCACCAAATCTTTCTGCAGTCGCAGGCAACTTAAAAGATACTGCTCTCAGAGCTATTTTAAAGCGACATTTCATTGGCTGTTTGAACTGTGGGAAAAGTGAGAAGGTGAGGACAGAACTGCATTGTCTATGGATGTCCTCCTGCTGGACCCACCATTCTTCCTGGAGAGAAGCTACAATGATGGTCTGAATTTATTTGCCCACCTTCTTTCAACTGTATTGGTGGCCTTAGGAGAGCCAATACATTGAATGATGTTGAAAAACAGGGAGCAATAAGTTACTGCTTGAAATGCCATGTTGGCACGTCACGGTAAATAAGTGCATTTCGGTTGTAGTTTGGGCACTCGGTCTCTAAAAGGTTCACCATCACTGGGATAGGGGGGGGCTTATCGAGTTGTAGTTTGTCTGGTTTTACGTTTCTTTTTTCTATGTTAGAAAACGGGAAATGCACCGGAGGAGTTTAATCAGAACAAATAATTTAGGACCTTGAGCCTCAAGTGTCTGATCACTGGGGGTCTAACAAATGGGGTGATCATTCAAATGAGGGAACGAGAGCCCCCCCCTACTTCCCCAACAGTGAAAAGGACTTGTGGGATCAGCCATTATGCAAGGCCCAGTTCACACTTGCATCAGGCCTTTCCATTGCACAGTATCTATCTCCATCTCTTCCGAAACTAAAATCGGAATGTGGAAGGAAGGTCCGCAGTTTTCTATAAAGGGATCAGAACCTGCCAATCACAGATGTGAACTTGGCGTAAGCTATCCTTGAAGACCCTGTTGTCAATTTTACTCATATAGGTCCAGGAGGAGTAAAAGAGGAATGACATAATCCTGGGCTGAATCGAATTGTATTTCTGGGACAAAACACTATGGATGGAGTCCTCCAAAATAATATAAGAAATAAATCTTTGTCTGGATGCTGTGCAGAAGCCTCTGTGATGTTTCCTCCTATCACCTGTCCTGTACGGATGGCTTCTCACCACTGATCCCTTGTCTTGCCTCTTCCCGTCCCGGCGGACAGATGGTGCCCGGCGCGTTGTGTCGGCCCAGAGTCAATATTTGCTCGCTCTTGCAGCATAAACAGTATTTAGTTTTCACAAAAGGTCACAGGATCCGATGGCAACAATCACAACGCTGAATGCCGGGGAGGGGGAGAAGTTTTTGTTATGATCTGCTCTTTACCTTTATGGGAAATCCCCCCCCCCCCCCATAGAGTTCCCACTTCCTGATGTGATCTCAAATGGTTAATAGATTTCGGTCAGGGGAACATATTTTTGCAGGACGTGTTAATCTGATGAAAGATTTTAATTCTCTTCCTGACTGTTTAATCTGATTATGTGCTGGAGCCTGCGCCATTCTTCTCCCAGGTGATGGATGATCCTGAAGGATCTGGCCTCCCCGGAGCTCCGGCACAATGTCTGCCTAGATATTTGCTTTGTAGTCTCCTTTGGTGATGAGACAATCCTGGCGTCTCATCTTCCATAATGAGAACGCTCTGCGGCGAGATGTCTCAATGACCGGCCGTGGGTGGAAGATATCCCAGCTGACAAGACAGTTGGGGTTACTCTTTCCTTCACGCACCATTGTGTGAGCACATTTTTGGGTCGTCTTCACTGGGGTCTGGCAGATGAACAATGGGCAGACGGGAAACTGAGAGGGTTACTCGTACAATTTAGGATGAAAGAGGTTTTATTACTACGGAATATAAAAACCGAGGGAGGCGCTTGGCGTGGAAATTCTCTTTCCAGACTTTCACTGATCTTCTGGTCCGTGCCCGTTTAAAAGATGTTAAACAATTGGGTAGTGACAACTCTGCAAAATACGTTATAAACAGGTCTTTTGTGGGGTCTTCTCAAAGTCCATAGCAAGGATTCGTAGTATTGGGGAAACTGAATAATTTGGCCCAGGAAATGGATCCTGAAGAAGCGTTGGCTTCATATTTAGTCTATAGGAAGGGTGTATTGGCCCGATTGTTAGATTCCTCCCGATTACATAGACGCCATTGTTTCATTACAGTTACACAGTCGATTATTCATCCTGCTCCGTTACCATCACTCCATGTTCTTTCTTGTTTGAGGAATGCTTGGCTTAGTACATAGTTGAGAAGCTGCCAGTCACAACTTTCCAGAATGCCATAATAAGTCCTGTGGTTTTACAGTATGGAAGGAGAGCTCTGGTTTCAAGGGGCTGTCTACATTTATACTGAATATAAACTAACCAGATCGAAGGTTCGTCAACTACTGGGACCTTCAGTGATCAACTGCAGCCTGAAGATGAGCCTAGCAGTAAGTGGACAGTGCCTCTACAGGGCAAATGATGTATTACATGGCACCAAAGGGATAGGTGAACCTAGTGGTTGGCCCATACTCATAGGTAAAGATCCCACAAGACAATGTTATTGGATTGTGCCCTTAGTATTTTAAGATAACTACCAAGGATAACATCAGCTATATCCAAGATACTCTTAGGTCATTGTTTGAACTGTTTCTGAATGTTTAAGCTGTTTTTGATTATTGTCTTTTTTCACTTGGATTAGTTAAGTGGTTTTGTAATCTATACTGGATACCCAGATTTCTACAAGGCGAATTTAGCTAACAACAGCAAAAGAATACAAACTTGAACCAACAACGCTTTAACTCACTCTGGAAAGATTCAACATATATGCCAACATTTGTCGTGATTTTGTGTATTTGTGTATCTGTATGTTTACAAAGTTAATAAAAAGTTTATAAAAAAAAAAAGTTAAGTTTTTGGAAATTAGGTAAAGGTCTTTTCCTGGATCACAAAATTTCTGACCGAGGAGTAAGGGATCCATGTGGATTATTAGCTTCTGACAGCTGCATCTGGGTGCCATGAGTCGGACCACCACTGATCTAATATTGGGCCATAGATATTGTGAAACTGGAAAACCCTTTTAAATTTCCTGGATAGTAAAGTCTTAGATGAGCAAAATGGATGCTGGGATTTGTAGTCTATAATCCTTGTTCCCTCTGGATTATAGATCGGTCATATTGAGTGGCAGAAGGTGCAGAATGTGAGTCCGAGAACTGACAGGTTCTTAAATATTCACCCTGCGTTCAATAGTAATGGAAAAATACATAGTTGGTTAAACAAAGCGAGAAGCGGCCGAGCCAGTATGAGCGGCTCCACTTCCTGGCTCTTTAGTTGAGGTCACACCTTTCTCTTTTCTGGAGATGAGGTAAAAGAGCAAATACAAATAAACTTCACACAGGAGATGAGGATTGAGTCACATCTCGCCCTTGAAGTGGAATGTAAGATATTTGCCTGTATATATCCGGCCTGTTCTGAAGTGACGGTAACAATCCTGGACTCTGCTCATGTTAAATGTTAAATACGAATGTTATATATAGGCAAAAAATACTTACTTCCCAGTGTAATTAGGCAGCCCACCATCCAGTCGCTTGACTTGACTGCCACCGAGCTGCTTCCCTCCTTCTCCGATGTAACCAGTGTTTTCACTTTGAACCTAGGGTTGTGTTGGCCCCCTCCGACCACCAGGGCACATGCCATGGTAGCCCCCACTAGCTACACCCCTGGCTGTCGCCACAGTATCCAGTCCTCAGACAGTGTTTGCTAAGAGTTCACTGACTAACAGTAGCACCCTCTACATGGGGATCTCAGATTTTTGTCGAATTTATTGTTGACCGATACGCCTAAGATTCTGCTGAGAGAGAAACCATTAAGTATCTAAAACCTTTTGTAAAATCTCAGACTGCAAATAAACTTTACTGAAATCGCAAAATATACAGTAGAGAACGCAGAAACGTGAGAGCGAGTGCACAGTACAAGGCAGCTGTTGTCTGTAAGTAAGGTTCATATATAAGGCGCACTGGACTATAAGGCGCACCTTTTATTTCTGAGAAAATCAAAGCATTTTTGTGTGCGCCTTATAGTCCAAAAAATTTAGTAATTCAATTTGAGGCAGGGTCATATAATATCTTCATAGATCAATGTCTGCCTGACCCTACAGCAAGTCACATGTCACACCTGATGATGTAAGGACGGCAGCGAGTTGGTAGCCATTGGATTATGTCCAGCATAAAATTTCCCCGGATGCGTTCCTATAAAACCAGAAGAACACTGAGTACTTTTATTGTCTTTTTTGATAAGCGGGAACTATTGAGGAACCTGGATATCTGGTGATTTATCTATGAGTAACAGATGTGATTTCTCCTTACAGGGCAGGTCCTCCTGGAAATCTCCAGCATGCACAAAAAGCTGAACGACAACCTGGAGGAAAATGTACGTAGTCACTTGTTACCCCCCCTCCCCCCTCCCCCCCACCTCTCCGGCTTACACCCCGATGTGCATTGTACAATGTATACAGCCAGAGCAATATCACTAACACTTCTTGTCCTTACAGTTCCGGAAGTTCCATAGAGAAATTGTTGCAGAGTTAGAAAGGAAGACGGAGCAAGATGTGAAGTATATGAATGTAAGTGTTGGGAGAAGTATTTGTCAAATTTAACCTTTCAAGAAACAGATCTTTAATGATCAGAAAACTCTTTTAGATTTGCAGTCCTGTCAGCCCTGACTTTCCTCTTTGTATCTTGTCACATGACAGTCGCTTTCTGCAGTTCCCTATGTAGAATTGCTATTATACAAGTTCCTCCATTTACCTTTGTTTTTTGTTTTTCGGCAGGCCACTCTGAAGAGATACCAAGCGGAACACAAAAATAAGGTGGACTCTCTAGAGAAATCTCAGGCGGAACTGAAAAAACTCAGGAGGAAAAGTCAAGGAGCTCGGAACGCCACAAAATATGATATGAGGGAAACGGAGGTTTGTGCGTTCTCTATCGCTTAAAGGGGTTTATCTATTGTAGAAGTTTATCCAAGGATAAAGCACCAGCACTACGTTCCCTTTTGGGGGGCGTCCTCCTCAGCCACACAGCACTTCTGTCCGTCAACGGGACACTGATGGGAGGACATGTGACTATACACTTCACTCTGCCTGAAACGGGAGCAGTGTATGGTTACGCGCCCCTCCGTGTGCCATGGACCATAGCGCAGTCTTGATTTAAAAAAAAGACTGATCAAATAGGGGGGGAACCAAATTCCGAAATATTTAACACTAATTAAATAATTTCATGAAGAGGAGTAGAAGTCCATCCAGACATGCTTTGATTTTTTTATTTTATGTGATCAGATATGTGCATGGGGTACAGTTTACTAATGTTACCATAGATACCAGGCAAGTTTATAACTGATTTCATGGGGATCTGAGGGAAACAATTTGTAGCTAAAAGAAGGGTGTCAGATAGTTTCTAGGGGTCTGTAGGAACCTGCCACTAGTGGTATTTGTGAAAAATGTGGTGACGGGTTCCCTTTAAGGAAGTAATTTATGTTTTTTTATAGTCAAGGAAGTGTAATTCTCATGGTTGATGTCCTTGGCAAGTTTCTGCCTAGTGTAAGGTCACGTCTACCGCAGGTGAAGGTTTCTTATCCGGTACAAACTAGGCCTGCATTTCTTAGAGAGCATTTCTTATACTGCTCATCAGTTATACATGGAGGTAACCCTCGAGTTGTTGAACTCCTTTCACACTAGTGTCATGGCTTCTACGCATATACCTATGACTTTAGATCCCGACCAATCCTAATGGTCCCCACCATCTTACATTATCATCTATCACGGTTCTAGTATTGTTTACAACCGTGAAGTGTGGGGTGCCTTCTGTTCCTACCCCCGAGACCAGTGGAGTGAGATAAGGCTAGTTCTGCGTCGTTCTCCTTGCAATTGAATCTCATCTTTTTTTTTTTTTATTCCTAGTATTTGGAGACGATCACCTCCCGTCAGAACGACATCCAGAAGTTTATAGCTGAAGGCTGCAGAGAAGCGTTGCTGGAGGAGAAGCGGCGGTTCTGCTTCCTGGTCGACAAGCATTGTAGTTTTTCCAATTACCTGAATTACTTCCACATACAGGTGAGATTCTGGTGGGTAAATACATGCACAATGCTGCCACCACAGGCGCAGCATGAAGATAATACTGTCCATAAAGCTTCTGCATTTACCAGGAGAGTAACTAATTTTCAGATGCAGTCCTGGTAAATTTAGTTAAACCCTTGGTGTGACAAGGGGCTTGTCATACCCCACCCTAAAGTAGGGTTCCCTGTCCAAGCAGGGGGTCTGGAGAAGGTTTATATATCCACATCCAACATTTTGACACCTTTCCTTTGTTCGCTATCATCACTTATGGGGGAGGATTATATTTCTTTGTGGTTCTTCTCTCGATAAGACAATACCAAATTTTAAACACACTCTATATTTGTACTTTAAACGACCAGGATGAAGGATTGTAAACCAAGCACACTGACACTAACTAGTGTGTGCATCTTGTGGCCCGCCCTGCACTTTTTTTAGCTTCTCATGCCTTAGTTTTTACAGCCTGAGGGGCTCCGGGTCCATAGGTGTTAATGTAGCCTGGATTCCCTCAGGCTCATTTGCATAATTTTTACAGCCTTTTTACTTAAAAACAAGGGCATGTGAAGCATAAAGAAGAGAAGATCCTGCCAGAGGGGGCACACATCAGTATTTAATGTGCTGGGTTTACAATCCTTCATCCTGGTGGTAGATGTCATTTAAATATCGGATTGCATTGACTTTCTTGACCATTTGATGTAGCTATAAATGACATTTGTTTTCATTTTTATACTTTAGTCTTCTGATCTCCTCACATCCAAGATCCCCAAGTGGCAGGAAACCTGCAGCGATGTCTCCCAAGTGCCAGACACCATCATTAACAATATGAACCCGCAAAAGAGTCTAGGGAGCACCCCAATCTCTGGCACCCCCGAACCTTCTCCACTTATGGACAAGAAAACTCTGGTAGGTACTAGTGATGACTTCCTACACCCCCTTCATACCGTGTATCACTACTTGTTGCTTTGGCCTTGGTATGGATATGCTTTATGTATGTATTAGGAACTTTTCCTGTGTTATACATCAAGTGAATTCAACCTGAGGCCAGTTTCATGTTGAAATTTGGATTGTATGTTACCTTACTTCCTGGACCAAACACTATACAGGGACCCGAACTACCAGAGTCTAAGTCGGCTATGATGCTGGGTGTCCCTGCTCCCCTGTGGGACATCTGCAAGGTTCTGCAATCCTGCTTTCAGTATGGGACCAAACACGGACTCCTATCATTGTAGAGACTATGATGAGAGTCTAAGTCCATGCACAGTGTTTGGTAGGGGACAGTCTGGGTTTCTTGGAATGTATTCCGCCTGTTCACTGCATTTAGTGCTTGGAGATTTTATACTTGTACCTACATTTGTGTTGTAGATGGCTGGAGAATATGACACAATCTCTAGGAACACACTCAGGATGCCCCCGGCACCGCCAAGTCGGGCGCAGACCAGTCCCCTGGTGGACATGTTTAACAACCCGCCCCAGTCAAAGGTGACTTCCGAAAGGCCGAAATCATCACAAGGTGAGTGATCAGCTCTCATATTATCACCCCCTAATAATGCAGATGTATAAAGAGACGTCACCATCTTCGCTCTTCTTCTCGACAGCAGAGAGCACGGAGGACGTCGTCATGCCGCGATCCATGTCTGTCGCCACCGGATTGAATCATATGAACAAGCCAAAAGTCAGGACCATTTTCCCACATTCCGGAAATGGCAAATCTATGCTGAGCTTCCAGCAGGGAGACATCATCACACTTCTTATACCAGAGGAGAGGGAAGGCTGGTTATACGGGGAGCACAGCACTACCAAACTGTAAGTGTTCGGACCATATCTACCTATAGATTTACGCTCAATACTCCATTATTCCAGCATGTGACCGTCAGGAAATCCAGCATTCAAGTGGCGCCTGCTACAGTAGCTGGAAGACGAGCAAGTGCCGCCCCATAAATGGGCCAAATGATAGAGGTCAAAGAGGTTCAGTAATTGGATACGGAATTAGTGGTAGATGAGGAGTCTGGGGGCTGGGACCTGATCTCAAGATCTCAGTCCATTCATTACTATGGAAAGAAGAAGCTGTTTCCCTATTCACAGGGAGATGCAAGGATCCCCATTCTCAAGATAATTTGGTTTCTAGCAATAGGACCCTTATAAAACACTGGATTTTACAGAATTATTAAACAAGTTGAGTTAAATTTTCTGCATCAATGTCCCCATTTTGTTAATTTTTTTCTTTTCTTTCGTCTTTCAGCAAAGGTTGGTTCCCCTCATCATATACCCGACCTCTAGAAGAGAACGGAAAAGACCCTACACCAGTGCCAAGGTGCGGCCCACAATAATGCCCGTCCAATGTCACGTTCAGACCCAACCCCAGTGATTTCGGCTTTATAACAATCCGCAGAGCCTTGTATGACACAACCACAAGCGTGGCGCTAAAAAACAAGTGGATGTTGTGTCTCCATGTGACAATGAATAATAGTCAGACAATGGACACACCTAGAACATGCAACGCTGCGGGGCATGGCTCTGCGCCAGGGTTTAGTGGTGGTGTGAATAGAAGCGCTGCAGCAGCTGGCACAGGGGTGAGATAATGGCTGCGCATCATCGGTAACGCTTATTACTTTAGGCAACATGTCGTAAACAAACCGGGGGTGAAAGTGTCAGGCACCCATGAGGATGAGAGGAGTTGTACTAACATCTTGTGTTTCCCTGTAGTGTGAATCCCAGCCCCGCTCCAATCAGAAGTCTCAGCACCGCCAACCTACTGGAGAAAAGTGACATGGTCCTTCCAGAACCCGATTACCTACAGCCAGCGTCATACAGGAGCTCCCCCGAGCAGCAAAGACCTACCTTCTCCCCGTATATTGCCAAAGAACCTGCCCCCGCAGCAAGTAACAGCTCACCCGTAAGAAGACCCTTATATACTGCTCATTACTGCTAGTACTGTAGTCACATGGGGACATTTCTCAGCTCTTCCAAGTCAATGGTTTAGCGGTCCTGATCAGTGGATGATATCCTACATAAAAGAGGTTCTGCTGAGTGGGTACTAATGCTACCACCACCACCAGGCCAGCACAGGGCGGAGGGATCTGCATGGAGTTTGTTACACCCCATTTGTGTGGGGGATTTCCAATATACTTTCTGTATAATTTCTTCACATTTTTCTAGATCTCTGCTTGCTTTTGTGCTGTAGGAAGCTTCAATGTTTACTTCCTGTGGATAAACAGCGGTCCCTGGTCATGTGATGTCACACAGGTGCACGGCTTGTTATATCCCTGGTCATGTGATGTCACACAGGTGTACAGCTTGATATATCCCTGGTCATGTGATGTCACACAGGTGTACAGCTTGTTATATTCCTGGTCATGTGATGTCACACAGATGCACTGCTCGTTATTTTCCTGATCATGTGATGTCACATAGGTGCACAGCTTGTTATATCCCTGGTCATGTGATGTCTCACAGGTTCATGGCTCATTATATTCCAAATCATGTGTTGTCACACAGGTGCACGGCTTGTTAAATCCCTGGTCATGTGATGTCACACAGGTGCACAGCTTGTTATATCCCTGGTCATGTGATGTCTCACAGGTTCATGGCTCATTATATTCCAAATCATGTGTTGTCACACAGGTGCACGGCTTGTTAAATCCTGGTCATGTGTCGAGTTCAGCCACACAGAGGCACGGCTCGTTTATACCCTTCTATTGATGTCACACGACGGCCACGCTCATTATATCCCTGGTCATGTGATGTCACACAGATGCACTGCTCGTTATACCCCTGGTCATGTGATGTCACACAGGTCCACGGCTCATTATATCCCTGGTCATGTGATGTCACACAGATGCACTGCTCGTTATACCCCTGGTCATGTGATGTCACACAGGTCCATGGCTCATTATATCCCTGGTCATGTGATGTCACATAGGTGCACGCTCGTTATATATCCCTGGTCATGTGATGTCACCAGGTGCAAAGCTCGTTATATCCCTCATCATATATGTCACAAAGATGAAAGGCTCGTCATATCCATGGTCTTTGATGTTGCACGGTCCACGGCCTGTTATAACACACAGCTCTCATAACTCTCTGTGATATATTATATTGTGTGACATTACATGACCAGGGATATAACGAGACGTGCATCTGCGTGACATCATATGACCAGGGATATAACAAGCTTTGCACCTGTGTGACATCACATGACCAGGGACCCAATTCTTATCCACGGACCCAATTCTTGTCCACAGGAAGTAAACGGTGAAGCTTCCAATAAAATGACAGCAAGAGACCTAAAAACAGTGAGGAAATGATACAGAAAGTATGTTGAAAATTGTATAACTTTAATTACACAAACACTATCAATTATTTGCTGAAAGTGGACATCCCCTCTAATAGCATTTCTCTGTGAGCTGTAGCTTGAGACCTGTGGATTCCTGCATGCAGGTGCTGCCCTCTACTGTTCTTCCCTGCAATGACACTGCTCATGATGTTTATTTTTCACCCACATCCCCTGAGAGCACAGAAATGAGAAGCTCTTGAAATACCTTACATAATCGCTCTTAAGATATGTGAATAATTCACTTAAATCAATATGAAGTAACCGCGCTGCATTTTATGCTCCAAGGATTTGTGATGATCCAGTGTAACCCTTTATGCAGGCAGAGAAACCTGTTTAAAGGAAATCTACCATCAAAATCATGGATATACCAGGGACACTTACACCCTGACTGTGGTAATCTTCTTATATTTGTTATCCATGGCCTCCTTCCTTCTAAAATCAACTTTTAAAATTATGCTATTGAGTCTGAAGGGTGTGTTACCAGAGGCCCTCTGTGTTCCTGTTTCACAGGCTGTTACACGGTCTCCTCGTCCCTTGGCACTTCCCCCTTCTTCTGCCTGATGTAATCTCACACAGTGGGGGGGGGGGATCTACACAATGTAACAGCCTGTAAAACTTCAGTATGGAGGGGCTTTGGTAAACCCCCAGGAGCCCTTCTGACTCATTAACATAATTATTAAAGTTGATTTTAGAAGGAAGGAGGCCATGGATAAAAAAACCAAGAAGATGACCACAGTCACTGGATCTATGAGTTAGTGTCCCTGGTGTATCCTGAGGGATTTTGATTGTAATTTTTCTACAGCGCCTCCACAGGGGAAATGTAGTATTACATCATGTCCATTCAAATATTGTATGGTAATGTAATACAGGATAGAACAGGTTGGCCGTGGTCAGAGATACTCTGTAATATCTGAATAAATGATAATGGTAGAGATGGAGCTCAGGATGTCTTGTGCTCTGCCCTGAAGGACTGGAGACCGGGCCCGGCATTGTTCTCGTGTGTTATCAGCGTGGTATGAGGTCAGCTCGCCCTTGGTAGTCAATGTCAGGAGCAGTCCGATACGCTGGGCTAGTGAAGAGGAACGGATGGAGATATAGCGGAGGAATACATGAGATGTATAGGGGCAGAGAGCAGCATACACCAGCTCCAGGTAGTTACACATACACAGTACATCAGTTTAGGGTATAGTTAGTACTGAATAGACAAAAGAGAGTATCAGACTACACTGGGATCCTTTGTAGTCTGTTACCATGGAGACATAGACATCTGCTAAGACACAGCAGACAGAAAATGGTAAAATGAAAAGTAATTCTGCCATTAAAGGGGTTGTCCATACCCATGATAATCCATACCAATCCATGTTTACATACCCCGCTGGTCAAATTGTGAGTTGATAGATGGGTGTCTGCTGTCATGGATCCTTATTTTATTACTAGAGTAGAAAGTGGCAACAAAGAGCCCTCCCCAGATCCTACGCTTCATCCTTAAGTAACCAGGAGCTGGGCTGCAGTTCCCTACACAACCACTATACGCCAATCCCCGCATGTAGCCGCCCCAGCTGGGCATCACCAGGGAGGAGTGTGGTGCAGTTCCAGGTCATGTCTATGCATTAGATGAAGCAGAGGTGCAGGATTTGGGGTGTTCTGGATGTATATTCATAGCTATAGCTGGTGCCCCATAGTACTCCTGTACAGGAAAGACGCTGCATGTGTAGGGAGCGCTGCACACGTGTCTCTCTGTTGTACTGTGACTTATGACCAGTTTCCAAAACCCACCTTTGGCCTTAGATAAGAGAAGCTGAAGATCGTTCAATATCAACTGTGCAGCTCTGGATTAAGGAAGTACCAAATTCAGCTTATTTTAGGTAAACTGTGGGTACCCAGACTGTACCAGAGCAGTCTGATGTATGGACCTGGAATGTATCGAATTGTCAGGGTTGCAGGAATGATCTTGCATGGGACTGAATGGGAGGGCAGAAGCTACTCCTCTGCTGACCTCAAGTGGACACTTATGTGTATTACAAATCACTGTACAGTATTGTGCTAGATAATCATAAATTGTCATCCTTTCTATCTGTACACAATATATATAGCACAACATATGAGTGATGTTATACCAGTTCTCTTTTTTTTTTTTACTTTATCAGAAACCAACACCAAATGGAGTAATGAAGCATCCATTCTTAAGGTACGCCTTTAATAGCTGTATTTTGTTTTTAAATGGATATATATATATATATATATATGTGTGTGTGTATATATATATACTTTGCACATCAAAGATCATAAAAATTCCTTTCACGTGTGTTTATAAGGTGTCTGCACCAGTTTGTGCCATGGCTGCACTAAAGGGGTGTGTTAGTGATTAGTGGAGTTTACAACCTATTTAATTAAGTGACTCAACAGAATTGTGTTGCATGCTCTTTGTTAACGGTGCACCTAAAAAAAAAAATTTGGTGCACACTTCCCGAGCAGTGCAGGGGGCGCCAGATAATTAAAGACTGTGCGCCAGTATTCAATAATTTGGTGTACCAAAAGGCAAACTGCACATAGTACAGTTTGTACTACATTTGATAAATATGGCCCACTGTGTTCCTCCAAAAATAAGACCTACCCTGAAAATAATCTATATATATCTATATATATATATATCTATGTATATCTGTTGAATCTTCTAAGCCATGGCACCATTTTGGGGTAGTTTTAAAGAGTAGAATATCCTCTTTAATATCACACCAGGATTGTGTTTATAGGAGCCACAGACCCAGAGATATCCACAGAGATATCCACAATTTTCACTTCATGTCCCACTTCCGACATTACATGTGAGAATCACTTCCTTAAAATTATACAATTATTGTAGAAGCCACTGTACACAAGTTAAACCTGTGTCCAGTCTGTCAACATGGAGGAGGGAGCTGCAGGGAAGATGGAGCTAATGATAAGATTTGAATATATGTTGATTTTATTTATTTTTATTTTTATTTATTTTTTTTTTGCTGAAGACTAAATGTGGACCATAAACCTTGTATCTCTGGCCCTGGATGATATTGGATATTGTTCTACTTGGTTGTGACCATGACATTTCCTTTCTTCTATTACAGTGGAGAAAACCCATTTGCTTCCGTCAAGCTCCGCCCCACCGTGACAAACGACCGATCAGCGCCAGTTATCCGATGAGCAGATTCCATTAATTTAATTATTTTTTTTTTGTTCTGTATCTTCTGTTATGTAAAATAATTTCTCTTTCTTACCCCCCCCCCCATATTTGTGTTTTGATTTGTGTAATGATTTGATCCCAGACGTCCAGTCACAAGTCTGCGAGGAAGGATCCGATACGCAGGAGCCATGTTTGATTCTTGACTTGGGGCAGTTGCCAATGGTTTTGAGAAGGAATAAGTTATTAGGTTTATGTACAAAGAAATGTTTTTCACGTGTCGGTAAAACCAAACACGATCTTCACCACCAGTCGCACCTTGACCGCTCCCGTGTTATAGCACAGGTAGAACGTGGGAGATGCGAGTGCAGATTTGCCTTCGTTCTACACTTTCCACTTTGCAAATATTTTACTTTACTTTCAAGATATTTCATTTACGTCCAAAGATGCATCCAGTATTTGCAGTGGATTTTCTTTCGTTCTAACTTCACATCTAGCAGCATTCCCTGCTGGTTCAGTGTCTGCACAGAGAAATTGTTATTGGTTTAGACTGTAAAAAGTGTCTTTACACCCGACATTAGGCAAAATGTTTGTAGACTAGTACCGTAATATATATTTGGGATATTTAGGACGATCCCATGGGATTGTCCTGATTTTTTTTTGGTTAAAAGCGCAACACGTTCCGCTCAAAAAGGGGCGGGTTTATGCAAATTTAAGTGGAAAGTCCAAAGAGAGTCTTCAATGACAATTGTCTAACAATTGAAATGTGTAGATAATAAGGTTATGTATCCAGGTAGTAATTGTTTTACCTTAGATACAAGTTTACAAGGTGCTCTACAAGGTCCACAGCGACAAGTTGACAGTCAGTGGGAATACAGGAGAAATTACTAAAATATTACCTCTTTTCTTGTCCTCATATCTAGTCTGTAGCTATTGGCTGAAGTTGCATCTCACAGACTTCCTGGGCAGAGTTTGAGTAGGAGTGGGCGGAACAGGAAGCCGATGTGGTGCAACTTCAGCCAATAGCTGCAGAGCAGGAAGTGATGTCAGGTAGGTAGTGACTTCTGCTATACATGCAGTAGTATTTGTGATTTCCTGCGGAGCCAAAAACCTTCTACTGTACTGAGCACCTTGAAAATGGAAGAACTAACAGATCTTCTGCTACATGACCCAAATATCCGTTTCCAGCCATGAGTAATTATTAGTCAATGGATATGAAGAAGGAAGAAAGCTCTGGGCGAGGCTGGAACACAAGACTTGCTGTAACTCAGGAACCAGATTCTCATCTAGAGGAAATCTATGCAAAATGGAATGTACGGAACCTGCGGGTGACCTATGTGCAGGGTCTAGGTCATGAGAGGTCATGGTTAGGATCACCCCCTGAAGCTAAACCAGATGATTGTCTCCAGCCAATAAATGCAGCAGAATCTCCTAATCCGAATATATGCACTGACCCGGTGACCTTAGACCCATGGGTCTTCTGGTCGTCCAGACTAATCCAGTCTCGTTTATATTGTGCCTGAAGATATCAATCAGTCGTTTGTCCCGATGAATCCCCATAATGTACTGCAAGATATGTATATCTGTATCTCACTATCCGCTGAGCGTGACTTCTCTCTGTATCCATCGTCTCCCTTATGACTATATATACATATCCGCCTACAAGAATGTTACTTTCACCTGTGGTCCGCAACCTGAGACCCTCCCTGCTGGTGTGTCGGGCAGCCAAGGCATGCTGGGAGTTGTAGTCTCGCACCAGCAGGAGAGCCCCAGGTTACTGAATACTTGTATACACCGACTTCTCTCAGTGTTTTATTGCTTCCACATTTGACAATGAGTTGGTTAAGTTATTTTGATTTGTTATGTTACTGATAACAGTAAATGCCTTTATATAAAAGATATATATATATATGTACATGCATAATTGTGTGACTTCATAAAAGGAATATATATTTCTTTGAATGAAATCAGAGAAACATCCGGTTGTAAGATCTGTAAGAAAATAAATATTCTCGTATAAAAACGTGTGTGTGTGTTAATTGGCCGTTTTACGTGTCGTTACATTCGCTCCGCTCTATTAATCATCATTCTTCCTTCTGCACCAAAAGATGCAAAGAATTTCCAAATTTGTAACATACATTCGGCAAGTTGGCAATAAGCAAATGGGAAAGATTCTCATGCAGGATCAGACTACACGGGGTTTGTTTGTAGTCTGTTACCATAGTGACATTCTAGTTTCTGCAGCTCCTATGTAGAAGAGATTGTGAACTTATATACAATATATAGAGGGAAGAAAGGTTGTCTGTCTGGAGAGGTCAGGTGCCCTTTAGCCGGTGGCTGCCTGTAATTGATAACAAATATGGACAGGGAAAATTTTTCATATGTATGATGTCAGCTCCGCTCCTTCACCATGCTGGATCCAGTCTCCTGATGTATCCAGCGGGCGGCTGCACTGATGTACAATTCCAGTAGAATTTCATTATTACCTGAGACTACCCTGCTGGTGGGTATCCCTCCACCCATCACATCCCTTCACGCCCACTTGGAATAGAGGCAGGGTAAGGTGGAAAATAATCGCAATTCCTTGCGATTCACAAAGAATTGCAATTATTTCAGGGCTTGTACGTCAGTAAACTGGCACACAAGCCCCCGATAAACGCCCCAATAGTGACTGCTACCTCTTCAGGTACACCTATTGCTTTGCGTCCAAAATATTTTGATGAAAGAATATTTTATAAAGCTTATTCCTCCATACATGAACACAGTCATGTCAACGGGAGGGGCGGGGGTCTGTTACACAACTCTAGTGTAAAGGATAAAGCTTTGAACTGTAAACCTGCTGCATTATACTCATTCCCACAATATAACTTTGCAGGGGGCTTTTCAGCAAAAAATGCATATTTTTAGTCATTTCCTAGTGAAAAAAATGCATCTTGCATCAACTGAAGACTAGTGAGTGTCCCACTGCCGAGGCCATCCATGATAAACAAGCTCCCTGCCAAGAGCTCCCTCTAGTGGCAGCTTCTAGATGAGGATTTGGCTATGTAGGAGAAGCAATCCTCTGTTAATGTGACATGTTATGTAGCCATAATTCCCAAATTATCGGTCACTTCATGATTTGTCATTACAAAACTTTGGGGAGTTGGGTGCGAGCTGCACACGCTTCCCATACTAATCTAAAATTCTTTTACTACATAAAAGGCTCCAGATCCACAACGTTTCAGCTTGTGTTGTTCCCAGTCAGTTTGAGCCGATATCTTAAGTAAATTTGGCAACTTTTCCTGGCAATACTTCAATCAGTTAACATGACGTGTGAAACTGCCACTTGCTCCGCAGAAAGGGGAGCCCACAGACCCATCTCCATCCTCTCCTCCCGAACACCATGAACACCCTGCTCCTCACAACATGTCTCTTATTCATTTTGGACCTTGGTTTAGCCCAGGAAGGAAAATCGGGGATTGGACCAAAACCAAAAAAACACAAAGCTCCCAAAATCAAAGAGGATCACAATGTCCTTGTCCTCACAGGTTCCAACTTTGCCCGTGCCCTGAAAGAAAACCGATATTTATTGGTGAAATTCTGTAAGTATGTTATAGATGTTAAGGAACTGTATTCTTAAGATTATTATAATTGCTCTGGGTTTACTGATTCCTTGTGCCTGGTGTTCATATGAGTAAACATAATACAGACCATAAAGACAGTGATATTGCAGGTCTATTGTATCAGACAGAGCTGAGCCGTAACTTGTGAGACAAACCATGGGCAAATAGTGCGGCAAATCTTTCCAATGTTAGAATGAATTCTCATAATGCAGTGATATAATATTAATGAAGATTTTGTATAAGTATTATGTGATATTATTAGATCTGAGTAGTTGTAATGCTGTAAATTCTTTATTGGGTCTAAGGCTGCTTTCTGAAGGCCACGATCAGTTGATGAAACACAGAAGGTAAGGCGCTGGACTAGACGCTGACCCAGGACTCCCAACATTGTAGTAATGCGTTATGTTGTGTGTCATTCCTTGTGGGACTACTCTCACATTTATAGATGGCTATGATTTTTGCAGTACATGGTAAATATTTCCGTGACTGCATACTCCTCTCTAAAGCCAATCTTGGTTTGCCTAGCCAGTTGTCTTTACCCCGGGTTACACACAGCTGATGACCTTTCATCTATACCAGTGGTTTTCAACCTTTCTAATTCTGTGACCCTGCAATATAGTTCCTCATGTTGCGGTGACCCCAAACCAAAAAGTAATTTCTATATTAAATTATATATATTCTATATTTGAGAGGAGTCCGCTGCAGCCTCCCATTGGCTTAAATTGGAGAGGAAGAAATGTGTCATTTCACCGCCTCTTATTGAAAATAGCGCTGCTGCAGACAGTGGCGTGACTTCACAGCGGCTAAAGCCATCTGAAATATGTATTTTCCGAGAGCTTTTCCGAGAATATTTTCCGAGACCCCTGTGTTTTGGTCGTTTGATCCTTGCCGGGGTCGTGACCCACAGGTTGAGAACCGCTGGTCTATACAGTGCTCTCTATAGTCTCACATAGCATACAATGCCAGAACTGGTCAGATCTATTAATAAGTTGGACTGAAACGTGTTAACACACCAGAGGTCGCTGGTTACTACATGGAAAATATACAGGAATGTATGGTCCTACAGGTTACACCAGAACCACTATTTGTGGTACACCAGGGTCCATCAGAACCACTATTTGTTAACGATTGCCTGTTTTGTCTCATGTAAGGTATGGACTGCCTCTGCTATGACATATGGATAGGAGTGGTCGTCTTCAGACTTGGCCTAATGTGTTACAACGTTAGATATCTACGATCACATAGTGATGTGTATATTCATTGATAATGTCCTGAACAAATCAGATTCCTCCACGTACAGCGTATATAAAGCTTATCGTGCAAATGTTTGCCCAGGGCTTTCATTTTATTGCTTGGTTGTTTGATAAGAGATCTGAGAGTAATTCTATTATTACACTGTGATGTTATCTCTGTGCCTGTCCTTCACCTTGTGTCCGCTCAATGACGTCTCTCCTAAGGAAATCCACTGTGGGTTCACATTGTGTTTCATTATTCAGATGTGTGAGATCAGGTCACCTACAAATCCCATCATTATTGTATTAACCATCTACTCTATAATTATGGAGGACAAATACGCCCTTATATATGATTTATGGAGAATCACCACTGATCTAATAGTTATCCCTTATCCCGGGTATAGGAAGTAACTTTAAGGGGGTTTTCAGTGAAGACACCCACACAGATGACAATACGGGAGTCTGATGGGGTCCAAAGCGCTCGGTAATCTCTGTCGGCTCCATTAAGATGAATGGAGCAAAAAGGAAATGCACGGACATCTGCTCATCTTGGGGAGCTCCAAGGGCTCTGATGTAGGTACCCTTGGACCCCATCGGTATCTAAGTCAGACCCACCCGTCCCTCCCCAAGACAACTGGAGCAGACGGCCATGCATATCCGTTCTGCTCCATTCATCTCTATGGAGCTGACTGAGATTGTAGAGCGTGGGCCGTTCTGGTGATCTGTCGGGGTCCCATCACTGAGACCACCACTGATCAGTAAGTTAGGCTCTATCCTGTGGTTTTGTGGAAAAGCCCCTTTAAAGAACATTTACCAGCAAAATCCATCATGATAAACCATAGACACTTCCTCATAGACCCGGGCACCATGACAGTGGTAATCTTCTTATATTTGTATGGCCTCCTTCCTTCTAAAAATCAACTTTAAAAATTATGCTAATGAGTCTTAGGGGCTCTGGTGGGTGTTACCAGTAATGTCTTTTCACTGGTTGTTACAGTGAGCAGAGTAGGTCTCCCTTCCCCCTCCACTTCCTAGGTTACAAAGGAAAAGAGTGGAAGGAGAGAGCAGGGGGAGGGGAGACCTGCTCTACTCATTGTTACAGCTTGTGATGCTACAGCACTCAGGGGCTGTGGAAACACCCAGCAGAGCCCCTCGGGCTCATTAGCATATTTTAAAAATGTATTTTACATTATACAAATATGAGCAGATTCCCACAGTCACGGTGCCTGGATCTATGAGTAAGTGTCCCTGGTTTATCATGATGGATGTTGATGGTAGATTTCCTTTAAGTTACCAGAATAAGCACAGACTAGTGGAAATAGTTACATGGCATAAACCAGGTGTGTACCATGTAATCTTCAATAGCAAAATCAAAAATTATGTATTGTTTTGTGATATCCTAGATGTCGCTCTATCGGCACCGTCACAGACAGTGAAGGAAGAGTTCTCCATCGCGGCATCAAACCTCAGAGAAGAAAATGCGGATGTCAGATTCGGTCAAGTTGACATCACCCAAGAGAAGAATCTCGGGAAAGAGTTTGATATCAAAGAATTTCCAACTTTTAAACTTTTTGTTAATGGCGATAGGAAGAACCCAACCGACTGTAAAGGTATGTCAGTAGGTGTCAGCATGTATATAGAGCAGGATACGGAAGGGGTCATTTCTATGATGTTTTCCCTCTGGGTCCAGGTGTAAGGACGGCCTCGGGCTTTGTGACATGGATACACAGACGGATGGGGCCGAGTTCAACGTTACTGAACACCACAGACCTCTACGAGTCCTTCATTCGGTCAGATAAAGTCTCTGTGGTTGGATTTTTGAAGGTGAGAAACATTTCTGTATTTTTGGGATGAGGAAATCATTGCAGAGGGGACAATATCACTTAGATTAATCCTTTAATCTGTCATTTTTTTAACTTTTTACTAAATTGACTATTTTTTAGCCAGTTTTTTCACAGGGTAACTCCATGGGAGAAGGAGATTGATAGCTGTTACATAAGACTGGGAGCAGTTTAGGTAAAGTCTTGGTGGTCCAATGACCATCCAACTTACCCTTGGGGTAAAGAGGTGGCTGTGCTGGATATGATGGTGGTTGTAGTACCCCACGGGTGCTCTTTGGCAGGTGTTGGTTATGATTGGTGAAATTAAAGTGACCTCAAAGATACAACAGAACAAGAACTTATGTTTCCTCGCCCTATTGTTAGAACATTTATACACAGTGTCTGACTGGCCCATCGGAGGACCAGAGGATCCTCCGGTGGGCCCAGGCTCTTACCCATTAGCGGAACCCCAAGGGTACAGTAGAAGGAAGCCAATTGGGAAATTAGTAGAATCCATTTACTTGAGGAAGATAGAATGATTTTATCTGGTGGGCCCAACGAATCCCAGTCTGGTGCTGCTTACACATACATGGAGACACATCACTTGAACAAGGTGGTGACCTCAAAGGCTGAATATAGTTACAGGTAACTTTCAATCTCCAAAATCCTACTGTAGCAGCGACATCACATCTGCAATGTCTAGACTGCAGGGTGCTGGGTGATCTCCTCAAGAGCAGACCGGTACCAGGTCCTGATGGAAGCCCAATGGATTCTCTTTCATACTGACATCAAACTTCACCAAGTTTCTTCCTTCCTGCTTTTCTTCCTTCATAAAACACCCAGGATCCAAGCAGTAAGTTTACAGAACATTTCTCAGATGCAGCAAGAGACGTCCCGGAGTTCCCATTTGGTCTTGTTACCAATGAAGAGGTTCTGTTACATGTTGGGATAACCCAGAATATGGTGGCTGTATATAAAATGGTAAGAATACCTCATATACCTTGTACCTCGTATAGTCACTAAAGTATGTATAGAACTTACCAAAGGTGCACAGTGTACGTGTAGATATAACCGTACAATTGTTTGGCCTCACACATCCCGACCAACAAGTCCTGAGAGTGATCCTCAATTTCAGAGACAATTCTGGCTAATGTACTTTGTTCTTGACAAAAAAAAGGGATAAAGTTTGTGCAAATGTGACCGAAAAGTTGGAATTCCGGGTTTGGTTTGGGGTGGTCCTGAGGGATAGCAGTGGATTGAATCATGGTTGGTTTAGGAGGCATCCCGGCCTAAGGTTTTTATGGGACTCTAGGTCATCCAAACCATGTGCCGAAGAGCCATTGAGAAGCTAAGAAGTTAAATACAAAGCCAGCAGAAGTTTCCTTGGTTCTTGTTCTGTATGAAGGCAGTAGAAGTCAAGCTATTTAAAAAAACAATTAGTCTTGCGGGGAGGTGGGGGCACAATTTTCATACATCCCATGGCAGTCTGGGGTGTTCCCATTTATTGTTTGTATAACAGGTGCACAGCTTGTTATATACCCCTGATCATGTGACGTCACACAGGTGCACGGCTCTTTATATCCTTGATCATGTGACGTCACACAGGTGCACGGCTTGTTATATACCCCTGATCATGTGACGTCACACAGGTGCACGGCACGTTATATCCCTGGTCATGTGATGTCAAACAGGTGCATGGCTCTTTATATCCCTGGTCATGTGATGTCACACAGGTGCACGGCTCGTTATATCCCTGGTCATGTGACATCACACAGGTGCACGGCTCGTTATATATCCCTGACCATGTGACGTCACACAGGTGCATGGCTCGTTATATCACAGAGCTATGATTACTCTCATCTGTGTGACTACACATGACCAGGGATATTATGATATGTGCACCTGTGTAAAGTCACATGACTGGGGATATAATGTTGGGGTAGGATTTAAGATATCCTCTTTTAGTGTGCGTTGGCTGTGTTTCAAATCAATAAGCATGTGTGCACGTCGTAAGGAATAATTCAGACAACAGCTAAGTCTCACTCATGCTATCATTGCCTGGGGAAAATCTGCACGGCGCAAGTTTTATTTGGATCCACAAATCTATATAGAAATTAGGAAAGAAGCAGAAGGGGGCGGAGAATTCCCAGCTCATGTAGTCTCTTGATTGGAGAACTTCCCTTAGCTTCAAAACTTTTCTGTCTCGGCGCCATCTTGAGTTCATTGTTTCTATTACAGTACATTTTAGGAAAATAAGAAAAGTAGAAAAATTTCGGATTTGATCTATCAGCTAGGTTTACCTTAACAATAACAAGCCATGCACCTGTGTGACATCACATGACCACGGATATAAAGATCCGCACACCTATGTGACATCACATGACTGGGATATAACGAGCCGTGTGCTTCTCTGACATCATATGACAGGGGATATAACGAGCCATGCCCACTGTGTTGACATCAATGGACAGGGATATAATGCGAAAATGCCAACCTCGTGTGACATCACATGACCAGGGATATAATGAGAAATGCACCTGTGTGACATCACATGACCAGGGATATAATGAGAAATGCACCTGTGTGACATCACATGACCAGGGATATAATGAGAAATGCACCTGTGTGACATCACATGACTGAAGATATAACAAGCTTTATACCTGTGTGACATCACATGACTAAGGACCGGTGTTTATCCACTGGAAGTAAACAATAACGTTTCCTATAGCATGACAGCAAGCAGAGATCTAGATAACCGTGAGGAACTGATACAGAAAGTATAATGGAAAAATGTAGAACTTTTGCCAACTTTAACTTTTTACGTTTATCTGCTAAGACACCCCTTTAAATTCCCAAATTTTTGTTTTTTTAACGTTGAAGTTTCTAAGAATAAAACAAGTGGATTAACATTAGACCTAAATTATTGTTGTGTGGATATTCACTTTACAGGCTGGTAGCAGCGTAATATATTTTGTTCTGATATAGGGTAAATCCGTTCACTATTTAATATCCGAAGAAGAAATTGAAAACAAAATCGATGTAATTCGACTGATACGGACGTACGTGATGGATGTGGTAACAGAGTATAACCTGGAGGTGAGTGAGGAAATGACTTTTATAGCATCATATAATGAGTGCAGGGTTTTATTCTTAATACTACGTCCATACCCCCAACCACAAACCCCCCCCCCCCCCCCCCCCCACACACACACACACACACATTATATGGATATAAGGCAAAGAATATCCCCTTAATTAAAATTGCCAAGTTTCCTAATTTTCAATCTTCCAATTTTCAATTGGATAATGTGATTTTGTCTCGACCCTATAGAATGTATAGAAGTTGGCGTCAGACTCTCATTACTGTGTATAATAATAATGATAATTAGACACAGACCACAGTTCAGCCTCCCTGACTGAATACCCGCTGTGTCTTAGATTGTTTGGGACACCGTGACAAAAAGGAACAGTAAGCAATGATGGGGTCACCTGTAGCTGTTTATTTGATGCTGTGCTGAGACATCATGGGATTGATAGTTGACCAATGATGATCAGGATGGTTACTGATGGAGAATCACAACTGCAGGGGTATGAGTTTGATATACAGAAACCTGGAGTAGGTCAAACAACTAAGTGAGGAGTACAGGCGTGGAAATTTTTTTTTTTTTTTCCTTTGAGATAATGTGCTTTCTATTTGTTTTTTTCCAGACGTCTGTGACGATATTTGATGTCCCCATATACAATCACATTCTCCTTTTCGCATCCAAAACATCAGAACAGTTTAGTACAATGTATGAAAGTTTTGAATCTGCTGCTCTGGAGTTCAGGGGGAAGGTCTGTATTATTAGAAGGTTTTGTGTCAGCTGTAAAATGAACATATAATATTAAGGAATTGATATGACATCCAGGCTTTATTCTAGTAAAACACTGAGGCCAGCAGGTGGCAGCAGCTCAATCCTGTGCGAGTGCAGGTTTTGCTGACTGTGATTCTTTTTTGTGCCAAAACTGGATAGAAATTCTAAGAAAAATTTACATTTGAACCTCTCATCTCCGCACCTGTTTTCCATGTAACCGACAATTTTTCAGCTATTATTCATCAATTTCTTCTACAAGCTTTAACTTTTTTTTTCTGTCACTATAGCTTTATAGGGTCTTGTTTTTTTCAAGACGAAATGTAGTTTTCAATAGCACAATTTTGGGTTTCATATGTCCTTATCTCCTCCTCACGCATACGCCTCACGCATACGCCTCATACATTCGCCTTGCAACACCTGGCACCCTGTGATTGTAGCAGAAGGGTGCTGATAGGCAGCAAAAGGAGCTTGCTTATGTTTGACTACAGTTTATACAGGGTTAAAACACCCAGGATTGGAGCTTTTCATCAGATCCAAATGTCATGCAAATTTTTCTGATGCGGATGTGTCAAATGTTGTCATGTAAAAAGTAGTAGCAAAGTAGAATCCGATAGGGTGGTCATTAAGGGGTTAAAATGACCAACTTCTGGTTCCCGCTAAGAAAGACATGTGGGTGTCAACGATACTGTAAAAACCTGACTTTATCCCAATAATATACAACACTGTCAATCACTTCTCAATTTTATAGAAATAGAAAAATTAGTTCTTACCGGAGAGCACAAAGTACCTAAAAATCACAAGAACTACTTACCGCATGTATAATGCATTTTATACCAATCTTCATCAAAAAGCTTGAAGAAGGTCCTCGAAAAAACCACATATGTTACACGTTATTAGCCATAATAGTATATAGACTCCCTCAGGGATGATTCCACAATGTGTGTACAAAAAGATCTGGCCCTCAGAGGTTTCTTTGTGAATAATCTCATATTAGCCAAGGGGGCGTTACCTTTTATATTCATACAACACACAGAGACACACCCACAGAGGGGTTTCCGCCCCTTTGCCTAGCACATTGGGGGTTAAACGCTATTAATTACTCTTCTCTTATTAGGACAATGTTCTGCCTCTACTACGCAAATACTAAACATAACCCAAAACAACATTGACCGCATTGCTGCAGGGACGAAGACAGCAACTCCATTAACCCCTAACTGTCACCCATTCTCTAGATTGTATTTGTGTTGGTGGACACCGATGAAACCCGTAATGGCCGGATCTTTGAATATTTCCGGATAAAAGAGGTGGACACCCCAGCGATTCGCGTTCTAAATTTGACAAGTGATACGAAGTACAGGATGCCGGCTGACGACGTCACTTTTGAAAACATCAGAAACTTCTGCCAGAGTTACCTGGATGGGAAAGCCAAGGTAACAGCCATGAGGGTTTTCTATACAGCTGATACAAGTTATAAGAAACATGTGAAAGAGTCTGGAACACAAAATCAGAGGCCATCATCAAGTACCACCCCTGACCCTGTAAACACAAGACCTCCCATTACCAATATCTAACTTATAATTAGCAGCCCGGAGTGCAGGGACAAGATGTCCGGCGCTCCAGGCTGCTAATTCTGCACACCCCGTACCTCCCTCTGCCATGCTGGGAGCACTGGAGAGGGAGGTGACGTCACATGATGGTCATTAATTCACACATGAGAGAGGGAGGTACGGTGGGCGTGAATAATTAGCAGCCCTGAGCATCGGACATCTTGTCCCAGCGTTCCATGCTGCTAATTCTAGGTGATCCCGGCGTCCTCCGCTATTCTTCACACACTGGGATCACCGAGATGAAGAGGAGCGCAGGGGAGTATTTCTAGGTTTTTTTGTTTTTTTACAACTGGTTGATTCCCTTTAAGACGCTCTATCTAGAAGCCAATAACCCCCACTCACAAACACTCCCATTATAGCACCCCTGTTGTAGTATTAGGTAGCAGCATAATTATAACCTTTGTGTGTTGTCAGTAGCAGCAGGACTGTGAAAATGCATTTATATTCCAGCATTGCAGCTGGACTTGGGGCACTTGAAGAGTGTTGTCACACTGCTGTGTTCTTCAATGCTGCGTTAATACTGCTTCCCATTCACACCTTCTCCTAAAAAAGCAGAGCAGCGGCAAGCCCGCAACAAGTGTAACTCAGAGCCGAGGGGAGGAGCTGTGCTTTGAGATCTACACCAGTGCTTCAAGTCCAGCTGCAATACTGGAATATAAGTACATTTTTTGCAGTCCTGCTCCTACTGACAACACATACAATGCTACGGTTACACAGGTCTCCCGGGACACACTGTATGCAGCTTTGTAAGGTAAAAATTACTGGTAGATTCCCTTAAAATGAATACATTTTTTGTGTAATAGTGAATGTGTTTTATGATAAAATGCTGAAAAATATCTACATCTTTATTTCTAAATTCAGCCTCAAAGAGACAGTGAAGAAATCCCAAAGGACTGGGATAAGTATCCGGTAAAAGTGCTGGTTGGGAAAAATTTCAATAAAGTTGCTTTCAACAAATCCAGCAATGGCTTTGTCATGTTCTGTAAGTATGAGCTGATCTTATGTATCATATCACATATTACTGAGTCTACAGTAAGTAGCCCCCAATACGTCACTGACCCCATAACCTCTGATAGACTATTGGGCGCTGCTGCTTCTATCCACTAATACAAAGTTTATCATTACAGATGCTCCTTGGTCCAAAGAGTGCAAGGAACTTTTTCAAGTATGGGAGGAATTAGGGAAAAGATACCAAAATAACCCAAATGTGACCATCGCCAAGATAGACTGCACAGCCAATGAGATTCAGCTCATCATGTTGGATCGCTACCCTTTTTTTCGATTCTTCCCTGCAGGATCTGAAAATACGGTATGTAATGTAGCAGGTAGAGACCTGAGTCTACTCATGTTGTCCAGGTAGAGCCCTGGTGTTCACCCTTTAACCCTTTTACAGTGATCCCGAATTGAAGGGGGTTTAACCATTTTTTACAGTGTAAAAATTACAAAGAAGTTACACTTACCTTGGCACTTACCTCCAACCACTGCTGGCTCTTGTTGGTATACAGAGGCTCAGCAGTGACGTCACAACGATAATGCAACACCCCCTACAGCCTAATACAGGCCGCATGTCACTGCTAAGCTTCCCTATACCAAGAGACATCGGCCCGAGGCAAGTATTCTGCTTTTATTCCAACATATCCTACACATACATGCATCCTACAAATCCTACACATCTATGTATCCATGTTCAAAAACCTTAATAAAATCTGAATGTAAAATAAAATTCTACACATGACTAATGAAGACGTACTTGGATCGTTATACTCCACCATAGTATATTGCCGGGCTCCACAAGGGAATTTGGCAGTAACTCGATCAAGTATCCAACTGTTCACCAACTTTAATTGGGAAAGGTAGCTACCCATGGAACCTGTGGTGTCCACCAGGTAGGTCAGGGAGGAGGAGGCTGGTGGATTAAATAGAAGACGTTAGGCGAGAGACATAATATAATCACAAATATCCTAGAATAAAGAAGGACTTTAACAAGTGGAGGACTGTGGTCTAAATCCTCATGCCAAGAATCCTTAAAGAGAACCTGTCACCAGGAGACCCATTTTTAGCACTCCCCCAGTCCCCACAAAGCACAGTACATACACTGCCAATATTGTACCTTTCAATGCCATGTGCTGTGTGACTAGGCCATTCGTCCCCTGGGAGTGGCTATAAAGGAGCCCCACCCTTGGGAAACTGCTCCTCTGTGTGTCTTTTTCAAATATATGAAAACGCCCATCACTTGGCTTAGCGACGCCCCCTGCTCCTCTATAGCCACTCCCAGGGGACAGGTGCCTAGTCACAGAGCACATGGCATTAAAAGGTACTATATAACATATCTTTTTTTCTGTAAAACCTATTTTTTATACAAAAACTCTTTGGCAGTGTATGTACTATGCTCTGTGGGGACTGGGGGAGTGCTAAAAATGGGTCTCCTGGTGACAGGTTCCCTTTAAATACCACAAAACAATACATCTAAATTATTGAATTATTTATATCGCTTCAATATAAATCAATAAGAGTTACTTGTCTGGTAGCTGCACAGAGGGTTGGGACTGGTAACATAGGAAGGACCTGTTAACATAAAATATAATTGGTAAGAAAAAAAGTCAATAAAGTTCAAGCAGATAAAGAATACATTAGAAAAGTACACAAAAAAATACTAGCACTTACAACAAAATTAAAATTAGTATCAATATTCAGATTTAAGGAAACCACCAAGTTCTTTATTCCTATGAATTTTGTTTTTACTATTTATGGGATACCTGACTGTCGGTGGACGGTTGTTATGACATAATCTTACTGTGTCATGAAAGTACAATGAACAGTCATTGAGGAAGGCAGAACTGTGTGCAATATTCTAGTAAAAATCACTTTGTCGCTCAAAATATGTCAGAATATAAATTACACTTTGAGGAACAGTTTAACCCACCCTAATAGTTGGGGATCCACTAGTTAAACTTTGGAAAGTAGACAATTTTAGGTTGTGCAGGATCCCACGCCAATTACATAAATGGGGGTCCTTGTGCGCCTATCTGAATGAAGTGGTGGTCCTGCAGTCCTGCATTCTGTTCTTTCTATACCACCCCTCCATTATGGTGAGGATACAGGAGACCATCATTTTCACAGTCACTGGTAGATAAGTAGATGGGAGTAGGCTTGATCTGTGTTCATAATGGGGGTCATTTACTAAGGGCCCGATTCGCGTTTTCCCGACGTGTTACCCGAATATTTCCGATTTGCGGCGATTTTCCCTGAATTGCCCCAGGATTTTGGCGCACGCGATCGGATTTTGGCGCATCGGCACCGGCATGCACGCGACGGAAATCGGGCGGCGTGGCTGAACGAAAACCCGATGGATTCGGAAAAACCGCCGCATTTAAAAAATATAAACTGTCTCGGAGCTTGCACTTACCTTCATCCAGGATAGGATCGTGAACTCCAGTGCGTTCCGATGCTCTTCAGCGCAGCAGCGCCACCTGGTGGACGTCGGAGGAACTACCTTAATGAATCCCGGCCAGACCCGAATCCACCGCAGAGAACACGCCGCTGGATCGCGAACGGACCAGGTAAGTAAATCTGCCCCACTGTGTCAGGACAGGACATTACAGCCAAAGGTCCATATTTGAAGTAACTTCCTATAAACGTATGTGTCTGGTCAATAGCAGTAGGGTTAGGATGCAGTAGGATTTTAATGCAGACTATTTGGGCGGTAGCCAATGACCACCCAACCCTCCCACCAAATTTTATAATAAGAAGGACCTTCACTCATGGAATCCTCCTACATCTGTTTCTGCTGTCAATACACATGTACACAAGAGCCATTTCTAGACCTTTGAAGGTTCTGGAAAGGTCCCGAAACCGCCGATTTAATGCAGTAGAAAGAATTCATTCTCCATTCCCCAAGAAGCTTAATTCTAGTACCATAAGTAGAAAGTAAATTTCAGACTTCTGTAATATTCATACAGCCCAGGGCAGTCTTAATCCGCCCCTGGTCAATACGAGTCCTGAGAGACTTTAGTAGACCTCTAATCTGGTGTAATCATGAGGAGCTGCCACATCTACAGCGGGGAAGACTAAGAAGTTTCCATAAGCTTCTTCCTCCAGCCATGGATGGTGCTCATAGAGCTGTAGGACAACTGGTCATCTAAGATCTGATATAGAAGACAGAGGACAATACAACATCTCATTGTTTATGTACTTACCGATGGTGGAGTCACCAAAGGCTGATGCCATGGACACCAGGGTGAGGAAGAGGAAGACTTGATGCATAGTGTTTGATAACCACCATGCAATGAGAAGAAATCTATCTAATTGCGTCTTTTGCTAAGTTGTGGTTTTTAACCCATTTATATAGCAGAGAATGGAGGAAGCAGGTCCTAAAAAATTATAACCACTACCCCACGGACAACGGGTGATCGTGTTACAGCGCTGGTTCCATTATTATGTGTTTTTGCTGTAAAACCACTATATTATTTGCATTAATACAATGGTAGCATACAATGAGGTGACATTTTTTTCCTGAAATGTTATACTTTTGTTATTTGTCTGGATTCTTAACTAATGGTTGGGAAAATCTGCACACTTCTAGGAGCGGTAAAGGGGGTTAGTTTACAGCACCTCTACTATGGTAGGGCAGGAGGGTGAGGTTACAGGTAGAGTATATTCAATGTCAACTACTTACAGTACTGTGCAAAAGGTTTAGGCAGGTGTGAAAAAAATGCTGCAAAGTAAGAGTGTTTTGAAAAAGTAGGACATCCAGGGGTCCTAAAAGTGATGATATGTACATCCCGAGGTACCCTGAAGGATTTGGGCAAGATCTAGAAAGTTTATACTGGGGACAGCTGGATCCCTTAGGTACCTAAGTGGCAGGCGGAGCGCGGCCTAGCACTCATATGGGTCACGGTCGCTGGGTACTGGAGGAACAGGAATTCGTCCATGCCGGGCAGGTCTCTGATCATAGTCATAGTTCATACGGTTGAAAAAAAGACACTTGTCCATCAAGTTCAACCAAGGAAGGGAAGGGATTGGGTGAAGAAGGAATTTAGGGGAAACAATTCTATATAACATAACCATCAATGTTATTTAGGTGTAAAAAGGCATCTAGACCCTTCTTCAAGCTCTCCGCTGTCCCTGCTGTGACCCGCGCCTGAGGCAGGCTATTCCACAGATTGACAGTTCTCCTGGTAAAAAAGCCCTGACACCTCTGGTGATTAAACCTTGATTTCTCCAGACGGAGACAGTGTCCCCTAAATAAATCTAGTTGTTTGTGGCTCTACATTGAACCCTCTCGAGCTCCAGGGCATCCTTTTTATGGACCGGTGCCCAGAACTGGACAGCATATTCCAGGTGTGGCCGAACCAGTGCTTTGTACAGTGGTAATATTACATCCCTATCACGAGAGTCCATACCACTTTCGATAAATGACAAGATCCTACTGGCTTTAGAGGCAGCTGATTGACATTGCATGCTATTATTCAATTTATGATCTACTAGTACCCCCAGGTCCTTCTCAACAAGGGACTCTACCAGATTTACTCCTCCAAGGACATATTTTGCCTTTGGATTATTAGCCCCCAGGTGCATAACCTTACATTTATCCACATTGAACCTCATTTGCCAATAGATAGATGGATTTGCAAGAAAAGAGGGAGAGGATGAAGGTGTAGGATAGTTAGCCCCAGGGCAACTCAGATGTAGATTTAGAGATCCCTGGTTGATGGTAAGTGGGGCGCCCATGATGTTATCAGCCTTACGCAGTGATCACTCGGGGACAAGGGATGTCAACCATAAAACTCACAGTTTGTTTATTCCAGAACACGGCAACGGCCACAACAGCAGGAACAATTCATCTGGTTCAAGGTCGTTGGTTGGATGGTGTTCGGCGGAGGTCACTCACAGCCTGGTATAGGGAGCTTCAGACTGGAGATGGGGAGCTGGGGAGGCAGGCTCTGGTTTATAGTTCAGAATCCAGCAGAACTTAGTTGTAAGCAGCAGCCTCAGACCCATGTGCTTCTTATTCCATCCTGGGCAGTAGGAGTAAGAGAGCTTTCCAGCCACATAAACTCCCTTTTGAGGTGTCACACTAATAATCCAGCCAGCACCTTTGTATAATACAATGATAACAATGCATTTGATTGGTTGCAATAATTAACATGCCTTCCCAGATATTACACAGCTGCATTACCATTTCCAGACAGTGGAGGTCTCCCTTAGTTGATCAGGCTCAGAGATCCCTATTAAATGTATGAGAAGTTTAGTTCCGCAATACACTGCTTCGGTAGGGGTGTTGCACCAGGACCTCAGTTAAAACACCTGAACTATAATTGGTTAGGCCCCTTGCAGGTCCGGATCCTGGGCATAGCACGCAGCCGGGTGAAGAGGGGCTGACTAGTGCCAAGTGCTAACTACTATTCAAACCAACCATTCATCTCCACTGCCCTCTGGTAGAACTGGTCATGTTATTAGTAACTGACCAATCGTGATGAGCCATATATACCATTGGTATATTTAATCCTCTTACTGTGCTAGATGATTGGTAATTATAGCCTTTACAGTACAATGTTTGGGGTTTTTACTTCCATGATCAGGGGGCGTAACCATAGTGGTAGCAGCTATAGCAACCGCTATGGGGCCCACAGTGTCAGGGGGCCCCAGCATCTGACCAGACACACTTAAGAGTGGAGGATGTGCACAATTATATACATTATATGCTGCACTTTGTACATGATAATATGTATATAACATATATGTGATGTATATATGCTGCATCTGTGATGTGAATAGGTTGTATGTGTATACTGTGTATGGCGTCTGCATATACTGTATGTGTGTATATATGCTGTGTGTTTGTAAATGTCACTGTATGTGTGTGTATACGCTCTATATGAGCATATGTGCATGAGTGTACAAATGTGTGATTGTAACTTGCATGTGTGAGTATACAAATATGTATAATTTTCAAGTGGGAAGGGAGGCCCCATGCCAAAGCCTGCTATGGGGCCCTGCCACTCCTAGCTACTCCACTGTCCATGATATAGAAATTTCTTGGTGGTTGCATATCTTATAGTAAGATGCAATGTGGTGGATACATGTATAGATGCACAGAATATGAAGAATACTGGATGTTGGACAAAGCATTTATTATATTCCTGTATAACCAGTGTAGAATTTCTTTGGAGCACCAAGGGTAATGGACAGGAGTTGTGTCCCCTCTTATAGCTCTTCCTTCGCTTGGTGTTCATTGTCCTCTTTTGATGACTCTTCTGATGAAGACGTTTCCTGAAAAATGAAAATGTGGACATTTCGTTATAGATTATAGGATCTCAGCTGATACCCTAGGGCTGCATTTAAAAACGGCTAGTGGGCATACGTCTGCCTCCATGCAGAGGAGGAGGGGTGCCCCCTCCCCTTTCCATAGAATTGTCCTATCTTTCCCCCATGTACGGAGTGGTACGAGCAGCACCGAAATGCTCCGTGCGCCCATTGCCATCTATGGGGGACCTATGTGCAGCCGAAAGCTTGTGGCCGTACATACGCCCCCCATTCGCTCGTCTGAATGCAGCCTTAAAGTCAGAGTCATCAATGTCCATTGCAGGTCTCTTTTGTGTAAGGTGACAAGTTTATGTGAGAATAGAGCATTATATATCACTAATATGGGTTTATACTATAAAATTCACATGTGCAATAGTTTCTTATAAAATCTGATTCTGAACACATTGGGGCAAATTTACTTACCCGGCCCATTCGCGATCCAGCGGCGCCTTCTCTGCGGTGGATTCGGGTCCGGCTGGGATTCACTAAGGTAGTTCCTCCGCCGTCCACCAGGTGGCGCTGCTGCGCGGAAAAGCATCCGAATGCCCCGAAATTCACCGAGCCGGACCAAGTGAAGGTAAGTGCGTCCCAAGCGACACTTTTTTTTGTTTTAAATGCGGCGGTTTTTCCGAATCCGTCGGGTTTTCGTTCGGCCACACCCCCCGATTTCCGTCGCGTGCATGCCGGCGCCGATGCGCCACAATCCGATCGTGTGCGCCAAAAACCCGGGGCAATTCAGGGGAAATCGGCGCAAATCGGAAATATTCGGGTAACACGTCGGGAAAACGTGAATCGGGCCCTTAGTACATGACCCCCATTGTTCCTGTTCTTCAGTTTCCTTCCTACCATAAACTCCTAAATGACGTGGTGTAATGATAGCATTCAGTTATATTGCCTCCCATCATAGCCCATAGAGTCAGGGGCCGGCTAGAGCACTCAGGCAGGTGACATTTTATTAAAGGGGGCATCCAGGGTGGACATTTATTTTCTGTACAGTAGTCGGGGTGGAGGGTTTCATGCAGTTAGGGAATGTGATTGGCTATCCCAGATAGATGGGTTGTAAAAGCAGTTTTGAAGTTCATCATTAAATTACTTTTATGAACAGTACAAGATTGAGGATATAGAGAATACAGAGTATATAGAGTGGTACTTGAGTCTTAAAATCCGCAAATGTTGGTTTGGACACTAAGGGGGCCCCAGTTGTGTGAACAGCCCGGACACTTAATCCACCACTGGTTAACATGGATAGGATCAGGTTCATGGAGTTGACATTGGGTGACAAGGTCTTGTATCCCTTACGTAAATCTCGGTATAATCATATTGTGGGCTGGGAATGAGGAAACATCAAAATATGGTGCAAGACTCACAAAGAACTTGATCCTTCCATGTATATCATCAATTACATAAAGGGATCAAGTTCTCAAATTCTCATGACATAAACATAAGGATCATGTTCTCCATAGGACCTGCAGGATTGTATACGTCCTTGTATTTACCAGTAAAATTGTATTTTACCTTTTCTTCTATATTAGGGGATTTCATCTCATGTTCTAAGAATTCAGTAAATGCCTCGATATTCCTCTTCCCTGTATATCTAACAGACTGCAGAAGAAGAAGGAAGATGCCATCACATACAGTGACTGATATACAAGAGCCACACAGACAGACAAGATAAAGGAAACTAAGAATTATCCTGAAAGTGCAGGACATCAATAAGGGAGATACCGGAGAGGAACCAGGCAAGGAGTAACCTGCTTCTGCCAGCCACCGGCTCCTCTATTTTAGCATCTGCTCTACAGCCACCAAGTGCTATGTGTAGGATACATGCATGTGTAGGATATGTAGGATACAGACATGTGTAGGATATGTAGGATGCATACATGTGTAGGATATGTAGGATGCATACATGTGTAGGATATGTAGGATACATAGATGTGTAGGATATGTAGGATGCATACATGTGTAGGATATGTAGGATGTGTGCCTCCTCAGAAGCAGCCCCAGACATGCCTGGTGTCACTTTCACTGTCCGGGCATATTTCTCCAGGCGCGCCGCTACTGCCTGTAGCTGCTCCGTAGCGGCGGCGCCATCTTGTTTGGCCGGCGTGGCGGGCATGCTCTCCTTCCCCTCACCTCCTCTGTGCTTCTGGCGCCCCGGCATGTCTCCACTCTGCTGCGCACAGCTCCCGGGATCTGTCGCCTCCGTTTCGGTGTACTCGGGACCGGGCTGGAACACCCGAGCAGGATTCTGTAAAGGATGGTGAGTCGGGAGCGCTGTCACATGCGACCGCTCACATCGCGCGTCAGGCCGGTTTAACCATTTTTTACAGTGTAAAAATTACAAAGAAGTTACACTTACCTTGGCACTTACCTCCCACAGAGGCTCAGCAGTGATGTCACAATGATCTTGCACACCCCCTACAGCCTAATACAGGCCGCATGTCACTGCTAAGCTTCCCTATTCCAAGAGACATCGGCCCGAGGCAAGTATTCTGCTTTAATGTTACACCATTTGGAGCAGGGAACCTCCAGGTTTAGCGAAGGCGACCTTAAGAAGGTACATGGTACCAAAGGGACAAGCAAAGGAAGCGGTCAGGAAACAAGCTGAGGTCAAGGCAGGCGAAGTTAAATAGTAACCCAGACAGATGGACACAGGTTAATAAGTGGCTAGTCAAAGGGTCAGAAATTAGGCAATTGGACTAACAATGAATAGACAGTTAAAAAAAAAACCTCATGCACCTTCTCATATAATGAATCAAAACAACCTCTTTAACTGCGGGAAACACCAGGTCACTACTTTTGGAGTAGCCTAAGTTTAGGGAGGGCTAATGGGGGTCTAGAAGTGTTTGTAGATGGCAGAAGGAAACAAGCAATGGAAGTGGTCAGGACAGACAAAGTTCAGGCCTAAATAGGGGTGGGAACTGTGATTTCCTAAGATAAAATTATAGGGCACATTCACTGGGCCCTATAAAAGTCTACAGGGCACATGTATGCATCCTACACATGTATACAGTCATGGCCAAAAGTTTTGAGAATGATACAAATGTTAATTTTTACAATGTCTACTGCATCAGGTTTTATAATGGCAATTTGCATATAGTCCAGAATGTTATAAAGAGTGATCAGCTTAATAGAAATTAATTGCAAAGTCAATATTTGGCTAGAAATTTTTTTCCCTCAAAACACATTTCAACTTAATTGCAGGCCTGCCTTAAAAGGAGCAGCTAACATAGTTTCAGTGATTGCTCCATTAACACAGGTGTGGGTGTTGATGATGACAGGATTGGAGATCAATCTGTCATGAATAAGTAAGAATCACACCACTGGACACTTTAAAAGGAGGCTGTTGCTTGGCATCATTGTTTCTCTTCTGTTAACCATGGTTATCTCTAAAGAAACACGTGCAGTCATCATTGCACTGCACAAAACTGGCCTAACAGGGAAGAGTATCGCAGCTAGAAAGATTGCACCTCAGACAACAATCTATCGCATCATCAAGGAATTCAAGGAGAGAGGTTCCATTGTTACCAAAAAGGCTCCAGGGGCCCAAGAAAGAGCAGCAAGTGCCAGGACCATCTCTTAAAAGTGTTTCAGCTTGGGGATGGGGCTCCCAGCAGTGCAGAGCTTGCTCAGGAATGGCAGCAGCAGGTGTGAGTGCATCTGCACACACTGTGAGGCGGAGACTCTTGAAGCAAGGCCTGATGTCAAGGAGGGCAGCAAAAAAGCCACTTCTCTCCAGAAAATTCTAAGTTTCCTTTATCTTGTCTGTCTGTGTTGCTCTTGTATATCAGTCACTGTATGTGATGGCATCTTCCTTCTTCTTCTGCAGTCTGTTAGATATACAGGGAAGAAGAATATCGAGGCATTTACTGAATTCTTAGAACATGAGCTGAAATCCCCTAATATAGAAGAAAAGGTAAAATATAATTTTACTGGTAAATACAATGGAGGACGTATACAATCCTGCAGGTCCTATGGAGAACATGATCCTTATGTTGATGTCATGAGAATTTGAGAACTTGATCCCTTTATGTAATTGATGATATACATGGAAGGATCAGGTTCTTTTTGAGTCTTGCACCATATTTTGATGTTTCCTCATTCCCTGCCCGTGATGTGTACTGAGATACGTATGGGATACAAGACCTTGTCACCCAATGTCAACTCCATAAACCTGATCTTATCCATGTTTATTGATGAGAAGACACATCAGTATTCAGGTCCGATAGGTTTGCTGTAAATGGGTCTGCTCACCCACCGGTAACCAGTGGTGGATTAAGTCTCCCCTGGGCCCCGGGCTGTTCACACCAATGGGGCCCCCTCAGTGTCCAAACCAGCATGTGCCTGATGTTAGGACTCAAGTACCCCTCTATATACTCTGTATCTTCTATATCCTCAATCTTGTACTCTTCATAAAAGTAATTTAACGATGAACTTCAAATGTGCTCTTATAACCCATCTATCTAGGAAAGACAATCACATTCCCTAATTTCATGAAACCCTCCACCACGACTACTGTACAGAAAATAAATGTCCACCCCAGATGCCCCCTTTTAAAGTAATGTCCACTGCACAGCCCTCTTGAAAGAAAAAAAAAATCTATACTCACCTTCAAGCTTCTTCTCCCCGGCCCCGCAGCTCCGTCTTCTCCTTCCGGCTCAGGCGTATACACCATGACGCGGAAGGGTCACCGCCACATGGCGGTAAGGGCCAGCGTGGTGCATACACTATGACATCTTGCAGACACCACCGCTTCATAGTTATGCACCCGGGCCAGAAGAGGAGAAGATGGATCCGCTGGGCTGGGTAAAAGAATCCGAAAGGTGAGCATGGATTTTTTTTTCAAGTCCACGCCCGCCTTATATGAAGAACCACCATTGCCGGTAACCCATGTTATGCTTTACATGCCGCTGCATGTAATTGCTGTCAACATATGTGCACTGACAGTGGGTACATTTGGGTCTGCTCATCACTACTCATGTTGAGTTGTGCCGGGTCTTGAGCAGGTTTCCTATAGTTTTTAAGCTGCATTTCTATAGGTTCTGGTTATATTGTTATTCTATGCAGGGTCAGCTCCAGGTTTCAGTAAGCCCCATGGGCAGCATTGCCTCAGTGGGCCCCTTTGCAGTGAACTCATGAGGGGGCATTATATACAGTCCCCTTGTGAATTATTTGTACAGAGCCCCCATTTCCCATGGATTTATTATAAACAGCTCCTCTCCAAAGATTCATTATATGTCATCAATTCAGAGTATACATAAATTAGCAACGGCTGGGACGGGCTTTTTAAAAAAAATAAAGCTGTATTCTATTGTACTCCGGCCAGGCCACTCCCATCCATCGACATATTAGAGCGCCTACAACGCTGAGAGAGAGTTGAGTGGGAGTGGACGGCCACCTCGGCTGGCCAGAAAGTCCCCGAGCACAGCTTCTGTGCCCCTGAAAGCAAACAGATGGACCGTGGTGCGGGACCCTGGGAGCGACGGAGGAGGTGAGTACACCTGAGTGCTCAAGCCGGCCCCTGACTATGATGGGAGGCAATATAACTGAATGCTATCATTACACCACATCATGTAGGAGTTTATGGTAGGAAGGAAACTGAAGACCAGGAACAATGGGGGTCATTTACTAAGGACCTGAATCGCTATTTTTCATCGCATTTCCCGAATATTACCTATTTGCGCTGTTTTCCCCTGAATTGCCCTGGGTTTTTGGTGCACGCTATCGGATTGCCGGGATGCATGCGACGGAAATCTGGGACCGTGGCCGTCGGAAAACCCGATGGATTCGGAAAAACTGCAGTATTTAAAAAAAAATTAAAAATGTTGCACTTGACACGCGCTTACCTGCACCCAGCCTAGCTTGGTGAACTCTGGCGGACCTCGGCGCAGCAGCGACACTTGGTGAATCACCGGGAAGACCCGAATCCTTGAAGGAGAACGCACCGCTGGATCCCGACATTGTGTTCAGAATCATATTTTATAAGAAACTACTGCAGATGTGAATTTTATAGTATAAACCCATATACTTGTATTAGTGACATATAATGCTCTATTCACACATAAACTTGTCACCTCAGACAAAAGATACCTGCAATGGACATTGATGACTCTGACTTTAAGGCTGCATTCAGACGAACGAATGGGGAGTGTATGTATGTCCACAAGCTTTCGGCTGAACATACGTCCCCCATAGACGGCAATGGACGTATCAGCTGAGTTCCTATAATCTATAATGAAATTTCCAAATTTTTCAGGAAACGTCTTCATCAGAAGAGTCATCAACAGAGGATAATGAACACCAAGCGAAGGAAGAGCTATAAGAGGGGACACAACTCCTGTCCATTACCCTTGGTGCTCCAAAGAAATTCTACACTGGTTATATAGGAATATAATAAATGCTTTGTCCAACATCCAGTATTCCTTATATTCTGTGCATCTATACATTTTAGTGCATCATACATGTATCCAGCACATTGCATCTTACTATAAGATATTCAACCACCAAGAAATTTCTATATCATGGACAGTGGAGTAACTAGGAGTGGCAGGGCCCCATAGCAGGCTTCGGCATGGGGCCCCCCTTCCCACTTGAAAATGATACATATTTGTATACTCACACATGCAAGTTACAATCACACATTTGTACACTTATGCACACATGCTCATATAGAGCGTATACACACACATACAGTGACATTTACAAACACACAGCATATATACACACATACAGTATATGCAGACGCCATACACAGTATACACATACAACATGTACACATCACAGATGCAGCACATATACACCACATATACGTTATATACATATTATGATGTATAAAGTGCAGCATATTATGTATATAATGGTGCACATCCTCCACTCTTTAGTGTGTCTGGTCAGATGCTGGGGCCCCCTGACATCTAATAGGGATCTCTGAGCCTGATCAACTAAGAGAGACCTCCAGTGTCTGGAAATGGTAATGAAGCTGTGTAATATCTGGGAAGGAATGTTAATTATTGCAATCAAATGCATTGTTATAATTGTATTATACAATGGTGCTGGCTGGATTATTAGCGTGACACCTCACAAAGGTAGTTTATGTGGCTGGAAAGCTTTCTTACTCCTACTGCCCAGGATGGAATAATAAGCACATGGGTCTAAGGCTGCTGCCCACATACACAGTCTACACTAAGCTCTGCTGGATTCTGAACTATAAAGCAGAGCCTCCCCAGCTCCCCATCTCCAGCCGGAAGCTCCCTATCCCAGGCTGTGAGTGACCTCCGCCGAACACCATCCAACCAGCGACCTTGAACCAGATGAATTGTTCCTGCTGTTGTGGCCGTTGCCGTGTTCTGGAATAAGCAAACTGTGAGTTTTATGGTTGACATCCCTTGTCTCCGAGTGATCCCTGTATAAGGCTGGTAACATCATGGGCGCCCCATTTACCATCAACCAGGGATCTCTAAATCCACATCTGGGTTGCTCCGGGGCTAACTTTCCTACACCTGCAGCCTCTCCCTCTTTTCTTGCGAATCCATCTATCTATTGGAAAACGGGGTTCAATTTGGATAAATGTAAGGTTATGCACCTGGGGGCTAATAATCCAAAGGCAAAATTTGTCCTTGGGGGAGTAAATCTGGGAGAGTCCCTTGTTGAGAAGGACCTGGGGGTACTAGTAGATCATAAATTGAATAACAGCATGCAATGTCAATCAGCTGCCTCTAAAGCCAGTAGGATCTTGTCATGTATCAAAAGTGGTATGGACTCTCGTGATAGGGATGTAATATTACCACTGTACAAGGCACTGGTTCGGCCACACCTGGAATATGCTGTCCAGTTCTGGGCACCGGTCCATAAAAAGGATGCCCTGGAGCTGGAGAGGGTTCAACGTAAAGAGCCACAAACATCAAGATTTATTAGGGGGCACTGTCTCCGTCTGGAGAAATCAAGGTTTAATCACCAGAGGCGACAAGACTTTTACTATGAGAACTGTCAATCTGTGGAATAGCCTGCCTCAGGCGCTGGTCACAGCAGGGTCAGCAGAGCTTCAAGAAGGGTCTAGATGCCTTTTTACACCTAAATAACATTGATGGTTATGTTATATAGAATTTTTTCCCCTAAATCCCTTCCTCATCCAATCCCTTCCCTTCCTTGGTTGAACTTGATGGACAAGTGTCTTCTTTTCAACTGTTTGAACTATGACTATGATCTGAGACCTGTTCAGCATGGACGAATTCCTGTTGGTCCAGTACCCAACGACCGTGACCCATATGAGTGCTAGGCTGCGCTCCGCCAGCCACTTAGGTACCTAAGGGATCCAGCTGTCCCCAGTATAAACTTTTCTATATCTTGCCCAAATCCTTCAGGGCACCTCAGGATATACATATCATCACTTTTAGGACCCCTGGATGTCCTACTTTTTGAAAACACTCTTACTTTGCAGCATTTTTTTCACACCTGCCTAAACCTTTTGCACAGTACTGTAAGTAGTTGATATTGAATATACTCTACCTGTAACCTCACCCTCCTGAACAGGTGCCCGACCATAGTAGAGGTGCTGTAAACTAACCCCCTTTACCGCTCCTAGAAGTGTGAATATTTTCCCAACCATTAGTTAAGAATCCAGACAAATAACAAAAGTATAACATTTCAAGAAAAAATGTCACCTCATTGTGTGCTACCATTGTATTAATGCAAATAATATAGTGGTTTTACAGCAAAAACGCATAATAATGGAACCAGCGCCGTAACACGATCACCCGTTGTCCGTGGGGTAGTGGTTATAATTTTTTTAGGACCTACTTCCTCCATTCTCTGCTATATAAATGGGTTAAAAACCACAACTTAGCAAAAGACGCAATTAGATAGATTTCTTCTCATTGCATGGTGGTTACCAATGCACTACACTATGCATCAAGTCTTCCTCTTCCTCACCCTGGTGTCCATGACATCAGCTTTTGGTGACTCCACCATCGGTAAGTACATAAACACTGAGATGTTGTATTGTCCTCTGTCTTCTATATCAGATCTTAGATGACCGGTTGTCCTGGCTGAAGGAAACTTCTTAGTCTTCCATGCTGTAGATGTGGCAGCTCCCACTATCTTCTGTAGAACCCCTGACCTGGTCCCATGGAACCCTGGATGAGAAATGTTCCTCTACGGGAGAACTCACATTGTTTCCATCATACAATTTTGCTAAATCACGGCTTTTACTTGTTTAGTGTATTTAGGACACCACTGACCTGGTACAAATATTAGACTATCAATTACCAGCATTTGGAACCAATGGTAGATGAAAGCGTTCTCCTAATGATTACACCAGATGATAGGTCTACTACAGTCTCTCAGGACTCGTATTGACCAGGGGCGGATTAAGACTGCCCTGGGCTGTAGGAATATTATAGAAGTCTGAAATTTACTTTCTACTTATGGTACTAGAATCAAGCTTCTTGGGGAATGGAGGATGAATTCTTTCTACTGCATTAAATCAGCGGTTTCGGGACCTTTCGAGAACCTTCAAAGGTCCCGAAATGGCTCTTGTGTACATGTGTATTGACAGCAGAAACTCAATGAGTGAAGGTCCTTTTTATTATAAAATTGGGTGGGAGGGTTGGGTGGTCATTGGCCCCATAGAAGGCCCGGGTCCTGGGCTACCGTCCAAATCGCCCGCATTAAAATCTCCTACTGCTATAGACCAGATGCATACATTTATAGGAAGTTACTTCAAATCTGGACCTATATCCTGTCCTGACACAGCACAGTATGACCACAGATCAAGTCTACCCCCATCTACTTATCTACCAGTGACCGTGAAAATTATGGTCTCGTGCATCCTCACCATAATGGAGGGGTGGTATAGAAAGAACAGAACGGCTGGTGGTCCTGCAGGACCACCACTTCATACAGATAGGTACAAGGATCCCCATTTATATTTTTAAAAAAATTTATGTGATTTAAAATTGTCTACTTTCCAAAGTTTAACTAGTGGATCCCCAACTATTAGGGTGGGTTAAACTGTAATTTATGTTCTGACATATTTTGAGCGACAAAGTGATTTTTACTAGAATATTGCACACAGTTCTGTCTTTCTCAATGACTTTTCATTGTACTTTCATGACACATTATGATTATGTCCCAGCCGTCCACCGACAGTCAGGAATCCCATAAATAGTTAAAACGAAATTCATAGGAATAAAGAACTTGGTGGTTTCCTTAAATCTGAAAATTGATGCTAATTTTCATTTTGTTGAAAGTGCTAGTATTTTTTTGTGTATTTTTCTAATGTATTCTTTATGTGCTTGAATTTTATTGACTTTTTTTCTACCAATTATATTTTATGTTAACAGGTCCTTCCTATGTAACCAGTCCCAACCCTCTGTGCAGCTCTCCGACAAGTAACTCTTATTGATTTATATTGAAGTGATACATATTTCTGTATAAATAATCCAATAATTTGGCTTTATTGATTTGTGGTATTCAAAGGGAACCTGTCACCAGGAGACCCATTTTAGCACCCCCCAGTCCCCACAGAGCATAGTACATACACTGCCAAAGTGTTTTTGTATAAAACATAGGTTTTACAGAAAAAAAGATATGTTATATAGTACCTTTTAATGCCATGTGCTCTGTGACCAGGCAGTTGTCCTCTGGGAGTGGCTATAGAGGGGCAGGGGGCGTCGCTAAGCCAAGTGATGGGCATTTTCATATATTTGAAAAAGACACACAGAGGAGCAGTTTCACAAGGGTGGGGCTCGTTTATAGGGGACCAATGGCCTAGTCACACAGCACATGGCATTGAAAGGTAAAATATCTTTCTTCTTTTTATACAAAAACACTTTGGCAGTGTATGCACTATGCTCTGTGGGGACTGGGGGAGTGCTAAAAATGGGTCTCCTGGTGACAGGTTCCCTTTAAGGAATCTTGGCATGAGGATTTAGGCCTCCACTTGTTAAAGTCCTTCTTTATTCTAGGAGATTCGTAATTACACAATGTCTATTGTTCTACCTCTCACCTAACGTCTTCTATTTAATCCACCAGCCTCCTCCTCTCTGACCTACCTGGTGGACACCACAGGTTCCATGGGTAACTACCTTTCCCAGTTAAAGTTGGTGAATAGTTGGATACTTGATCGCGTTACAGCCAGATTCCCTTGTGGAGCCCGGCAATATACTATGGTGGAGTATAATGATCCAGGTACGTCTTCATTACTCACATGTAGAATTTTATTTTACATTCAGATTTTATTAAGGTTTTTGAACATAACAAAGTATTAGATTGTCTGATGCATCGTAGATAAGGAGAGAGGTATAAGGTGGTGACCATTGCATAAGGAAGAGTTGTAGATCAGATTATATTATCCATTCCTGGAAGTAGAAAAATGTAGTTGAGAGGAAAATTGCTATGTAATATAATACGCAGGACTATTGTAGAAGAATGAGCCAGATACCACATCACAGGAACACGAGAAGAGCCTAGAAGGAATGCATTGATACTTTACAGGAGTTAAAGGGGTTGTCCCAATTCAACAATGTAATGTTATTGTTTGTATCATAAAAAGTTCAATTTTTCAATATACTTTCTGTACTAATTCCTCATAATTTTTTAGATCTCTGCTTGCTGTCCTTCTATAGGAAGCTTCTATGTTTATTTCCAGTGGACAGAAATCTAACCATGGTCACACAGGTGCACGGCTCGTTATATCACACAGCTCTGATTACTCTCTCTGTGATATAGCGAGCCGTGCCCCTGTGTGACCATTTCTTTCGACTGGAAGTAAACATAGAAGCTTTCTATGGAATGACAGCAAGCAGAGATTTAGAAAACTGAGAGGAATTGATACATAAACTATATGGGAAAACTGTGTAACTTTTTACCATAATATCATGAACATTCATTTTCTGAAATGGAAATACCCTTTAACTTTGCCAGACCCTACTAGGGGCCATTGGATTTGTGGCCCATGGTGTCAGAAATTAAGCCAAATCTCAATCCATGTGGTAGGGATCGAAGCATTGATGTGTTATAGTAGACAAACCTGAACAACAGAGAAGCCGTGACCCTTCTGATGGGTCTCAAAGGTTGGGTGAAGAGCGGAATAAATAGCCTGTGAGTGATTTGTAGAAATGGGCGATACATTTTGGGGAATGAGGTGTGTGGAGGATCCCATCACAGAAAGAGAGTATAGGAAACCCTACTTATATAGGAGTCCGATCTCCTATAGCTGGATAGATACGGGCTTGAGACAAGGACCAAGTTGTAGAATCTAAGGTCATCTGGACCATTTAGTGCCATTTGGCGCCAGTTTAGTGTCACACAGGACAGAAACTTTTATTAAAGTTACTTCTAATGATGAGACAGGTTCCTGTGACAAAGTTATATATAAGGAGCTTATGCTCAGCCTCCCTGGCTATATACTTATGATATCTCGGTTTATTTAGGAGACTATAGATAGAGGAAAATAAAAATATGAAATGTGAAAATCAAGTATTTTTTAACATTCTTTAACAAAATAAGCAGAATGTATAAAATAAAACCTGTATATACAGTTGGGATGGGGATGGAATGGTGGAAAGTTGGGATATAAAGATTACAAAGTACTGGAATGGTTTTGCTCTTAGTAGCAGCCAACAGCCCCAGATGTAGCATGCACATGATACAACAGAAGGCCCTTCCTTTATGTCTACTGCGGCATATAATGGTGATCATTCTTTCCTCCCCAGATGTTGGACCGGTTAGATACACACAGTCAAAACAAGATTTTGGCAACTACTTTAACACTCTATCAGCCAGCGGAGGTGGGGATTGTCCGGAGTTAACAATGAAAGGTCTTGAAATGGCCTTGATAAATTCTCCACCGAAGTCCTATATCTTGGTATTTACTGACGCATCGGCTGCCGATTATGGGAATACAACCTTGGTCAATAATGTCCGATCTCTCATAACTACTACAAAGTCACAGGTGAGTTTGCCACAAAAAAATCATGTATTTATCTAAGTCTCATCCCAAGATCAAACTTTTATCTCTACCTATTTTATTTAGCAAAAGAAATGGTCCTTTTTGTAATAATGAACAATGATATTTCTTCTTCAGGTCACCTTTCTGGTCACTGGATATTGCAATACGACAAACAGTCCGGATTTTGCTATTTATCGGGATATTGCTGCTCTGAGCTTTGGCCATGTCTATCTGTTTTCTATTTCAGATATAAATAAGGTGAGCAACCAATTATTTATTTGAAGTGCTCAATCCATTTTTTGTGCCTTTTTTTTATGTTTCGGGGGTTCTGTACACAGAGAACATATTTACAGAAAGGTATTTCATTTTTTTATATTTTTGTTGCTTTTATTCTTGGAGCTTGTTTTTTTGTGGAGCGAGATGTATTTGGTAATTTTTATCGGATGGACACATTTTCTGAGCTTTACTGATCACTGTGCTGTCACTGTATGTCATAACTATTTACAACATGATAGAAAGCTACGATGTTGCTGGTTTGTGTCCTATCATCTGCTGTGAGGATGGGATTTGCAGGTTTAACATGGACCATAAAATCTATATGCCACCTGATATCTCCATAAGGAGATCCTATGTATCCTAAATCTTCAATAAAGAAAGGTACCTACCAAATTTGTTGTCACAATAATGATGTTGGTGGGAAGAGCGTGTACGTGGTGGATTCTGTCAACCCTAGTCTATTGTAAAATAAAATAGATGCAGATCCTGGTGTATAATATAATATTTTTTTCCTTATTTCCTAGGTGTTTAATTATTTGGATTACACCCTTTCGATGCCATCCAACAGCTCAACCCAACTATTCTCTGGAGAATTCACAGCCCTGGCCCATAATGAAAGCTTCTCCATCATAAAGAACTTCTCCTCCATAATGATCACCACCAGCGGGCTTGTTTATAGTGTGCAAGTATCAGGACCAAATTGTAAGTACACACATTTTCCTATAGTTTATATTCTACTTAATTACTGGTATTCGGAAATTAATAAGAAACTTTCTAATATATTTTATTAAAGAAAAATATTTCTCCATTCTATTTTCTGTGTATTTTAGTGTATCTGAAAGCAATTCTGAAGACCTTACAGAATATATAAATAAGCAGAAGAAGCTAAAGCTTAACGCCTTACCCTGACCAACTGACTAGTAGAGGTCATGAAACTGTTAGCATGAGCTGTACCTTAGTAGGGCCCAGAGACATTACTGTGCTTGAGGTCCTACATATGCCAAATCCTTGCCTCCCTGCTTACACTGTGAAGTATCTTAGACTCTTCAGCTACCCAGCAACAACCACCAAATCTGATAATTGGACCAAAATAATGGATGTTTTGGGTTTATACATAGTAAATTTATATTAAGTATAAAAACCCCTTGGCATTCTCTCAATTATGAGGCAATATCCTGGAATAATTTTCCAACAGTCTTACAAAGGTTTTAAGGTTTTAATTGTTTCCTTCCATCCTTCTATCCTCCCTCTCTCCCTTCACAAATCATCTCATTTGGACTATAGTGAAACCATTGTGGAAGCCTTGTCACCAGACACAGAACTCATCTTCTTGGTCATGTAGACCGTACATAGCCTGCTTGTGTGTTTATGGTCATTGTCCTGTCCATAGGAGATGGTCTGTGGATGTAAAATTCTGAGGTAGCATGTAAGTTTTCACATAGACAACTCCTCCTCCATTCTTCAAGAAGGGAACCAAGGAGTTTCATGAACGTGCGGCATTTGCAGCCAAAAAGTTTTAATCTCAACACACACCAAAGTTTTTACCAGCCTGTTTTCCATTCCTTGTGTTACTTAGATCATGAGATTCTTGGCTTCTTCTTGTAAATTCGCAGTTGTGGCTTCTTTGCAGATGAATGACCATAAAGGTCCTGGAGGACCTTTAAACCCTTTAAAAGAAAAATGTCAGGGCTAATTGGGACTCTAAACCACCCACAGGCCCTTATGGACCTGTAGTCTAGTGTCCCAAATAAACTTTATACTTGCCACATCGCACATACATCTAGGTAAGTATAAATGTTTTTTTATTTTTTTTATTCTCCCCACATACAACCCTGACAGCCTGTCGGCCTGAGAGGTCTTCTTTACGTCTAAGTTTAAGCTCCAATCTTGATCTTATGTCTCTGGCAGTAGTGGATTATAATAGAGGCAGATTAAGCAGTAGCCTGGGGCCCAAGTGTTCCAGGAGGCCCACGGCCACCCAATCCTCCCACCAAATTTAATATGAGAAAGACCTTCACCCATTAAATCCTTGTGTTTATGTTCTCAGAACACATGTACACAAGATCCATTTTAGGACCTTTGAAGGTCCTCTAAGGGTCCTGAAACTGCATATTGAAAGAAGACAGAAGCTTGATCCTAGTACAATATTTAGGAAGTGAATTCCAGACTCGTAGGGGCCATAATATTCATACAGCTCAGGGCCATGTGGCAGTCTTAATCCACTCCTGGTCCCTGTGGTTGTCCTTGTGAGAACCTGTTTCATCCTCCTGTGTGATGGTTTTCATGATTGTATTTGAGGACACCTTCAATGTTTCTGAAGTTTTTTTTTGTAAAAAATAATGTACTGTCATTTCGTTTTTCAAATTTCACAAACTAACAGCGGTCAAACCTGTTTGTTTAAAAATAATTGCAGGTGGCTACCTCTTGGAGCTGACTGACAGAATGACAAGAGTGTGCAAAGCCATTATCGAAACAAAAGGGGACTCACTTATAGAACCAAGGGCAGGGGTGGAACTTGAGACGGTTAAGGGGGGCATATGGTGTACATTTCCTATATGAGAAGACTAGTACAATAAACAATACATTATAATTGGAGGCCCAGGACACATTTTGTACTGGAGCCCGACAGTTTCAAGTTTCACCACTATTCGGGGATATAAAACATATCTTAGTCTGTTAATAACTTCTTGCTTTATTATGTTTTTTGTTCTACATTTTATCCCTTTTATTGATGTACTGACACTAACTTTGCCTTTTTTTATGCTGTGCAGTGATCTCTATGGACAAGCTGGTACTAGAGGTCTGGGGCTTTGTGCTTTTGATTAAAAGACCCACTAGAGGGAATTGGGCCTTAAATGTGACCGCTGGAGGAATCCACTCTGTCAGAGTGGAAGGATTAACAGGTACATACATCAAGAACATAATGTAGGATATTTTTTTTCTTAAAGGAGACAGGCCAGACATAGTATTTTTGTTCTACTGAACTACTGACCCATTCTCCTTATTTTAGAAGTCATAAAAAGTACTAATACTATATAATACTATATAAGCAAATTTAGTCACCAGAACATCATGTCTTTTAGTTTACTTTATATTTTCTAATTCAATTCCTTTTTTTGTTTCTTTTCAGCTTTCAACACAACCTGTGAGTATATTATACCATATAAACGTATTAATTTCACAATGTATATTCATTTTGTAGATAGATTCTTTATAGCAATTAAAAAAGAGACCATTCCATAGACTCTACTGATCATGATAGTACTTTAGAGATCATGTGGAGACCTGTGTAGCAATACAGATGCATAGTCCTCTCTTTCCCCTCCCTGAACTAATAGCTATGATAAGTTCAGGAAAAAATGAAGTTTATAACCAGGCAATGCAGGAGAATGGAAAGGTAAGTAGCCACTTTTAAAAAAATATGCTAAAAGTGGTACTGGGGCATCACCAGAGGCCCTCCAGCCTCTTATGGCAGGGGCTATTACATGGAGACTGGGGCACTTCTTACACACCACCTGTTTGATCTGCTCTGCCAGTGCCTCTCCCATACCGATGCGACTGCTCCTCTAATACAAAGTCTTGCACCTACACAGTTGTTCTGTAGCTCTGATGGCTTCACTGTGCAGCCATCTTCTCTTAATAAATCACCAAAGCCACCGGAGCTACAGAGCTACTGCACAGAGGCTGATCTTTGAATGAGAGAAACAGTGAAGTTAGAACAGAGGAGACAGAGTAGATCTAGCATGGGACATGTTAGATGTGCTTTTGGACATGTAATATCTCCACCCTGCAGACTAAGCTTGAAAGGGCTATGGTGACACCCATGGAGCACTTTGCATATTTTACACAAAGATTCTTTTAAAAAAAAAAGGTTCCATAAAAGGGATTATAAGACCACATCCAACATCATGGAAATTCTTAAATAAACTAAAATTAACACAATGACTGCCCAAAGCGACACTATATACATTAGCATTCATCCATCTCTGGCCTATACCACCAGGTATATTGACATTTAATCCTTCACTGCTCTAGACAACTATGTATCCTTACAGTAACCACTCCACAGATCATGCACACCATGGCCCCTAATTGTCCTAGTACTGTCAAGTTCTGCCACTGTTCACACAACCTCGGGTTCTCTAATTACTAATAAAATCCACAAAGTGAGTTCAAAGATATCACACCAAGATAAAGTGTGGTATAATATCTCAATCTCTGTGGAGATGTGATGTCATGCAAGGCTAGGCAGATGTGCGATGCTTTATTTGCGTCACAAAGGATTATACATAGCTTTCAGTGGGGCAGGACCTGGGCTTGGTTACTTAAAGATAAAAAGGTAATATCCATAGTTCATTGGTTAGTAAATTATAACATAGGCATCGCAGAAACAAAGGCTCTGTTTTCCTTGGAGTGGGTAGTATCGTAAATCAGTCCAGGGAGCTTCTCTGCACAGCAGTGTGTTATCACACTGTTATCTATCTTTAACCACAATTGAGCGTCCTCTTAGTTTCAGTTTTAGCAAGTATATAAAAATAAAAGCATTTTCATAAAACATATAACAATACTGCACAGTACTCTTTGTCATCTACAGCCAGCTGCTCCAAGTGTCACGTCAATGCTACCTGTGAAGACTATTACGGATCCTTGCAGTGTCTGTGTAAATCCGGCTTCATTGGAGATGGTATCGATTGTACAGATATTGATGAATGTGCCTATTCCTGGACCAATAACTGCTCCGTTGGCATATGCAGTAATAACATAGGTTCCTACACCTGTAAATGTCCAAGTGGCTTCTACAGCCCTACTCCATACTCATGTGTAGACATCAATGAGTGCTTGAACAGCCTTAGCCGATGCCACCCATTAGCCACTTGTGTAAACACCAATGGGAACTATTCCTGTTCCTGTCCCTATGGATATTTTGGTGATGGGTTCAATTGTGAAGTAAATGACTGTTCACGAGGAGTGTGTGCCGCGGGAAAGGAGTGTGTGAAGACCTCTGGCTCCTATCTCTGTTTGGACCCATGCTCCAGCTACATTGCTCTCAACGAATCCTGGAGAAGCAGCCTTAATTATGTCCCCTCCAGTTATGCCATTTATAGTGACTACAAATGTGACAATTACTTAAATGGTTGGTATCGCTTCATTGGCAGTGGAGGTGTTCGTATGCCAGAGACTTGCATCTCCTCTTTCTACTGTGGTACACACGCCCCAATGTGGCTGAATGGTGTCCACCCAACAACTAGTGACGGCATTGTAAACCGCACCGCCTGTGCCACCTGGAGTGGGAGCTGCTGTCTGTGGTCATCAAATATCCAGATTAAAGCTTGTCCAGGTGGATACCATGTCTATAAGATCTCTGGCACACCAGCTTGTACCTTGGCCTATTGTACCGGTGAGTAACAAATATTCTAGTCTTCTGTCTTGTGGCTTTAATGTGTCTGCGCTTTGTTCTATTTCTACCTTATACAGTAGATAAGAAGAAGCTGGTAAGGCTGGACAAGTCTTTGCAAGTAGCTAGAGATTCTGGATTTGTGGCTAGGGCTATCTTGTCAATGAAAGTTTAACATGTTCAGCATGTCCTAATCAATGATTTTGGGGTCCAGCAATATGTATTATGTCACAGACATCCTGATTGAACCGCTTGTTTTTTCAACTTCAAGGTGGCCGTAGACCTTATACCCTTCCAATCTAAAAAACCAATTGGAATGGGCAACATCATTTCATAGTCATAGATGTAAAGGTTAGGCTGTGAAATGACTCTTATAGTTGCATGGAGTTTTTTTTTCTCAATTTGTGTTATTTCTATGTGTACGTTCTTTCCAATATGTCAACTTCTTGAAAGACTTTTGTATCATTCTCAGACCCAAACACAAATAATGCGACTTGTGAAGCTGACGAAGAGTGGAGACTTGGCAGCCAAGGCTATGGATGTTATTGCAAGAGTCAATATACAGTGTCCTGTAAGTTTAGTAACTGCAAATGTATGTTATAGTGAGGGTCCACGATGGGAACGTCGGATAGGACAATTTACTTTCTGTCTATGAATGAATCCTCCCTAGTCTGAGAACGAAAACTAAAACACTCATTCCTATAATGTCTGGAGGGATCATGTCCTTTTTAAAATATGTACATAAAAATAATTCCCTCATGTAGGAGGTTAGCAGCAAATCCAGTGAGATTCCTACAAGTAAATGCACTGAGCACTGCATAGTGTATACATACAGCATCTATATAGTGAATAGCCTGGTGGCTTTTATCATGTAGTGGAGCACTGAGCATGGAATAAATAGTAGAAACCAGCAGTGAAAAAGTTACATGAAGTGTACAGTTTGTGCTGTGTCAGAAGGGAAGTTAAAAGCTTCCCTTCTGTGAAGATAGTGTTAGAAAGCAGAGGATGGACGTAGAAGTAAAATATGATACAGTATCGGGTGCAGCAACAGGTAGAGAAAGCTTTCGAAGACCACAGCTGTGATGGAGGATAGGTAGGGATCAGGTGAACCCTTGCACCACAATATTCTTTGCAGGAGACTTCTGTATCCACAGATCTGCACAGACACACAGCTCTCCTGTTAGATAACCCCCCTTCCTCCATAGTGAGAAGGAAACAGCAGCTCCTACTGTCAGTGAAACTGTCCTGTATCTTTTGTGTAAATAATTTACTGACTCAATGTACTTGTACAGCAATATGAAATTTTGACATTAGATTTATACTTTATTTATAGCCTTGGCAGACATGCGTCCAGAGCTGACCTGCGGAACCAATGAGATGAAGGCTTCATTCCACAAATGTCAAGCCAAAGCTCTCAACTTTGATCTGAACAGTTTCAAGAGCAACGCCTGCTTCCAATTCCAGGATGACCGATTCACAAACACGTTCTCCATCCTGTCCCGCCTGGAAGCTGGTAACTGTGGTCTCCAGTCATATGTGAGTTAATCCCTGCCTATTATTGGAATTCTCAGATGCAGGGTCGGCTCCAGGTTTCAGTAGGCCTCTGGGCGACAGAACCTCAGTTGGCCCCTGGGCGACAATGGGTCCCTTTGCAGTGAACTCATGTGGCGGGATTAAAAATTAAAAAACTAAAACAGTCACCTGTTCTCTAGTTTATCACAGCAAACAGCCCCATGGTTATTTTATACAAGCCAGCCCCACACCCTATGGGTGCATTAGATACAGCCTCCCCTCTTCCACCTGGGTTCATTATATACTGCCTTATGTGCCCCCCCAGCAGTTCTGGGCCCCAGGACCTTGCCCCGGTATGCCCAGTGCTGGCGCTGGGGCTGCTCAGATGCAATGTTTTACATTAACTTTTAACTATTAATAATTTTATGTTCATTGTGCTTTTTGTTTTTTTATGAAACAGCAAAATTCAACTCACGTCACATATGTCAGCAAACTTTTCATTACAAGTGAAGCATCTGGAATTATCACGAGAAACGAATCTCTGACCGTGAGCATGTCATGTTCGTACCCCCTGGACATGCAGATCACCTTAAGCCAAGTGCTGAAGGCCATCGTCAAGTAGGTCACATCTCATATACTGAGTATACCTAATGTGTCTGGCTATGTGTTGGGTTTGATACTGGAGCTGTACTGAAATTAATAGGGCTGTGTTGCAATCAGGATCGGACTGACCCACCGGCCTCGACACCTGAAGATTCCACCCCTTTTTTCCGTTCGGACTTCAACTTTGTGCCCAATGGAGTAGAAAGCAATGATAATGCAGAGAGCTATGAGCTGTCCACATCATCAGTGTACCTCCTACTGCTATGTGTAGCAGGTCGGCAGGTGCGACTTGATGACAACAAGATGGGGGGGGTCACAATGAGAGGTGGAGTTGGGTCAGAGAGTGGGTCAGAAAAAGAGGGGAGGGATGAGATAGGGAGATACCAGGGGCCTCACAATAAGAAGGGGAGATACAAGAGGATAATATTAAAGGGGAGGTGAGAGGGGTGAAAGGGGGGGGTACAGAAGATCAGGGGGCCCACAATGAGAGGGGTGGATAGCAGGGGACCCACAATAAGTGTGGCCAAATAGTGTACCATATATTAGCCAACCTGGTTATAGGCAGAGGTTGCCAATTTTAACACAATAAACTGGGAAAACCTATTAACTAGAGTGTAAGCTTAGTATATGGTCTGCCAGCTCATGCCCCCAGTATATAGCCAGAAGCCTCCTATCACCAATATATAGACAGCCAGATCATGCCCCCAGTATAAAGCCAGCACTTTGCCCCAGTATATGTCCAGCAGTTTATACCCTGTAGCCCCTGCCCCCCAGTGTACAGACAGCCCTTTTCCCCTCAGTATATAGCCTGCAACCCCTGCCCCCAGTATACAGCTAGAAGCCCCTGCCCTCAGTATATAGCCTCTAGCCCCTGCCTTCAGTATATAGCCTGCATGCCCCCCAGTATGAAGCAGGTCTTCTTCTTTCCATCGATGCTCCGGCATTGGCTTCGTGCCTCCACGCGTTGCTGTTGCACACACCATGACATCAGCTGCTCACTGACCTCACTGTGTGCCGATGGGGGTGTCGGAGGGTGAGTACACATTTTAATTTTTTTATAGACTCGAGTATAATCCGGGTTTTGGCTTATACTCGACCCTGGTTGCTTGTTACTTGTTGAGAGGAGTGAAACTTATTTTGAAGATATTTATTTCAACACACTTTGCATAAATCAATAGTACAATTTATGGTTCAACATTAAGCTTTATTGGTTGTTGCTTGTGGGTAGTACAGGAATGAATAAATCAATAGTACAATTTAAATCTATGAACTGTGTACTATATCTGATCAGAGGGAAAAGCTTCTTTCTCCACTTACTTTGCTACTTAAGAAATGAGTTTCACTGTGGAATCTCTTCTGAATTCCCTCTTGCTATTTCACTGAGGGGTCAGATTATGAGTTGAGTGGGGAGGAGTATACAGGAGTCACGGCAGCTAGGTCTCCAACCACCATCGCTGAAATTACTGCAAATGACAGATCAGATCTTCTGATACGTCACCTCTGCAAAACACTATGGGGCTTATTTACTAAGGGTCCGTAGCCACACTTTCAGCGTTTTTTACAATGTTTTTGGGAATTGCACCACTGTGACAGGTATTTAACTGGGGATTGTGTCGCATGCAATCGGATTTTGGCGCAGCTGCGCCGGCTTTCATGCGACAGAAATCGGGGGGCGGGCCATTGGAAGATCCGACTGATTTGGCCTGAGCGCGGGATTTAACTTGCAAATTGTATTGCAAGACAATGCACTTACATACACCAGGAAGAAGATGGTGAACTCCGGCGGACCTGAGCAGGGAAGTGACACATGCAGGATATCGGGCGAATGATCTTAGTGTATCGCGGCAGAGTGCATTCCGGTCTGACAACGCACTTTCAGGGAACCGACCGAGTGAGTTAATGTGCCCCATTGTGGACTGTAATATGAGGTAAACTATACATCCCGCCACTAGAGGGAGCTCACTACACATTGAACTCAATTGCACACTAAGCAGTTAGCTCCCTCTAGTGGTGGCATCTATCCACCTGTATTTTATCTATCATATCTACTTTTAATGGATGATATTTTTGCTTGCAGGTCTGTAGTTGTCAGTGTTGGAGGAACTGGACAGTTCACGGTGTCCATGGCTCTTTTTACTGACAGTAGCTATAAGTATCCATATACTGGATCACAAGTTTCACTGTCAGTCAAGGATACTCTGTACATTGGCGCCTACATCCAGGGTGGAGACAACTCCACATATGTCGTATTGATGAAGAACTGCTACGCCACTCCATCCTCAGACCCAAATGACCCTGTGAAACATTACATTATCAAGGACAGGTACAGTACCCCAAATAAAATTTGTTTAGTTCCACCTCATGTGTACGTATGATAAAGCAATTTTCCTACGATATGGTTACTAAAAAGTAAAAAGAAACTGTTCGTTCACAATTTTTTTAGTTTTGTTTTGTGACATTTTTTCTAAAAAAATCTCAGATAAATCCTGCAGTTTTTTCTGATTTGGAAGTAGAGATGTAGAGAATGGTAATGTCAGGGAAATATCCTCATATCTCGATGTGATGTGTGGTTCCAAATCATTGTATAGTACGAGCTGCTCGGTGAATCACTCAGACTTCACATGTTTGGAGATAATTCCAATTTATTTAGGTAGCAGACAGTTTTTATAGGTTCTTGAGACAAAGAACCTACTGACCATACCACCTTCAATAGCCTACAGGATGTACTGAAAGATGATTTGTGTACGCGGGGGATGGTGCTATTCACAGGGATCTTTGTATATATACATGATAGAAGAACAGATAAAAAAAATGGATTCTATTCCCTCACAGTAACGCCCAGTTGTCAAATTATTCGGCATTCCCTGGAGGAATAGCAAACTAATGATAATGTTTAGCGTTATAAGAAAATACAGGCAGTCCCCAGGTTACTTACTAGATAGGTTCGTTCTTAAGTTGAATTTGTTGAATTTTTTGCCCCAGTGACAATTGGAGTTTAAAATTTTTTTGCTCTAATGGAACCAAGAATGAACAATAAGCATAACAAAGCTTCATTACAGACACCTTACAGCTGATCATCGCAGTCTGTTATAATAGTAAAGCATTCAGGGAGCTTCACCAGAGTTCACAGTGGGCAGAGGGGTCCGTCTGTAACTAGCGGTCATCTGTAAGTCTGGTGTCCTTAAATAGGGGACCGCCTGTATGCTCTAGAATGGCTGCATTTACTATAGTAGACACATAAGGAGATCTGACAGGTTCTCTGTAAGGGTGGTGATACACGTGGTGTTTTTAGGCCGTTTTTAGTTAGTGTGTTTTCAGATTGTAAAAAACAAATGCGTTTTTAATTATCATAATTAAAATTGGTCAAAAACACATTGGTTTTTTTTCCGATCTGAAAATGCACTACTAAAAACGTCTTAAAAACGCCATGTGTGTCACCACCCTTAGTGTAAAACCCCATTTAAAGGGGGTGTATAAAGTTTTACAGGATGGGGATAATTGTATGATTGGTGGTCCTGACTGCTGGGACCCACTGCAATCCTAAAAATGGAAGTCACCACAACCCCTTGGCTATAGGCCAACACGTAAGCTGATGTAAAAGTCTCATAGAAGTCCTGATGGCATGGAGCGTCCAGGGTGGACTCCAAGTCCGATTTTTTTTGTCCTGACTGCTGATCTCTAGTCCCGCAGATTAGGGATAAATGATAAATCTGTATAAGTGTTAGGGACAGATCACATATGATTCATCTTCTTTCTTTCTTGCAGCTGTCCCAATAAACAAGATTCGACGATCTCGGTGCCTCAGAATGGAGTGTCCAGGGAAGGACGTCTGCAGGTGCAGATGTTTAAGTTTGTGGGCGACGCTTATGACTCCGTCTACCTCCATTGTGCTCTGGGTCTCTGCAATACCGTGACTGGAAGCTGTGTGCCGGTGGGTAGACTCTCATGTAATGTGAAAGGGATTGGCCACTTTACCTCATGTTTTTTGTTATAACAAATAATATCCTGCCCCCCACACATGAGGTAAAGTGGCCAACCCCTTTAAGGTCATATATGTAAGTTATGGATGCACATTGATCATAATCCTTTTCTTTTTAGACATGTTCTGGAGGCCGCAGTGCTGGAGTGGATGTGGAGACCCGGGATGTAACACTTGGACCCATAGTCCGTACAGGTAATACTTCCGGAATACCTCATAGGTTTACATATAGGAGTGAGGTGACGATGGTATAAATCTTACACATATCACCTGGGACTGAGCTGCAGTACCGCACACAACCTGTGGACAGGAGGGGCAGCCATGTTTTTCTAATACAGGCAGTCCCCGGGTTACGTACAAGATAGGGTCTGGAGGTTTGTTCTTAAGTTGAATTTGTATGTAAGTCGAAACTGTATATTTTATAATTGTAGTTCCAGACAAATTTTTTTCTTGCCCCAGTGACAATTGGAGTTTCAAAATTTTTTGCTGTAATGGGACCAAGGATTATCAATAAAGCTTCATTACAGACTCCTTACAGCTGATCATTACAGTCTGGGACTATAATAAAGCATCCAGAGAGCTTCACCAGAGGTCACAGTGGGCAGAGGGGTCCGTCTGTAACTATGGGTCGTCTGTAAGTCGGGTGTCCTTAAGTAGGGGACCGCCTATATGGGACAATTCTGCTAAAGAAACAGAACTACAAGTACAATACATACAACATTAACTTGACTAAAATCCATGTTTTTTTTCTATTTCCAGCTGTATCGTCTCATGTCCCGATAAGTAAGTATATATCTTTTCCCCTTGTGCGTTAATACATGTTTACAATCGGATCACCGGGCCTATAGCATACTTACTATGTATTAGGAGGGAGATTTATCATCAAGTTTCTGATGTAAAACTGTTCTAGTTGCCCATGGAAACCAATCAGAGCTCAGCTTTCATTTTATAAACAGATGAGCGAAAATTAAAGATGAGCTCTGATTGGTTGCCATAGGCAACTACAACAGTTCTGCTCTAGGAAACTCATGATAAATCTCCCCCCTAGATCTCTATGGTTCTCTAGGTCTCCTAGAAACATAGAAAATATAGACACAGCACCCCACACAGGTAGATGCAGGTCATAATATGGGTCTGTATAGTCTGTACTGGATTATGGGGCCTCATCTATACAAAATATACAAAGTGTGATTTTATTTCTCTGTTTTAGGTGCTTCGGCCTCCTCCATAATTTACATCCCGGCCCTGCTGCTGATGGTGTTCTTCATGTTCCTATAGGGTCCGTTACTAGGAAGATGTGTTATTACAATCATGTAATGTAATAAACGTTGCGTTCATATTTGATCCATATGATACAGTTGGAGAAAATTCTACTCCTTTAAAGGGTAACCATCTGCACCCAAAGGGCCCTTGTTTATTATGTCACGTTCATTGCATCAATGCCAGGCCTCATTCTGAGGTCAGGGATATGCCGAAATGAATGTAACATCATCAGACGAGGAGGGTTAAATATATAATTTAGTGATGGGTCGTTCGCGACTGAGTTGGCATAAAGAACCAGCTCTTTTCAGTGAAAGATAGGTGCCGGCTCTTGTCCCTTTTAGCATTGACTACGCCCCTGAATGGAGACTCCCTATATAATATATTTAATAAGGGACTCCGTAAGAGCTGGACTGCCCCTCACAAATACAATTTTCTCCTATTTTCACCTCAGGTTCTACCTCTTCAGTGGATTTTCAGTGTAATATGAGTTTCCATCACCTCAGAATGATTGTATGTAGATGACTTGTGAGCCGCTCCTGTTACTCATTATATATATAATAACCTGACGAATACTTAATAAACAGGATTTGCTTTTTTTTTTTCACTAGTTTTTTTTTTCATAGCAAATTTGGGGGGTGCACATTTGATTTGATATATCTCAGGCTTCAATTTAGGCTATAAACCCTTTTCTAGATGCATATGAACCCCTCATGTCGGTGAGGATTTTGTCTCAATTCCCTAAGTAATTTGACATAATAATTTGGTATCACCAAATATTAAAGGGAACTCAACCCCTGAGCCCCCCCTCCTACACACACACACAGTCATTTGTGAAACACTGTCTTGGTTTCCCCTAGCATCCAATCACAGCACAGCTTACACTTTAACAGGGCAGTTTATGAAATGAAAGATGTCCTGTGATAGGTTGCTGTGGTAACAAGGGCACTGTTGATTTTGAGGCCCATTCTATAGTTTTGGACCCCCCTGTACCCTATGAATAGAACAGTGGATTCATAATACTGTTTTGCTATATAATGGATATTAACTCCTCTGTCTCCTATACACAGTTATTATTTGGGGTGGCACAGGCACAACACTGTGTCTTCCAGATAAACGCATGTGTTATGGTCTGCCATTTAGGTCCATTGGGGTGTGAACTGACTGCCTCTTTCTGCCTCCCACTTCATATCTCCTCTAAAGTAGAAAATCCTGTCAGCCATTTTGTCACAAATGTTGTACAGTTCAAATGTCTTTGTTGATAACAGTAACCAATCAGAGCTCAGCTTTCAAATTTCCTGAGCGGTTCACTGATTAAAAGCTTATCTCTGATTGGTTGCTATCATTAACAGGCCCATTCAATGCAAATACTTCTCACTGAATTGTGGCCTTTATATGATACCAGAAAAAAACACTTTCCACAATATTTAATAAAAAAATCTTTATTGATTTCCTAATAATGACATCCATCATGACACGTTCATCGGTTAACTTCACTCAAATCAGAACGCACATAGATTATACAGTTATTACCGTAATCTCTGCTCCTCCTGATACAGGATGGTTATTACACAACTTGTTTTAGGCTACATGAGCAGAGACACGGGCGATTTTCATGTGTGATTCAGTCCGTGTCTTTAGTGACGCACTCACTTCAGTAGGAAATTTTGTCCAAAATAAACAGACCCGTTTGATACATGAGAGAAATGGCGCATGCACCGACAGAAAACACACATATAACCTTATACTGATCGGTCCATCATACAACTACATGGGGGGCCCCAGTCCTTCATTCCTCCTCCTCACACACATGTACAGTCATAGGTGTAGGAGGAATAGGGTGTATGCACCTAGGATCATGGCGACTGTAAACTAACACATATGACCCAAAACATCATGAGCCACTGTAAGTGCCAACAGGTATATAATAACTTTCATAATTCTCCGACTATACATTACTATAGGGATATAATTTAATATCTTCCATCTATACACTGTATATTTACTGCACTGGAGGTAATTTTTTTGACAACCAAGCAATGCCCCAATAATATGGTAATAAGTTCTGATGCATTCCAAATGGGTCATTAAAAGACACAACCTGCTAAGTAAAACCAAGTCCTCATATTGTTACAGTAAGGAAAAGTTTTACATTTTGGCTTGGATAGCCTGACAGCAATCCTTCCCAAATGTATCCCATTCAAAGCTGTAATACCCCATTGTGTTACTTCTAAGTAGGTCAACGCTTGCTGATTGGTGGAGGTTTGATCACTGGGGACTGATCGTTGCCTACAGGAAGCCAGGAGTGACATGTACAAGTCTTCCATATTAAGTGGCAAGATGTATAAAATAACTTTCATAATTCGATTAGTCAATACTATAGGGATATTATTTAAAGGACCTCTACCACCAGGCTGAAAGACTGAATGCAAATGAGCCTGAGGGGCTCCAGTAACACCTATGGAGCCCCTCAGGCTAATTTGCATACAATTCCTCAACCTGGTGGTAGGTGTCCTTCAAGATCTCCCATCTATATGTTGTATATTTACTGCACTGGAGGTAAATTGGAGCGTAGTGTATGCTCTATGCTGCCTCATTCGTTCTCTATAGGACTGTGGGAGTGAGCCCAGTAATCTGCTCATGGTCAGATCCCTCACCAATAAGCCGGGGACTAATAAGTTGGGACTAATCCTTTTGATAGGTAAAACTTTGGTGGCGCAACCTCTTTATGTAGTTTCTAATCAAACCTTCATCAATTGTACAGTATGTGTTATCCCCATTTTAACTATGTTATGGACTTACCTTTCAGTATCGCTTTAGCTTTGGAACACAGGTAACCCTTGCCCTGGCTGCCATTTTATACCATTGTTAGAAATACCTCTTCTATAATTATGGTTGGACATTGGAGGAGCCAGAGCTGTATTTTACTAATGGACTCCAATTTCCCTATATAGGCAGTGATGTAGATTACAATATCCATCACTAGGGGGGAAGCTTACAATATGTTGCTGTATACAGTGTGCTCCCTCTAGTGGTGGCTGTAAATAGTGAGAATGTTTAATTAAATGTAATTATTATTAGTTTAATTATTGATGACAGAATGATGAGGGGTGTGGGAGAAATTATTAACACAGCCACCGATAAGCTGTTCTTGCAGTGTTTGGGTGAGAGCCATGGCATGTAGATAGCTGGACTAATTATGACATCTACTAAGTGGCAGCAGTGCATCCCATATTAATCCCATTCAAAGCTGTAATACCCTACTATGCCACTTCTAAGTAGATAGAATAGAGTTGAATCGACAATCCATAGCACTCCAAGCACTGACCTGCCCCCTCCGTTCCAGCACAAGCTCATGATTTGCTATTTTCAGGGGCAGGTCACAACACCAACAGTGGCCTCAGCAGTGACCCCCTACACAACACCCTTCTGTAGTGAGATACCTGCTGTGTAGGAGGTCACGATTGAGGCCAGTGAGGTGTTTGGCTGTAGCGATGACCAGCCCTGATCATTAGGAGCTGGCGCCAGATCTGGATCAGAGGATGCAGGTGCAATGATAATGTTATATGTATTTATCTTAAACACAGAACCTTTAAGAAATCTGCACCAAATATAAAACAGGTACATAATATGGACATAACGGAACTGGGCAAACATTGCCCTACGGGAACAGTTACTTGTGAGACCTCCCGGTTTACCCAGCTAAGGAGCATTCACACAAAAGACCCCAATACAGACATTGCAGAATCACATTCTGGGTGTTACCCATCACATTGTTTATATGGGGAAAATGATGCAAATGTATACAAAATCATAATGTATTTAAATAGACAATAGCATTTTCACAGTGTGGATGCAAAAAACGAGAATCCTGATAATGTACGGGCAGGCCGATAAATCTGCATCTGTGAATAGACACATCATCTGAGGGCCGTTCTAGGATCTGACCCCTTTCCCAGACAGATCATGACTTTTGTGAATGGATACATTGTAGTTCTGGTTTCCTTCAGATCCATGGACATAAATAACAAAAATTTTCTATAGTAGGACATACATACACATGGTGGTCGATTATACAATCAATATCTAAGAATACAGTACGTATTTATCATACACAAAATGCCAGGTCTTCTGATGTAGGTTGGAGACTAATTCCTCAAGCTTCTTTCTCGGTGTCACACATGAAAAGAAACATGCTGAGAATTATACATAATCCTGAGTCTAAGAAAAGCAGCATTTGAGAGCACATGTTCCAGGGCATTTCCCACGTCTGCTTGAGATCAGGTGCCACGTTACCGACAGTCAGTGATCAGTAGGATGAAAAGTGTATAAAATAAAAAAAAATTAAAAACACTTGAAAAATACTTGTGTGGTAAAAGGTCTATACAGTATAGTCAAACAGCACCAGCTCTCAATATATTTCTTTATTTATACACCAGGGAGAATGGGTCCTCATAGGTCACGAGCATCAAATTGGACAGAAGACAGAAAGTTGTCGATCTTTAAGAGTTACGACTCCCAAATCAAATCCTGTATCTAAACAATCATAGACATCATAAAAATGGAAAGTTATAAGAAATAATTTGTTAAAATTTGAAAGATGGATACATGTGTTGCTCATAACCAGTAACAAATCACAGTGCGGTCACTGACGCACAGATTGTGTGACTTATAACATGACTCCTTGCAGTTGGTTTTTCAGATACTGGTTTTGTAACACTTCATGTAGCCCAGTAGCAAAATATCTAGTCTGCCTACAAAAAAAACTGAATATTAAAAACTTTATCATACATTTAAATGCTCTAAAGGTTACGACACCCTAGCCCCTGCGGTGGCAAGACGGGCTACTAGAACAATACAGCAATGTACAGGGAACATCCATGAAATAGTAACCTGTATGTAGCGTTAGCGCTTTCCCTTGCTGTAATTGTGTGCAGTGACATTTTAGCAGCGTCTCTCTTCTCGGTGGATATAAGAGGACCATTGGTGTTCATGTACTCACGGTAGATAACCATGTGTTCTCAGTACAAGGTTCTGATTACAGGCTCCTGTGTCCAGCCTGCTTACTGATACTCAAAATTAACCACATCTGCTTAGCATTACCTCATATACCTCCCACCTTTAAAGAACCACTCAACTATATGTCACTATCATTTGGTCTAGTTATCCAAAAAAACAAAAAAAACAAAACAAACCCAAACATTTACTTTATGTAATATAAATAAAATCACACGTTACATAGAAGTGTCCAGATAACACTACAGTATATACATTAAGTGTTCCAATAGTGTTAGTAATTGTATTGCATCAGTCAAAGCATAATAACTACATTTCAAGAGGGGATACGACCAAAGTCAATCATGTGGCAGAGAAGGATCCCGACAACCCAACGAGGTACGAAACATACACTGGTCTGAGGGGTCAGATTAAATAATGCCAAAGGAGGAAAAACAGTGTATGCACTTAACAGCAAATCTAGCTCTGCCCACCATGCAACTCCGCATGTCCGGAAGCCAGACTGTGCCGCACTACTGGGACGTCATTGGCGGGAACAGCCGCGTCAGCAGAGCCGACGGCGCATGCGCACTCTGCACAGAGAGGCTGATCAGCCTGATTTAATGCTGGAAATTCTCAAGTACATATCTCACTGAAAATAATACAGCGTAAACATAACTAGGGAGACAAAAATCCAAATACATCTATATGATACCGAGAATATCTTAACCCACAACAAAGATTTAATCAATCACGACAATGAATAGTTGGAATAGTTTATATTAGATCATTAAGGACGTACAAACACAGGGGGGGGGAATTTTTCATATGATAAACATGATTCATTGTATGATGAGGCCCTGCCATATACATCAGCAGGCTTAGACCACCTCATTTATCAGCCGCCTGTGCTGACTGACCAAACTAGTTTTGCGCAAAAACCATCAAATGTTCAGGCCGGAATGTTTGCTGACCATCTGTAGTATGCGGGCCGCCTGCATGGCGTGGAGGTAAGCATAGTCGCCGGGTTAATTAGAAGCACTGAAATCTCCCCCACAAACCGTATTCATGTATTGTCAATATCATCTATGACCATCATTGTAAATATGAGGGCCATAGATAACAAATATACCATGAAGAAGCTTGTGGGAAAAAAAAACCAAAAAAAAACACTTTGTGGTCAATAGGACCCTATACAATAACAGAAAACAAAAAAAAAACCCACACACCTATAAAATCTACTGTCAAAAAACATATAATACGCATATACAATATGCAATAAAATGCATCAGTGCAGTCAAGAACTGAATCACAGTAATTTATCATAATAAAATAACACATCTACAATAGAAGTGTGAAAGAAAAAGTCTCAGGGGAAATATATCCGGACAGATTGTTCTACAGGCACCTCTATATAACAAGTACTTAAAATCACATGGAACATATAAAATAAAAGTTTAGAACTTTGTATTAATAAGCAGCAAAACCAAATGAAAGTGACCCTGTATGCACGGACCCTCTGATGGGGAGAGCGAGATATAGGACTCATCGTCAGATCTGTGTACCCAGTGAAAAGTAAACCAGAGCCATTGTTGTAGGTCCTAATCATGCACACAAACCGTTTCCATGTGCTGCTTTGTATCGGGTGATTCATCAGGTCCGTGTGCCAGTGTTCAATAGACCGTCTCATTTTAGGGTAATAAAGGGTGGATACAGAAGTATTGCATGACTCCACTTAGTGTATAGATTACTCTGCAGGAAGGAGGACCACAGTGAAGTCATGGTCCAAAAAAGGAAACACCCAGAACCACTGAAGCTGACGATCTAATGCTGCTGCCAATGTTCCCTCCTCTCCCCAAATTCAAGGGACGGGGAAGTATTGGGAGACGTATCCCATGTTAAAAGTATTTCAGTGTGATACATATGCCATACATTGTGAGGACAAGTTGGGAATCCTACAGATGTATCCTTACAACATATGGCAAATCCCTACCCTTAGTTAACCCATTAATTCTTTTACTAGCTAGCTGTTACATATCTGACCTGATCTGACAGGTAGGAAGGCCAGAACTAGCTTGGCTACACTAATGCTGGCGTCCCTACCAGTCAGTCTACAGAGAGAGCACGATGTAACAGCTAGTAAAAGAACAAATAAGCAAAGTGGTTAACTAATCCTCCAATGAGACAGTCAGTAGTACTCCGGCACGGAACAGAACACCTCTGATGAATCCCCAAATACAAAACCGGGACAAGGAAACATGCTGGGTCTAGTTTTAAACATGTATGATTAGGAACTAGAACGAAAGCCTCAGGGAGGACATTGAGAGTGTATGGACATAAGACAGGGTACTGATACACTTGTAAAACGGCAGGATATACGAGCCCGTGAGCTGAACGTTACTTAGGTCAACACCAGAGAGAGATATGCTGCTAGAATCTCGCTGTGAACACAATCACAAGAAGGGAAAGTGCCAACACTAGACACTGTTCACATTACATTGACGTTCCGTACACAGATTTTAATCCCAACATACATTGTGGCACTACAGGGGCTAGGGTGTCGTAAGCCCAAAGCCTTTACAATGATATAACAAAGTGTCTTTAGTATTCAGTTTTTTGCAAGCAGACTTTGATAAAATAATTTTGGAATACTAAATCTGGCAAAGTGACATTTTTCCAAAATGAAATTTAAGTTAACAAAATTTAAAAATATAAATAAAATTTTCTCTTTTTTAACAAAAGAAACTATTCCAGTTTGGGCAAAATAAAATATATGAAAATAAAAGTAGTTTGATGTCTGGGATTAGTTTAGATACAGCATCGTATAGAGGATTAGAGTCCAGCCAGGATATGCTACGTCTTCACAGTTCTAAAAGAAAAAAAAAAAGTGGTTACAATCAGAATAAAACAGCAGAAATCAGATAAAATATATGGGTTTGAGCCCAGTATTAGAGAGGTCAACTTGTCAGTCACAGAGTAAGGACTTATTTGGTCTGCATTGAGATTTTCACCTCCAGAAAATGTTGCATGAAAAGATCACTTCTTACAACCTTGCTTCTACTTATATGCTGAAAGTAGCTATGGAACCTGCAGCAAAAGACCCTTAAAGGGGTTGTCCACTATAGAAAATAATGGAAAATGTTTGTGTTACAAAAAGTATAGTGGGAAGTTGTATGACTTTTTATATCAATTCTTCACAGCTTTCTGGATCTCTATTTGCTGATACTTAACAGGAAGCTTCATTGTTTACTTCCTGTGAGGAGAAAAAAAAACAGTCCATGGACCACAGCAGTCCAGATCCTACTGCTTGCAAGAAGTAAACAATGAAGCTTCCTGTTGAGGGACAGCAAGCACAGATCTTAAAAAAAAAAAAACTGAGGAATTGACACAAAAAGCATATTGGAATGTTGTATAACTTTTCAATACATAAACAATATCAATGATTTACAGAAGGTGGACCACCCCTATGAATGCAGGTTTAGAAAACGTAAAAATAAAAAAACTGTTTAGTACAGTTCACCCGATCCTCGAGACAAACATGGATTGTGCATTTTACTTTTTTGTCCACTACGTAAAAAGGGAAAACTAGTAGATTCCGCTGCTGCAACTTTATCCAAGTATAAAGAAGAATCCCGGCACTGTGATAAAACCTCTGTTCTTTATTCATACACATTGAAAGACTTCATAACCACATCAGCACTCTCGCGCATGGCGTCAGCTAATTTCCACTGTGTGGTTATGAAGACTTTCAATACGTACAAATAAGAATAGAAGTTTTATCACAGTGCATCTCCATGTAGCCACAAAATGCTGTTTCCACAATGATATAGGTCGCATAGTCCTGTTATACCAGTCAATGCCCTAACTTGACATGCATGCACCATCTGTAGAGGAACTAAGCTGCCTTCAAAAACCTGTGGTTGTATGCAGCCTGCATGTCATTGCTTGGAGCTCCACTCACAGCGATGACCCAGACAAGACGGCTAGAGCCGCAAATTCAAGTATGAACAGAACCAGCTGTAAAATTTGCGGTGCAATCATTTGTCCTTGTGCTACCTGCTGAATCCAACAATGACACACAGACAAATTTTACATGTAAGTGGCGGACTGAAATTACTTTCTATAGTTTTGTGAAATCTCCATTGTCCACATTATTGTGAAGAGGGACATAGGGACTCCTACCTAACGCTGCACCAAAGAGGTACAGAGCAAAAACAGTCCATACACAACATGACCATCGCTTGGCTCAGTTTTAGCTCTCAAAGCAGTGCCAAGTTGAATTCCTACACCCTTTAGTTATCAATTGGGGTCCACTATTCAACATGTCACACAAGTATACCATAAATGTTTAAATTTAAACTTACATTTTTCGTTCCCTTTCCTCTGCCGCTGTGTCACTACAGTACTCATATTTCCGTTTACTGCTGCTTTCATACTGTTGATGGTTAAACCTTCCATGGTAATGGTGAGGGTCAGCGTGCCTTGAGAATGAAGTGTATTGAGAGTGCTTGCTGCTGTAGCCATGATCACGCCTGTCTCTAGAGTGATAGTACCCATCATTTCTAGGATGTTTGGAATCCCTGTAGTGATAGTCTCGGCTGTCATATGAGACTCTGTCCCGATCGTCTTTGTAAGAGCCATGAAAGTGATCCCATCGTTGATGCTTACTATAGTGGCTCCTCTCACGGCTGCGAGAGCGATCCCTTCGTGACCCGTAGCTGTAACGATGGTCATTTTTCTCCCTGCTCCTTGACCGATACCTCCCATGGTTGCGGTGATTGTCAATTCCTCGGTAGAAGAGATTCTGGTGTCTGTATTTGTCATTGTGAGGGGGTTTATAACGATCGTACTTGGAGCGGTCTCTGCTCCAAGAATACAGTTCATTCTTGCGGGCGTCTTTTTCGTGCCTTGACCGAGACCTCTCACTGCGAGGCCGTTTCTGTCCGCTGTGTCCGTTGTGGGAGGTGAAATTGTTTCCACTCAATTCCCTTTGGTGCTCAGTAGGTACAGGGGACGGTGCCAGTCCATTCTGATGCCTCTGAGCTTGTTCTGGAGGATCTCCGGGATCAACTGTTGGGTTTAGGTTCTCTGTATTCTGCAAGCTACAACAAAAAATATATGATTATAGACATTTATTTTGCTCAAAAAGTGTGACAAAGCTGTACTAGGTGCGATGCACTTACCTCTCTTCCAGTTGTGCACTTTCACTCTCAGACTGAGAAGATGTGGGACCATGATCTTCCATGGTTACAGTATGGAGGTCATCCTGAAGGTAAAGAAAATATATTTAAAATATATAAAAAGTCCTTATGGAGAGCTGGAGAGCAATATCACTAGCAGGCACTACAAAATGAAATGTACACTCCTTTTGGGATGATGACCGAATACCTTACCTGCCGTTAAAGTGGCGTTATCCATCTCACACATACTGTGACCATACCGGCTGTGTTACAAAGGCTAAAAGCCAGACATAACATTGCAGGGTCACAAGCTGCAGCAGAGCCACAGGTGTGCAGCAGCAACATTTACAAAATGTCCAGTAGTTAGCATTTTGCAGCTTCCGGAAAAATAGGTTGGCCTTAAAAGGGTTTGGCCACTGATTAAAAACTATACCATGGTAAATACAAAATAGAGTCATTCATATTGTTCTTACCGGATACACTTTTGTCTGTTGCCCCTGGTCTCATGTACAACAGCAACTTTATTGAGTTAACGGGTGACCCCATAAGGATCTTAGACTTACCCTGGTAAAGTGTCTTATTAGTGGCCAACCCCTTCAAACAATGTCAAGGTGATGAAGTTAAGATCTAAAATACCCAAACTTTTTCCTCTCTTCACCCCAAAGGTCAGGGGACACACATCAATATATTATGGATAAATAGGCTAAATTCTTTATGTAAATTTGAATTTGAAGGAAAACACCTACTTCATTAAAGCCATTTAGTTTAACCGGACTCTGAGCACTGCAGGACTCATGGGCATCCTGCTCAGCTGGATTAGATTTACATGCAGTCTCCTCTTTTAGGACAGAGTTACCAGGTATCTCAGCAGTTGAATGTCCATTAGTGATAACAGATCCATTCACCAGGTCTCCAGCACTAGATCTGCTTTTCCATGCACCTTTACTCTCCTCTTCAGATTCCTCTTCGGATTCAGCCCCATAAGGAACCAGGATGGTGGAAGATACTATAGGGCTGGCACTAGCCAATGCTTTGCGGTTCAACTTATATGGTGGATCAACAGTGGATGAGTGGGCAGAGGTGACAGAGGAAGCAGAGATTTCTTGTGCAGGAAGCGGTTTGTTAATGTTCACCACGATTTTTGGCTTTTTGATGTTCATGGTAATAGGCCTGGGGAGAGGGACAAGGCTTCGCTTCAGAATGTTGCCATTTATTCCAGAACCATTTACAGTGGTTTTTGGTGACCGATTTCCATTTATGTTCTTTGCATTCTACAAGAGAAAAAAAAAAAAAAAGAAGAAGAAGAAAAAAAATTATGGTCATTTTCACTTTTTGCAAACAATAGGTTACACATATTCATACTCCATGACGCGGTAGGAGAAAGCAAAGCATAGAACTTTTCCGGAGTGCTCAAGAACATGAATGGAGCAGCATTGCACATGTGTATCCTACTTTTCTACAGCTCTCCTTTTTCATGCTTGAATTCAGAATACTGAGACGCCTATGATAATCATATTATCCCCTACCATGTGGATAGGGTATGACATGCAAACTTGGAACCAATCCCCATGGTTCTTAAACAGGACACAGTACTACAAGATATTGTCTTACCTTCATAAGCTGGGGTCCAATGAAATCAGACTGTGTGCCCCCAACTTGATGGCTGCTACTGGGCTGAGGAGAGTTGGGGCTGGTAGACTGATGAGAGTAAGGCCCGTCCCCACACTGCAGATTTTGGGATCTGGAGAAAGAAGGACGTGTGAATAAGGGGGAAAAAAATATCCTCCCATAAGAGTACTCTTATATAATAAAATAACCTAATTATATACCGAATATAGAATAGAAGGTATGCCTGCTGGTTGAGCACAGTTTGGATATCTGTACTGGATACAATAGAGTCATTCATCACGTACCATTGGTCATTGCTGGCCTGGAAAAAGAATTAGCAAAAATACATTTTTAATAAGATGATGTGAAGTTACAGTAACAGATTTACAGGGAGCCACAGCGCGATCTTGTTGATGAATATTTCATAACTATAACTACACTGCACGTTGTTATGGTTTTTCTTATCTATCCTGAAGAAAAGATACTAAGGATCAAAAGTGATCACAGATGTATAAACGGTTTACCTCTTCATATGTATAATATAGGAGTGGAAGATATATGGAGAAATCAATGATTCTAATGTTAGCATAAGATTGGAGTTCCTTACCTTAATATAGCAGAAATAGTGCCCGGTGTGACAACTTAGGCCTGTATGCACAAGGACAGCGTATAAAGAATACATGATTGGTTCTCCATGGGGGTTGGATGTATACGGACGGATGTCAATGTATTCTGGGTACTTTATTTCCTAAAATAAACCAGGGAACAACAAAACAAGTATTAAACTGTAAAACATATACAAATAGGATAGGAAAAATAGGAAACAAAGCAATAGGAAATAAGTCAAGAGGGGAAGGGGGTGGGCATGGAAAAAAAAAAAACAAGGTTTTCCAAACAACATGGGTTTTTAGAAGTGTGAAATCTCTCTGAAAATGCACAAACATCTAAATGACCTCACTTGATGGCAAGGGTTTTACTTTGAGGATTTCCTAGGTCAATTAGATCCCATTTTGGCTGTGATTGAAGACTATAGGGTGATCTGCTGAAAAATGGAATAAAAGATTCACCTTTGAAAGTTTCCCGCCGCTGAAGCTTGCAAACCTCTTCAAAGACAACGTCAGCACGTTCGATATCCGGTGCACTGTAAATCTTTTTGTAGCAGTGACCAACTGCTTACATCTAATAAAAAGAGAAGATACAGACATATAAAAGAAGAGAAGCTTTCCTCTTTCCTGCAATACTCTCCATTTCATTAACCCCTTCCCGACATTTGACGTAATAGTACTGCATGGCGGGAGGTGGGGTCCCCGCAAAATGCAGTACTATTACGTCAAGCTTCTGGCCCCGGCTCCTGTATTACACTGTGTAAGGTGAAGAATAGCTTGAACAAGTGATCAGTGGATCACTTGTTCAAGCTAACCTGTAAAAGTGAAAAAACACAGTTAAAACATTTAATAAAAGCATTTTTTAATAAAAAGAATTAAATAAAGTTAAAGTCCCCTAAACACAAACATTCCCTATATTCATGCAATAAAGTGAAAAAACCACAAAATCGCCAAAAACGCCACATATTTTGTATTGTCGCGTCCGTAACAATCCGTACAATAACTCAGAAATATTATTGGGCCCGCTCGGTGAACTCCGTAAAAAAACTCGTCAAAAATGTAAATTTTTCATAAAATCTCTTCACAAAAATGTTCTAAAAAGTGATCAAAAAAAGTTATTTGCGCCAAAATGGTATCAATTGAAAGGACAACTCAACACGTAAAAAATAAGCCCTAAACCAGCTCTGTCAACAAAAAAAATATTAAAGTTATGTCCCCGAAAAGATGCCGATGCAAAAACAAATGAGATTTTCTCTATATTACTTTTTTTCCAGTAAAATTGTAAAAATAAATGAAAAACTATATAAATGAGGTATCACCGTATTCTATAGTGACCTATAGAATAAAGATAATATAGTATTTTTAGTGTACGGTGTACGACCCCCAAAAAAAACAAAAAGAAAGGAAACCAAAATTGACAATTTTCTTTTCACCCATACATTCAAGAGTTAATAAAATCTCATCAATAAGCTAATGACCCACTAAAATGAAGTATTTGTAAAGTGCATCTCATGTCGCAAAAAGTAAGCCCTTATATGTCCAAATTGCCAAAAAAAAAGATTGTATGGCCAATAAAAAGTGACAATGCATAATCTGCTCTGAATAGCGCAGCTCCCCTCTCAATGCCCTGGCGTGTGCCCATACAGCAGGTTACCACCAAATATGGGGTATTGTTATATGCGGGAGGGATTGGGTATCAAATTTTGTGGAGCGTTTTGGTATTTTATCCACTGAGAATTTGTACATTGTTTGAAAAACACATTCATTTAGCCAAAAAAAATGTACTTTCAAAATTGTATCCGATTTTGTTTTAACCCCTGTAAAACAATTAAAGGGTTAATAAACTTCATAACTTCACAACTTCATTGTTTTATGTACGTTGAGGGGTGTAGTTTCTATAATGGAGTAATTTATGGGGTTTTACTTTTATTTAGGTCTCTCAAAGTGATTTGAAACCTGAGCAGGTCCGTCAATAGCAGGATTTTGCGGTTTTTATGAAAATGTGAAAAATCGCACCTAACGTTCAAAGCCCCATAACATCCTAGAAAAATAAGATTATGCATAAAAAACCATGTCCACATAAAGTAGACATTCGGTTAATGTTAGTTATTAAGTTTTTTTGCTGTTCTGACTATGTGTGAAAAAAGTAGAACATTTTGAAGTTTGAAAATCGAGAATTTTTCCAAATTTTCACCAAATATCTGATTTTCTCATAAATAAATGCAAAACATAACACCAAAATTTTTCAACTAACATGAAGTACAAAGTGTCACACACACACACAGTGTCCGAGAAAACATTTAAATCACTTGGATATGTTAAAGCTTCCAAGTTATAACCATTTAATCACACAGGGCAGATTTGAAAAAATGGGCCGTGTCAGAAGGTGAAAAGTGGCTTCACCGTTAGGGGTTAAAGAACATGCTTTTCTTAGACCAGTGTGGTGACATTCATCTAGTATTCTTTCTTATAATTCATGAATAAATTGACAAAAATCGGATCTTACAAATAGATAGGGAAGTCCTGGGAAAGTTCTGACAACAGTGATTACTTCTGATCAATGCTGACCATATCAGACTGGTTAGGGGCAAACCCTTTTGTCAATTAGGCACTAAGGACCAATTTGGTAAGCTCTGTGTAGCGCTGCGTAATCTGTGTATGCTATATAAAGGAATTATTATTATTATTAGTCTTCTTGTCAATTTACTGTTGTAATAGCAAGCATATACTTATCCTACGAAGAGTCTACAAAGACTCCCACAGTCAAATGAAGCTGGAGAAAGATAAATCTAAAGTATATTTAGTTGTCAACATGCAGAGTTCATAGAATCAAACTTACTTGCTGCAGCTGTATGCATTGTCCCCATCAAGCTGTTCCGCTTTCACAAACTGTTCCAGGGCTTTATTCACACTATAAGAGGTCTGCAAAGAAAAAAAAATAATAAAATTAATATATATATATATATATATTATATATATATATATATATATATAATATATATATATATATAAACTCTGGTATGTGAAGCTCACAAAGTAAACTCTATATACATTTACGATTGCTCTAGTTTTACATCCTATGTAAGCTCAGCAGCCCGGCAATAAAGGCTTAGCGTGTTGCACTCCCACCATTAATTATTCTAGGAAAACCCCTTTAAAAAGACAAGTGCTTTACCTTATCTCTAGAGGGATATCAAGATAATCATCATAGGTGTCAGAAACGGATTTGCAATTCAGACACTCTCACTGTAAAATAGAAAAAATAATAAAATACATGTTTAAAACAAAAAACAAACTGTTACAACAATGTTCTCAATGCAAATCTCACCTCGAGAACGTAGGCTACCACCGAATATTTGATGAATAAAGTTGTTGTTTGTGCTGTCTATCCAGGCTGAAAACAAACAAAAAAATTTTAATAGGCAAAAGATAGACCATAGAATGACACCTTAAACAGCTCCATACAGTATGAATATGAAAAAGTTAGTCAGTCAGAATATGGCAAAAAACTAATTACAGCACTACAGTGCTTACGGCAAGGGGTTAATAAGGGAAATACCACCAGAGCATCTGACCAGCAGAAGAGTCCAAAAAATAAAATAATACATTTCTGCCAATATTCAGGTTACAAAACGTAAAGTTATAAAATGTGTTGTGTGTGGTATAAATTTACAGTTTCATTTCCCTGTGCAGCCCATTAGTTGGGTCCTGGTCATTCCGTACAGCAGAAGACATGCAAAGGTCAATTCCCTTTAGGCAGTGGTTCTCAACCTTTCTAATGCTGTGACCCCGCAAACTTTCTTCATGTTGCGGTGACCCCAAACCATGTACAAGAATATTGTATTTGTGCCAAAAAATGCAATAAAATCGTGGCTCCGATGGCTTTAGGCGACCCCCTTGTTTTGGTCGTTCGACCCCCCCGGGTCGCAACCCACAGGTTGAGACCACTCTTTTAGGGTGATGCCACACGTTAGCGTTTAGATTCAGTTTTGTAAATAAATCAGCGCACTGGGGCGGCAATACACAATACAAGACACCGGGCACTGATTGCCGATCACATGCGTTTTGATTCCGGAATGTCCGGAATGAAAATGCTGACGTGTGGCACCACTCTTAGAATGGAGCCATAGAAAGATAAGTGGTAATGTACTTACTTAGAGCACTCCTTTCAGGCAGGATTTTTGCATTTCCTCTACTGTATATCTAAGGAATTCGTGAGCATCTTCCTGGCTTCCATAGCGAAAGTGTCTTGCAATACCTAAAACAGAAACATAAGGTATGTGATAATTTGACCTACACAGCCAAGAAAAAAAGAAAAAGAAAAACCACACTACTGTAATCAAAGTATTGGGAAATTTTCCTACGTGAAAGTTTGTTAGCAGCACTTATTTCTACGCCAGGTAGGACCGCTGCAGAACTTAACACTGCGCAGGCCTCCACTGGATTCATCAAGCCGGGGCCCTTTATGTATGTGGCTGCGCTGTGGGTTGTGCGTCGGAGTCTGATAAATAACCCCTAACGTCTTTCCCCCATTCAGCCCTCCCTCAGGAATTCTTTTTAGCACGCCACACACAGTGGGGGAATTTTATAAACGCAGTTGCACCACAAATCTGGTGGTTTTGCGCCAAAAAACACTGCCTAAATGGCTTTTAGATCACTTTTTTGGCACTTTCCCCGCCTTGTCCGATTAAGGACATGGTCTCATGGGTAAGGGGTGTGGCTTATGGAAATCGTGCGCCCAAAAATTCTGCTGCACAGTTTAGACCAACTAAAGTAGTTCAGAAGTAGGAACCGGAAATCTTCTACCAAATTCACATCACAGTGATAAATCTGGCTTAGCAAAAGACTAGTGTTTTCCAGCTAGAAACTGGCGGAACCGAGACACATTGTTAATTTGTTAATTAATTGAAAGATGTAGCAGGGCTGAATTGACTGAGCTGAAGAGAAGCACGCCCCTTGTCAATCAGGAAGCTCAACTACAGAAAATAAGTATGCATAGATGGTGAGTCAGCTTTACAACAAGGATCGTGGACCTTTTCCCATTTGGGGAGGAACAATATAGGATCAGGGTCGCACTAATATTTTGCCAGAAGGGAAATAATACTCCTCTCAGCGTTTTTGAGGAGTATTTTTAGCTGAGGAGAGTATGAAATTTTCAATAATACAAATATGTAACTCATAGTCGTATATAGTTCTAACCCTCCGCATTGCAGCATTTTTTTCATCCATTCTCCACCCTATAAAATCTATACCTTTCTGTTTACGGAACCTGTTGAGGGCTTATTTTCTGCGTAACAATTTTACTTCTCAGGACTTTATTTATACTTCCCATTCGTGTACTGGGAGGCCAGAAAAAAAACCTCCAAATGTGGTGAAATTAGTATCTGGTGGGAACTACTTTATTGTTTGGCATCACCAAATTTACGCAGGTTTTAATAAATTCAGAAAATTTATTCAAACAACATTTTGTGATCTTCTGACGCTAATAACTTCTTCATACTTTGGTGTACAGAACTGTGTAAAATGACATTTTTGCGAGATTAGATGACGTTTCATTGCTGACATTTGAGGACTGTACAGTCTGTTGGTCAATTTTTATTTTTATGTGATGTAAAATGGTGTAAAGTGGCGTTTCACACATTTGTGCGCTATTATCGGTTATGCAGTTCACTGCCAGGAATAACCGTTTCTATATTTTGATAGATCGGGGCATTTTATGACCCGGCGAGAACTAACATGTTAGGGATTTTTACGGCTTATTTTTATATCAGTTCTAGGGAAATTATTTTTTACAGGGGCATTTAGCAAGGAACACATTATATATGTGTAACCCCGCTTTTCTTATATATAGATCACAGATAACAGTGATCTACTGGTAACAGCCCTTGGATGACTGTTATGAGTGATCGGTATAGAGACTTGCAGAGAGGATGCATATAGCATTCTCCCTGCAGCCTCTCACTGTAAACAGGGGTAGGGCGACAGTGTAGGGCTGTCACATAGCCGCACGATCCTGCTGATGGCACTGTGTGCACGAGCGCACACAGCCTAGGGGTGGGCGAGCTACTCTCCTGCGGCGCCTGTAGTATGTCATTGACCTGAGCTCTGGTCACATGACCTTCGATCGCTCGCCAAGCAAGCTGGCCTGGCAGAGGCTCTGGTGATGTCACACGCTGCGATCTGGATATCGCACTAACAGCTGGTGGCACGCTCGGAGCTCTCGCCAGTGCCAAAACAAGAAAATATCAATACGCTTAGTGATTTTTTGGTTGTAAATCAGCCTCTACCTGCCATCGACGCTTTTGAGGCGTTATCGCGACCTCGATCGATAGGGATGTTTGTACGGCTTGTATAACAGTAGTTTTCAAAAATATTTTAGTTAGCTACATTCACACCATATAAGTCTCACCACCCATGGACTGAACTAGGCCTGACACTCAGCTTTCTATGAAGTGAAGGGGTGAGCCGTGTCCCCCTTCTCTAGCTAGCCATGTGCTTCGCTTGTGTTCTGCTCAAGTTGACGAGGCCTTAGTGTGGTTTTTAACAGAACAGCTTTAATAAGGCTCTATATTTGATTTAAAGGGAACCTATTTTCTGGTTGGACATGGTGAATGTGCATTTAAGCTTATATAGGGTTACAGTTAAAATCCCTGCATTCTACCCTATTTATCACATATCTGAGATATTACGATCTTGGTTTGGCCATCATTGATCAAAAGGTCACTTTTACAATGCCAACACATTCCTGTGGATAAAGTTCTGGTTATAGTCATGATAGTCTGAAGGCTGGGAAATACTAGATTTTAGTTACCCATCAGTTTATTTAGTCAAACTTTGCATTAATATAAAGGCTTTTGACACCTTTGTGAAAGATAATCAACAGACACAGTTTTTAGTTCCTATTGTCAGGAATTCTAAATCATAATGTCCATATTGCAGCCTCTTTTACAGTGGGAGTTTTGGGCGTGGGGCATTCCCAAACCCTGGTCATAAGTTCTGTCGAATCTCACATGAACTGCTCAGCTCCTTGTAGCTTCCATGTCAATATATATGCCAGGGGATTTTGTTTCTGTGTTATCTTTTCTTTAAAGATATATTTATCACAAGACTTTATTCTCTCTACTGAAAATGTAAGACATAGTAGAGGTAAGACTAGGTGGCAATGTTAGACACACAGGGTTAAAGGAACCTACCATGAGGAATCTACCATAAAGTAGAGGCGATGGTAGATTCATCCTGCTTCTGCCCTAATCTGTAATTTAATAATCCTAGAAACCTAACCCAACTTAGTACACATCCCAGTAACCTCTGCAGTTAATTTACATATTACTAAATAGAGTTTATTACAAGTTAGGTTAGGATCCAGGATTATTAAAGATATTCCGAATCAGCATAATTCATATCAAATGAGTCTGTATATATAAGCTAATATGTAATTAGTTTGCAATAAAAATGCTGTCTGACAGACTAATGGAGAATTAAAATGCTTATCACCCCTTTAATCAGTCCATTGATTTCCTCCTGTGCGGAGAAGACACAGGACAGAAGAGGCCCTGGTCACATGTCCACATCATATGTCCTGCACCTGCCTGGGCAGGTCATGTATCACCACCAAGTTTGGCTGTAGTTGGTTGGTTGCAGTGCATCCAGTATGGCCAGTGTTGTGGTGATGGCAGTTACACATCATTACTATGGTACTAGAGCAGGACAGTCTGTTACATCATCATTGGGATCAGAGCATAAGAGGAGGAGGAGTTACTGAGAACTAAAGGCTCATGGAACTTGTAGTTCCCAGTGGTGGATCACTCCGCAAACTTTAAGAGGCCATAAATTTTGTGAAATGATAAAATCTAACTATTTAAGCTCCATTTTGTGACTTATGACATTGAGCATTGTTATATTCATTTATTTATATCATCGTGGGTTTTTGTATCAAACGTTGATATTCCCGGAATACCCCTTTAAGTTAGAGGCAGGAGGAATCTACCATCAATCTACTTCCGATGGTATTTTTCCTAATGGTAGGTTTCCTTTAAGGGGGTTATGGCTGAGGGAGTGGAAAAGCAGGACTGTTCCGGGATCCTGGTGTAGCATACGGTCAGCTAAAGGAGGAAAGCTGGGACACTCCTCACCCTTCCCCTCTACATAGGAGTCGAGTGATATTTCCATGAAAGATGGGGTATTTTTTTCCTGGCAATGGCACAGTGACACATGTACCAGGGCCTTACTTTTAACACAACCCTATTATATAACTGATTTAGTATCTTTATAATACAAACTGCAAAGACAAAAGTTGGCTATGGGTATATGATCCTTAAAAATGTTTTCTGGAATTTACACATGGATGATATTGACCGTAGCTCCAGCATCAGTCCACTATTAGAGATGTGGACACCAAACACCATGGGTTGGAAGCATTTTAGGCCTACATGTTTTAAAGGACACCTGTCATCAGGTCTGTGTCACTTGTCCTGTCACCCTCTACCTGTTGGAGCAACTCACAAGGATCCCATCCCGCCTTTATCTAGTTATTTCATACATGAATCATTCTAAAATCATCTATTCTTTATTATGTAAATGAGGCTGGTCACATGGTCAGAGGCAGTGATGTCACCCCTGTTCCCCCTCCCCATGTCTGTGTGTAATGTATAGTAAAGCACTGCTACTGTGTGTGTGTGCTGTATCTGCTGACATGCTGCATCCTCCTAATACACAGACATCAGCTACAAAAGTACCTGACATGTTCTGTTATAACATGGGGCCTGGAGCTGTTGTATCTCTCCTATACACACACACATGCACACACAGGCTGCAGGGGGCGTGGCCACCAGGAAGCACATCATTATACAGGCTGTCAGTCAAGCACTGGGGGTGTGCTGTGCCTCCCACTCATGAATAGCTGGACCTTGAATTGCTAATGACTCATTGGACAACATTTACGATTGCTCTAGTTTACATCCTATGTAAGCTCAGCAGCCCGGCAAATAAAGGCTTAGCGTGTTGCACTCCCACCATTATAATTATATCTAGGAAAACCCCTTTAAAAAGACAAGTGCTTTACCTTTATCTCTAGAGGGTGGCCAACGCAGAAAATAATTCTAAGTTTTGGCGCACGCGCATTTAGATAGATCTTACCTGAACGCTAAGTCCCGTGCGCATGCGCACTATCTTTATCCTCAGTCACGAAACATCGAGTCCTCGCGCGTGCGCATAGACTGGGTCACCGTACCCAGAACGCACAAGTCTTTGCGCACGCGCGATACTCTTTTGATTCTTGCGCACGCGTGCCGGTAACTCTCTGCCGCGAAATTTCAATTCGTCGCGCGTGCCGGCTAGAAACCATCTATCTGCCAATCTTTGTGAAGGTTCGGCACACGCGCGTTGGAAGACTTCTATGATAGGTGGATGATTCAGTGACGACACAGTGATGGTACAAACGGAGGTGTTAAAAAGCCGGAACTTAGCTCGAGAGAGCACACTTTAGCCCCGGCACCCCTGAGGACGCCACGAATGTGGCGAAACATGTCGGGGGGGCGTTAGTGTGAATAGCTTTTAGATAGCAGACAAAGTGTGTGTGTGGTACAAATTGCTTGAATGAATACTAGGGCTAGACAAATACAGGTATAACGATATTACAGAAAAGAGCACCAGATACATAGGATCTTTAGTACACAGTGTTAGAGTGTAACCAGTTGACTGGCAGTGAATATCAACTGCAAATGACACAAGTGTCGGCTTTCTTCCAACTAGTGTACTGGGCACTCAAAACAATTATACTAAAAACATGTGCATGTATCAACTGGCACTTTATCAATTAATGTATTTGAGAGCTACAACAGCTACAACATCTCAATAATGCACTTGAGAGCTACAACACTGTAGCAATACCTTTGGTAGCAATACCATCAGTACTAAATATTCAAATTGAGAGCTGCAACATTGTAGCAATACTATCAGAAACATCAATCTGCTGAATAATGCCAGTTTAAACAGCACTATACTGACATCTAGCGGCCATTGATACATATATCAAGTTCCTATGTTTTCTTATAGTCAGTCTTCCTAGTTTCAGCGAATACCACACAACTATGTTTCCACGACGGTCTGCATAATTTTAACACAAATCCGACATATGTCCTAGTCAAAATATTCCACTCTAGTGGTTGAAAGTCACAACCACTTCTTAAATAGATATAAATAAAGGTGAAGTTTTAAAGACGAATGAGTCTCAGTGAGGCCTAACGGCCTTTTTTGTAAATATGTATGTATAGTCATACGGAGCGACTATGGGGAGGTTTATTATAGTGTGGTGAGTTTTTTTTTAATTTTATGTTTATTTTTGAAAATTTATTAATAATTGAGATGTGTGTTTTAACTTTATATGACCCCCCATGAAGGGGGACCACTGGCGGACACTTCCACATTTTCTCTTTTTTATTTTTTTACAATTTTTAAAATTCTGTTTTTCACCTATAACTGAGGCATCTGTAGGCGCCCCAGTTACAGGTCGATTGAGACCCGCAGCTCTGATTAACCCCTTTAGACCTAGCCATCACATGACTGTCGGGTCTGTAGACCTGGTGGCAGTCCCGGCTCTTTTCCTCACTACACCGCACTAGTTTAGCACAATGCAGAGAGAAGTGGAGAAGGAAGAAGCGGTAAACAACTTTTCCCTTCTCCCTAGGGTCCCCGGTCCTGCTCCCATGATTAGCACAGGAAATGAAGAAAACTGCAGCCACCTCCTTTGACTTGGGACACGCACCTGCTGGCGTCTTTCGGCAGTGGGCGGTCGGGGACAAGTTAATATGTAGTAAAAAAACAAAAACAACCAAATATGATAAAAAATAAAGACAAATATAAATAAAGATGAATGGGATAATTACGATAATTTGCCCTATGCAGAACCACCTATAGGATCAATAAACATATAAAATGAACGGCTAATATAAAGTTATATATAAAACTGAATGCACCACTAAAGCTTTATGCACATTAGACATTAGTCCAAATAAGTATTGAAGATCAGCCGAGGCTTATTACCATGTATGGTTTCTTCAGGAATTGCTTGTGCCTAGGTGTATTCTCATTTTTAAGTTGTCACTTTAGCAAACCAAGGCCCTTGTCATAAGGCACGTCAGCGTTTGCTTGAAGGAGGACGACCGGTACTAGGAGCTTTCGAGCCAACATGTGATGAAAAGGGAAACTATATTGCAAAGCAATGTCATGCCAGCACCGGATACTGCTGGTGTGTTACTGAAGAAGGTAAAGAGATTGAAGGAACAAAAACTCCCCGGGGACAACCACCTCCAACCTGTGAAAGTAAGTCACATTTCTCTATTTTGTATAATAGGTTCAGGTTGATGTACGAATTTTGTACCTTAAAGGACATCTGCTATCAGCCTGACTGATGGCAAATGTGTAGCACTTTAAGGCTCGCGGAGTAAAGCGGGTCCTGGATGTGGTCGTATTAAGTGCAGGAACGGCATCATTAACTAGAAAAAGAGTTTTAAAAATATGTAAATTAGCCAGAGGAGCTCAGGCTGCTGTCTCCTCTTAGTGACCACTTAGCATCGTTGTGTTTTAATTTATTCATGCCCAGCTAAAATAGTCCGGCCAGATCCCGCCCTTCAACCTCTTAACATCCTTGGAAGTAAATGCATTGTCACCTTGTCGTGGATCGCGTGCACAACCATGCCCCCTGACGTGGCGCTGCGCTTCCTGGACTTACCTCTCCACGAGCCTGCTTCCCGACTAGGCCGAATCCTCGCTCCTGCTGCTGAGGCCGTGCACTCCCGCTCCTAGGGCGCGTGTGCGCCCTCCCTCTTAGCCTTTAAGAGGCAGTGTCAACCTGATTAGCAATTGCCAATCCGGCTCCGCCATTATAATCTGGAGCCTCCCTTCCTTTCTGGCCAGATCTTCAGCATTCTAATGGAACTTCCAAGGTTTCCACACCTCGCTTCCCACAGTGGTTCCTGTTGAAGTGATTGCCCACCAGCGTTCCCAGACGCGCCTGTTTTCCAGCGTTTCCAGGCGCCTCCGTGTTTCCTGTCTCCAGCGTTCCCATACGCTCCTGGTGTCTCCTGTCTTCCAGCGTTTTCAGACACCTCCATGTTCCTCCAGTGTTTCCAGATGCCTCCGTGTCTCCTGTCTCCAGCGTTCCAATACGCTTCCTGCTGTGCCTCCCAGGGCTCCAGTCTAGCGCTGTCTCCAGTCCGTGCCAGCGTTACCAGTGTTCCTCTGTGTTCCTGCTGTCATCCCAGGCAGGGACTGTTTCCTGCATATCCTTGTACCTTGGCTGCCGCCGCGGTGGTCCAGAGGGTCAACTGGTCCACAGATACCTTCCTCCGTACTCTTCCAATAGAACCTTTTAGTTCTGTTGTCTGTGTGACCGTTACAGCAAGATCCGCCAGGATCAGGATTCTAATCATTTGCTGATGGACCTTTCCGTATTAGTTGCCCAGCAGTCCCGGCAGTTCTTTTTTCGGGAAAAAAAGAAAAAATTAGACAGAGTTGCTTCCATGCTTCATCAACTGCTTGACTCCCAGCAACTTTGAGGTCGACTTCCACGTCTGCCCCGCGTGGCTCCGGCTTTCCCAGAAGCCTCTCCAGAGTCTCCGGCTTTCCCAGAAGCCACTCCAGAGTTTCCAGCTTTTCCAGAAACCTCTCCAGAGTATCTGGCTTTTACAGAAGCCTCTCCAGAGTCTCCGGCTTTTTCAGAAGCCACTCCACTGTCTCCAGCTTTCCCAGAAGCCACTCCAGCCTCCGGCTTTCCAGAGCCGTTTCAGCCTCCGGCTTTCACAGAAGCCACTCCAGAGTCTCCCAAAGTGATTAAACAAGATATGTTTCTGCATCAATATAGCTACAGCATTCTCAAGGTATGTTTGGTTTACAATGCAGAAAAACAAATGGCAGATTTCCTTTAAATTTTTATGAAAATCTGGAAAAGTGCTAATTGATTTGTAAGACTCCTAACATCCTAATTAAATAAAATAACATTAAAAAGATTACGCTAACATATAGCAGACATATGGTTAATGTTAGTTAGCAACCAATTTGGGAGGTCAAACTAACTAAAAATCCAAAAATCACTTATTTTTTGGTAAGTTTATGCACTCTGAAGTTATAACCTCATGGAGCGACACATGGCAGATTTGAAAAATTTTGTCCTTGAGGTGAAAAAGAGCTGGAACCTTAAAGGGTTAAGGGGAGCATTTATACCAGACTGGGATGAGAAGGTCAAGTTTACTCGAAAGCAGCGTCATGGCAGCAGCGGGTGTGTGTTACCAAAGCTGGTGAAGAGACCAACTCGATATAAGTTAAATAAAGGAAAAGGATGAAATTATCGAAAATTCTGTAAAACAAATGTATTAAAAACTCTGTCTCGTTTAGAAGGATGAGTGGATTTCTATATTAAATTGCAAAGAAGGCTTTTCCAAGGTCAGCGCAGCACACAGAGCTTGTGATGTGACAGAAAACCAGCCAAAGTAACTACATTTGATTTGTTTGTCGTGTACTGTTCAAAGTCCTAAATCTGACCATACTGACCCCTTGTAGGTGTTAGTGTCCCTCACTGGCCTACAGGTTAACACTTGAGTGGCAGGAATTTGTCTCACTAGGCTCACATACTTTGTTGGCTTTAGATTAATCAAAAAAGCAATGGCTTCATTTACCTCAGACATGACAGACATTGATCTCCTCTGAGGTATTTATATGCTGTGAAGTAATAATGGAGCCAATGCTCCAGTCACACACTGCAGCCACATTACCACAGAGCGACGTGTCTGCCATGTTCTCACATCTGTAGTCGCCTCACTTGTAGGTCACGGCTATATGAACAGTTATAAGAGTTATTGTTGTGATATCTCTTCTGACCAATGACTAGGATGCCTAGGGCCCACCAGTGAAGTAGATTGTGGAGGCCCACCTACCGCTACATACTGCAATTAAATGTACGTATATTTTTAGGCCATGCTGACATAATGGGGCTTTTTACTAAGGGTCACGGATCAGACTTTTGGTGGACTGTTCTCCGCCTTCGGGGATTGCACATCTTTGACAGGTACTTAACCGGTGTCTGCACTAGGATTGTGTCGCACTTGATCAGACTTACAACTACTGACCACAATTCTGTCTGCATGACAATTCTGCAGCGTTAACAAAGTGCAGCAAAAAAAAATGGTGCCCACTTTCTGAGCAGTGCAGGGGACACCAGATTCATAAAGAACGTGCGCCACAATTCATGAATCTGGCGTCCTCTGCACATTACACAGGCAAACTGCACAAAGTTTTTGATGTGGGCCATAGTGTGAAAGTTGCTTAGGGCCATGTTTACAAGATGCGATTGAATTATATTTTAGACCTAAGTACCTGCTTCTGGTAAGTAGTAACAAGTGTTTTTTTTTAACATGTGAAGGCACATTTCCCTTTTTACTGAACACATCAGTTTAGCTCTAAACACATCTGTGTTCAGGGAGGAGTTTTCCAGAAGTTCTTGGAATACATTTTAAAATGTAATTGCATCTTGTGAACATGGCCTTAAGGTCCAGCATTAGGTAGGACCTCTTATTTAAAGCAATCTGTGCCTCCCCCATCTCAACCTCTTATTGCGCTCCCTCTTATTGTGGGCACCTCTTATTTACTGCTCTTATTGTGCCCCATCATCTTGTAGGCCCCTTTCAACCTCCCCTTCATAGTTTGGCCCCTCTCATCTCCTCCCTCATAGTGTAGGCCTGCTAATCTCCAACCTCATAGTATGGCCCTCTCATCAGCCACTCATCTTGCAGACCCACTCATGATCTACCCTTTCATAGCGTGACCCTCTTCTTATGTCCCTCATTTGTGCTCCTGTCATCTCCTCCCTCTCTTAGTGTGGCCCCCTCTCCTATTTTTAGTGTAATTAAAAAATAATAAACACTATATACTTATCTCTCCCCATTTCCCAGCAGCTGTTCTCTCCTCTTCTTTCCTCTGCATGCTGGCCTGCAGCACAGAGCATCAAAGAGGCACAAGAATGTTCAGGGGAGCTGATAGCTGCCTGCAACATCATTGATTTCAACTATAGCTACAGGATCTTTGTCTAGAGGATGGAGACAAAGTTGAAGTCCCCAACGTAGTCAGCAGGAGGCGGAGTTACCTGTGATGGGGAGGAGTCAGTGGAAATCGGGCAGAGTCAGCAGGTGTCAGGCCAACCAATGGGCTCATTGGTACTCTAATGGGCCAATCCATCCCTAATCCTGAGTGATTGACATCCACATGTAAGACACAATTTACCACAGAAATATGCTCTGTGTAAAATCTGCATACACCAGTATATATATAGCGTTGACAACCACTTCTGATATATGACTGATTTCCCATAATTATACAGCATGTGGCCCTCTGCATTTGTGCAGGAACAGACCACAAAAATTCTCGTTTTCTGCACAGAGCCTCTGACGTGGGTCCCCTGACACCTGCTTTCTTACTCCACCCCGATTGTCATTGACCATCAATCAACCTTAATGGGTACAGTTGGCTGCAATTTGTGCCTTTGCTCATGGCCCCATATATGGTTGAGGCCCATATCAGATAAAACTGAAGAGAAGCCCCGACCAGGATGCACTTTATCTCAGGTGAAGGTCTACCCCACTCCGGTCTCTCTTGAAGCAGTGATGCACATTCCCAGTAATGCATTCAATGGAGGCCACATATCAAGTGCTCAAACTTTTATTTGTTTTGATAAATTTAGTAAAGTCAAATTCCAGAACCCAGGAATCAGTGAAACATGAAAAGGAAGGGACTATTAAGTCACAAATGATAAATGTCGCCATCATGTTGATGTTGCAAGGTGGCTATGATAATATAATATGATAAATAATATTTGAGGGGTTATTTAGAGATGCTACCTTGGAGGTGCTATGGAGTGTCTTGTTGGTAACAGCCTTAAAGGGAATCTGTCAGCAGAAATTGACCAGATAAACCAGATTGTATTTCTTTCATGACCCAGTGTGGTGGCATCATTCAGAAAATCAACTTTGAAGTGTTAAGTAAATTCTGTAGCAGAAACTTCAGGTGCAGTATTGAAACTTTGCCATTCAAAGAAAAATAAAATACTGTGAAAACAATGCAAACTGCACTAGGTGCAGTTTACCCGTGCACCAGATTCATGAATTGTGGCATGTTTTCTTCATGAATCTGGTGCCCGCTGCACTGCTCCGACAGAGTGTACCAACTTTTTGTGGTGCACCTTTTAACATAAAGTGTGCAAAACAATTCTATCAGACTCTGCATGATGAATGTGACGCATGGACCGAGCACCGGAACGCCCCTTTCAGTGCCAAATTTTGTGTCATGTCGGGTATAGTGCAGATGCAGCACACCATTGTGAACACTTTATAAATATATGTGCAAGCACTTTGCACTGAAAAATTGTGTAAACTCAAACAAAAAACTGGTACAGGGGCTTTAAAGGGAACCTCTTATTAGGGACCTAATTTTCACTAAAGACAGATTGTAAAAGCCCATGACATCTGCAGTGCAAAAATGCTTTTTCTATGCATTTGCATTACAATATAATTGTGTGTTATAACTCACTCTTGCATCCTGACAAAATCCTGGGGTAGTCATAGGGGTTGGGCTTTGGTTTGGATGCATTTCAAAAAACAACATGTGACTTGACTGAGCTGCAGGCTGTCCTCCATGTTTGTGCTCCTGTACAGCTTGTCCCTCCCCCACTGGTGTCAGGCTGACCAGGCTGTGACATCTGAGAAGGAGCAGGAGGTGGATCTATACAGGAGCACAAAGGTGGGGGCTAAGCTCTGAGGAGTGAGTAACACAGACAAGGCACACGTTATTTTTTTAAATGCATCCAAACCAAAGTCCAGCCCCTGTGACTACCCCAGAATTTTGTCAGGGTGCAAGATAAGTTATAACACACTACTATATTGTAATGCAAATGCTTAGAAAATGCAGATTTGCACTGCAGGTGTAATAAGCTTCTACAACCTGTCTTTAGGGAAAATGAGGTCCATGGTGACAGGTTCCCTTTAATAAATGTGGGCCTATGTCTTTAGCTCACATCCTTTTGCCAAGGGGGAGGACTAGTATCCATGCACCCACTTCCTGAATCTGGACAAAGCAGAAGCAAAGAAACAGGCAGAATGGACTTGTGAATCATGACCAGAGGGCTGGGCACTGCGACTTGGTCCCTAATTCCCACCTCATGTGACCAGCTACAACTAATCTGCATACAAATTAAAAAATCATTCCTTCACTTTTCAGTGTAACTTTGGGGCATGGTTAAAAAAAGCTGCTAGGTATTTTAGAAAATCACCTTCCTTTTAAGGAAACCCACATTCCAGTATACTTTTAACCAGGTCGTGGCTACCAACAGCAAACATCCATTAAGCCATATATCAGGTGAAATAAATATTGAGCGCATCAGCCGATTTTTTAAGTAGCTATATTTCTGAAGAATGACACAGGGAAAAAGTACTAACACATGAGAGGTACAAAAAGTCATGTAAAGTCATTACACCAGCTGAAATCTATCAGAAAGCAATCCTCACACTAAGTGAAAAATAAATTCAGCTGGTTCAACTGATGGCCTATAAATACATTTTGCTAAACTCTACTTTGTCACGAGAACATGGGTCGCAGGGGCACCCCTCTGTGTGCTCCTCAGGGCTGCCGGCAATCGCAGTTACCTCTCCCTGCCCCAGTGGCATCTCCCACTGCTCGACGCGCTGGCCGGCTGCCCATTCTGTTAAATAGCCAGCCCCTTCCTGTGTCTATGTTGCAGAGAAAGCTTTGTTCCATGCCCTTTGCGTTTATCCTGATTTGCTGTTGTGACCTCGAGGATCCTCTACCCCTGATCCTGACATACTTATTATGTGTTTTGTGAATGATTAACGCTTGATTAATATAATGCAATTTCATAAAAGTGGGGAAAACTTTTCTCCATAAAGTATAAATATCAATGAGCTACAGGCATTTAATAATGTACAAAATTGTTATTGCATTTGTATCATTTAGTCCTAATAAAAATAAATTAGACTAAAGTACTAATGTATATATGTAATTGTATATATCCTTTGTAGCACAAGAAATGCCCTGCTTGAAGGAACGGCAGAAAGTGCTAAGTGCCGGGAAAGCTGCACCAGGAACGTTTCTGCCGGACTGTGATGAAAAGGGAAAATACAATCCCAAGCAGTGTTATGGCAGCACCGGACACTGCTGGTGTGTTAAAGAAAATGGTGAAGAGATCCCTGGTACCAGAACTCCACCTGGACAACAACCCCCAACATGTGGAGCTACAGGTAGGAACGTACTTTACTCTTACATCACTCTCTATGCTTTTACATTATTACACACTTATATTAGCAATACTTTGTGTACTTATATTTATGTATCAGCTTGTAAACCTATTTTGCAATACATTTTTATGATATTTTGAAGTAACATGAGCAATGGTGTTTCTTAATCATGGATTCCTCTGTAAGACGAGTTAGGAAGTTGCAAGTAACTTTACTTCTTGTAGACTTAACTAGAACCACAGAAGAATGCACACTCCTGTGATTACTAAATAATCCACACACTATTACCCCTTGCTGTTGTATAGCAGTTGTATTAGCTGAAACGCCTTGTACAAGAGAGCGGCAGAAAGTGCTGGGTGCGGGACAGCCGATGCGAGGAGCGTTTTTACCTGACTGTGATGAGAGAGGCAACTACAGTCCAAAGCAGTGTCATGGCAGCACCGGGCACTGCTGGTGTGTTACTTCTTATAGATTTTATCTGGGGCTCAAACCCCTAATCATTGTAAGGTGACTTTCAAATTAAATGAGTCTGTGTCCAGCGCTGGAATGTGACTAACTTGAATGAAAAGACAAGACCTGTCCTTTCTGGAAGTTAGCAACAAGACTAATAAGTTTTATTGAGGTACCGACATTTATAGAAAATCATAAGGCACTTTACATAAGGCGTGTAATTAGAAAAGCAGCCACTATAATTGGGTGTTCTCACCCAGGAAATGTAACACTATTGGATGTAAGCACACAAAGGAGTCTAATACTATTGGCTACATGCAAATACTGAAACTTCCCAGGTGTTCACCTGGATACCTTCCACTAGGTGGTGCTAGCGAACACTAAGTCTTTGTTTGCTTGCTGAGAAATGAAACCCACCCAAACTTCAGTTATCAGTACACAAAGTTATGTGGAATAATGCTGAATCTTTAAAATGTCCGACAATACGCAAGATGGCGTCTGAGTCCAGTGTAATATCTTTAACATACCAAAGCTGGTGAAGAGATAGCGGGTACAAGGACAGCACCTGGGCAGTCACCTCAGACGTGTGAGGTCACAGGTATGAAACTACAATCCACAAAAAATAAACTCTCCTCTTTTCTTTTCTAATTTTTTTTAAATTCTTAGCGCCTATCCCACATAAGCATCTCCAGAAACGATGTTATATATTTTATTAATGAAAAATGCCCATTTTTCAGCTTACATGCCCCTACACCTTCCTGACACAGAAGAACTGCGTACAATCCAAATCTATGGAGAGGGGAGTGGGAGGTGGAAACAGCCTGGTGGGCAGCACTGACATTCATCTGCAAAAAAACTGGAATATGAAGTTCATTTGTTACTGGCTATGGAGTCGTGATAAAACTGCTATAGTGTGGGCTTGTTCTCACTCTTCTCACAGCTGCAGTGTCCTGCTCCCAAATCCTTCTATGTAGACTCCATGGTGTGTGCATATTGGGGCACATTTACTAAGAGTAGTGCAAACTGCACTAAATGCAGTTTGCCTATGTATAATGCAGGCGGCACCAAATTCTGAATTTCTGGAGCCCATTCTTCATGAATCTGGCGCCCCCTGCACTAACAGAGTTCACCAACTTTTTGTGGTGCACCTTTTTTTTTTTTGATCAAAACATTTTTTATTGTGTTTTTTTTTTTTTCAATTTTTATAACATACAGTCTAGGACACACAAGACCAAAGTAATAAAACATTTTAACATTCCATCCCCACCCCCCCACCCCTTCCCCTTTACCCCCAAGCAGACAGTTTAAGGCTAAATTCTATGATTGCACCAAAGGACCACTCATCCGGATCTTACATTTCACACTAGAGAGTGTAAGGGACCTAAACAGAAAAGTATCAATTTTTATGTGCCTAGTAACATCATTTGGTATCGAGTACTATTTCTCAGATCTATAAGAGCTTTGTTTGGTAGTCCCGCCGTATTCAGCCATCTGCCCCATATCTTGTCAAATTTCTTAGGACATTTCCTTTTTAGATATACTCCCCATTCCAGTCTAATTATATTATTGACCTTGTTTATAAATTCCTGCGCTGTAGGTGCCAGAGCTTGAATCCACCGAGCCGCTATGGCCTTACGAGCCAAATATAACATTTTCTGTGCACATAGCAATGTAGCCCCTTCCATGGTGTCATTTTCTATCAGGCCCAATAAACAAGCCCTCGGGTCCGGTTCTAGGTCTACCGATAATACTTTCCGGATTAAATGGAGAACTTGCTTCCAGAATTCCTCCAACTCCTTACACTCCCACAGCATATGGAGCAGTTTAGCATTTGGAGCTGAGCATCTAGGACAGCAAGAGTCATTCCGAAGTCCTATTTTATGGAGCAAGCTTGGCGTCTTATACACCCTGTGTAGGATATAAATTTGTGATAACCTTTGGGCCTCCGACGGAGACAATGATGGTATATTCTCCAAGACTACGTCCCATTGAGCGTCAGAAATTTCCCCCAGATCTGCTTCCCATTTCTCCTTTATATTAAGAGGGTGTTCTTTTAGATATTCTTCTAATAGTCTAGAATAAATACAGGATATAATTCCCTTACTCGAGCCCCCTCCTACTACTATTTTTAGGACACTATGGTTTGAGGTTTGAATCCTTTCATCTTTGATCGTTTTTTCGTATGCATGTCTCAATTGGAGAAACTTATAAAATTGTGTATGTGGTAGATGAAAGGATTCTTGTAGCTGCTCAAAGGATTTAAAGGTCTCACCCTCTAATAATTGATGAAGGAACCAAATCCCTTTGCCTTCCCATGGGGAGAACCCCTCAAGTCTGAACATCTCCGGAAGCTGTGGGTTGTGCCAAATAGGAAAATATTCACTATTCCCTTTGACCCCCAGTATATTTTTAATCTTGCTCCAAGTTTTCGCCATGAGGGCTAAGGTCGGACATCTCGATCCACCTATTGTTCCCACTTTCCCTATTTCTACTGCTGCAATTGGTGGTACCATGCCAGTCATGATTGAAACTAATCTACCATTCGGTCCAGCTCCATCTAAATCCTGCACCCAACCTCTTAGTTGTTGTGCCTGCGCAGCCAAGAAATAAATCCATGGGTTAGGTATAGCCAGGCCCCCGTTATCTTTAGCTCTTTGCAGGGTTTCCAATTTAATCCTAGGATGCCCCTTTTTCCACAGCAGCTCTCGGAACATACCTTGTATGCCATAAAATATTCTAAAGGGTATCCATATAGGCGTATTATGCAAAATGTAAAGCAATTGGGGCATAAGTACCATTTTTATTAAGTTTCCTCTGCCTATCACAGAGAGAGGAAGCCTGCACCATGTATTAACCTTATGCCTGCTTTTATTCATCAAGGGTGTTAAATTATCTTCAATGTAGTCCCTAGGATCGGGGGAAACTATTATGCCTAAATATTTAAATTTTTGAACAATTTTCAAAGGCAGTGCATGTACCGGAGACTCCATATCTAATTCGGCCAATGGGAGAATTGACGATTTGTCCCAGTTTATTCTGAGTCCTGATCTATCACCAAACTGCCTAATCACTTCCATAACTGGCTCTATAGAGCTATTCACATCTCCCAAATAGAGCAAGGCATCGTCCGCATATAATGAAATACGTTCCTCCTTGGTACCTAATGGAAACCCCTGGATTCCCGGCATAGTTCGTATCTTACTGGCCAGAGGTTCTATAGCTATCGCGAACAGCAGGGGAGACAGGGGACAGCCCTGCCTAGTACCCCTCCCCAACTCGAACGCCTCTGATAGACAACCATTTGCCCTTACCCTCGCAGTTGGCCGTGAATACAGCAGGCGCACCCATGTCATGTATTGCGGTCCAAAGCCCATCCTCCGCATCACTGCCCATAAATAGTCCCACTCGACGCTGTCAAATGCCTTGGCAGCGTCAAGTGAAACAACAGCCGGAACTCCCCTGCAGATCGCACCTCTCTGAATATTCAGATATAAACGTCTAAGATTGACAGCCGTAGATCTGTTTGGCATAAATCCAGACTGATCCTCATGGATCAGGGCAGATATCACTGGCAACAGACGTCTAGCCAACACCTTTGCCAGTAATTTGACGTCTACTGGTAACAGGGAAATAGGCCTGTAGGACTCCGGTTCCATGCTATCTTTTCCTGGCTTTACTATGACAACAATCACAGCTTCCCTCATCGTTCTAGGCAGACATCCAGATTCAAAAGCTTCTTTAAGAACCTGTAACAGCGATGGCAATAGTAAGTCCTTATGCAATTTATATAGTTCTACCGGTAATCCGTCACTACCTGGTGCTTTATCATTGGATAACTCTGCCAACGCCTCCTCTAATTCTTCTAAAGTGACCTGACCCTCTAGTTGATTGCTAATCTCTGGGGTGAGCCTCGGTAAGGGGATACCCAAAATATATTCCTCTAGCTCAGCAGGTGATACTTCTAGCTGAGACTGATAAATTCCCTTGTAGTATTCATAAAATCTATGTAAAATCTCATTGTTCGAGTGAAGAATAGAGCCATCTACACCCTTCAATCCTACTATATGCGTCATTCCCTGCTGGGACCGTATTATCGTTGCCAATAAATGGCCTGCACTTTCCCCCTCTATAAAAAACTTTTGCTTAGAGAAAAATCGTTTATTCTCAGCAGTCATCCGAACATGTTCAGTGTAATGGTCTTGGGCTTCTATCCATCTCTTTTCATTGTCATCAGTTGAGGAAGTTATATAAGATGCTTCTGCTATAGTAACTGCTTGCGATAAGGACTTAGTCATTGCAGCACTAGCCGTCTTATGTGCACATATTTTATAAAAATAATGATCTCTTAGCATTCCTTTTAGACACTCCCATACTGCTGCCTGTGAGGCTGTAGGCGTGTTAAAACGCAGAAATTCCTCTACAATTTGTGCCGTACCCGCTTCTCCCTCCACAAGTTGCAACCAGAAAGGATGAAGTCGCCATAGTAACTTGTGGCCCTGTTCTCTTTCTCCCAACCTTAGACACACTTTTAACGGACTATGATCAGAAACACTTCTTGGAAGATATTCCACCGAGCTCAAATAATTTAGTAGGCGGTCAGACCCAATAGCAAGGTCTATTCTGGACAATGACCTATAGGAGCTCGAATAACATGAGTATTGTTTGGTCAATGGGTTGCGCGCCCTCCAAATATCAATAAGCCCACATTCCTGTAATACCCTAGCTAGTGCAGTGTGGGGGGTGTTCGATGGTATTGTACCTGTATGAAATTTATCCAAATGTGGATCCAGGTAATTATTAAAATCTCCCACAATTAAAACTGGGATATCAGGAGACGCCGCCATAAAACTGAGCACTCTCTTCAACGCACTACTGGAAAAAGGGGGTGGAATATACACCGCAAAAAGAAACAAAACCACTCCATATATCTTGCATTTAAGACATACAAATCGTCCCTCCGGATCAATTAGTTTTTCTATACAGGAAAATGGGATCGACCGGTGTATTAATATACTGACCCCTCTAGAGTGGGTAGTATATGTGGAGTGAAATTCCTGAGCCATCCAGGCCCTGTGAATAGTGGATAAATTATCTTTTACCAGATGTGTTTCTGCTAAGCACCATATTGCTGGTTGATATTGTTGTAGAGTAGAGAAGACAGCACATCTCTTGGCAGCGTCTCCCAATCCCCGCACATTCCAGAAAAGTACATTAATTACATTTGTCATATTGCCAAGTATAAATATGTCATAGCAGGTTCCCTCTCTCCAGTAGTAGTGGATATTTGGCCCATTTGTATAACAATCTTAATAGGACGTGAAGCCCTTCCGTCTGCTTTAAACAAATCCCCCTTAACTAAAACTTTGATACAGAACATATAAACACAAACAACCATATAAGACATAGTAGACATTTCCCCTCTTAAGAGGAACAGGGGTAGCAATCGTGCCCAAAACCTGAAGCCGGGAGTCATCTCTGTAGTCAAGGTCCTGAAGAAATCTGTTGTCACTTCCACAGATAGCTTCTACTCCCTAGTTGGTGCTTGAAACTCAGGTCTTCCAGCTAGTCCCGAACCAATCAGAAACCGACGAAGCAACTTATTACAACTCTTGGTGAACTTCTTGTTGAGAACCTTTCTTTCTCATAGATCCAACGGTAATATGCATTTTGACCTTTAGATGGCAGTGTAGTCCTTATTCAGGATCTTGACGTCGCAGCCTATTCTCATTGTTATCCAGCCAATTCAGCGCATCTGCTGGTGATAGGAATATATGTGTTTCTCCAAGAGCCACTACTCTTAACCGAGCCGGATATAACATGGCATATGGTAACTGTAAGGCTCTCAGACGCTTTTTAATATCCAAGTATTGTGCCCTTTTCTTCTGGACTTCTGCTGAGAAATCTGGAAATATCGAGACTCGGCGTCCACCAAGCATAAGATCAGGATTGTCTCTTGCTGCTCTCAATATAATATCTCTATCACGATAATGAAGCAATCGAAGAAGAATAGGTCGCGGAGGAGCGCCAGCAGGGGGTGAGCGAGCGGGGACTCGGTGCGCCCTTTCAATAGCAAACAGATGTGTCAGGGTATCCTTTCCAAATTGATTTATAAACCAATCTTCTAAGAACTCAGCAGGTCGTTGTCCTTCCACCTTCTCAGGGACCCCGATCAGGCGTAGGTTATTTCTCCGTAAGCGGTTTTCCAAATCGTCCGCTTTGGATTGTAAGTTAGAGATATTGTGCACCACTCTGCCCATATCACGGTGCATTGGCGGTATCTTATCCTCCAAAACTCCCACTCGATCTTCCACCTCACGCACTCTTTCATTAACTTTCCGTATATCATGCCTAATAAGGCCCACTTCTTCCGTCAATTCTCCTATTTGGGTACCCAGAGCATTTATAGCAGCCCCACTTTGTGTGACCACTTCAAATATATCTTGCAGAGAGGGCCCCTCTATTATCATGTCATCTGCAGCAGCCTCTCTCCCCTTAGCTGCTGCACCAGCTTTGCTGCCTGCTGAGGATGCCCCAACTCCTGCCGCTCTGGTGGTCACTTGCGGATGTGCCTCCTCAGAAGCAGCCCCAGACATGCCTGGTGTCACTTTCACTGTCCGGGCACTATTTCTCCAGGGCGCCGCTACTGCCTGTGCTCCGTAGCGCGCGCCATCTTGTTGGCCGCGTGGCGGGCATGCTCTCCTCCCCTCACCTCCTCTGTGTCTCTGGCGCCCCGGCATGTCTCCACTCTGCTGCGCACAGCTCCCGGGATCTGTCGCCTCGTTTCTGGTGTACTCGGGACCGGGCTGGAACACCCGAGCAGGATTCTGTAAAGGATGGTGAGTCGGGAGCGCGGTCACATGCGACCCGCTCACATCGCGCGTCAGGCCACGCCCCCCTGTGGTGCCCTTAACCTATAAGCAGTGCGACAGACTTTGCCAGAGATATGTGAATGAGTACCGGGAAGCCCCTAAGTTTGTGTCGCCCGAATGCCTAGTACAGTATCTCAAATGGTCGCATGCTACACAAATGGGCAAGTCATTTGCACCTAAAAAGATTGCAAAGTCCGACAGAAAACGATGCACGGCACTCAGTAAATACTTGCCCCATTTCTCTGTAGGAGAAAAAGGAAGGAGAATCCCGTCCTAAGGGCTAAAAGATCACGGTACACAGTATATAAGAGGCATTTTCTTTTTTTTCACTACAAATTTTTGGCTTGCTGCATTACTTTTTACTCACAATTAATATTTTGCCTTGCCTGTCTTTGCACCTACCAACATTTTGCTATTACGTGCTGTTTTTCCTCTTCCTTTAGTGTGATATAGGTTCGCTGGGTTTTATCTTAAGGTTGCGCGAGTTGTGTTTTGAAAAAAGAATATAGGTGGCGGGGAGGTGCTTAAAACAATAAAGTCTGTACTTACCTTCCGGTGCCCTCCACGTATCAGTCACTGCTGTCGATACGGTCAGGGCGCCATGTATACAAACGGGCCGCCGGAGGCACCGCGGCATTCAGCTTCCGGCCGCACCCGACAATCCTTCCGGGCCACATTCACAATGCTGTGAATAGGAGAGGATAGGGTGTACACGGCCACGGCCAGCCGGACGCTGAATGCAGCTGCTCCGGCGGCATGTTTGTTTACATGGCGCCGGACCGAGCGACAGCGCGCTGGTACGCGAGGGCACCTGAAGGTAGTACAATTTATTGTTTAAGACAGCCCGCTCACGGCCACCTATACTTATTTTTTTCCGAACTCTCGGGACCAACCCTTTAAGTAGAATCTGTATGCAAGCCGAACTGTATATCTCTCATATTGTAACCGTCCGAGGCAGAATTTTATTTGTCCCAATGTTATATCAATAAAATATCATTCATACATACTTACAGCTGACCTTCATGCAGTCTGTACGGTAATTAAAGCATCCAGGAGACTTCATCATGAGGGTCACACTGGGGCAGATGGGGTTCGTCTGTAACATAAGGGTCATCTGTAAGGTGTGTGTCCTTAGTAGGGGATCCCGCATTGATATATATATAATATAGATATATATATTATATGATATACATCAGTATATATATATGCGTGTAATACGGGGTTAACAAGATATCAGACGGCACAAAGAAGGGGAGGCAACTAAAAATCTTAAAAGGGAAATCCCATTTTTTACGGCAGATTGTAGTCCCCAGGAAAAATTACATTCCATGACTTTGGCTCAGACACCATAAACAAATGGCCAATTGCAGAAAAGAAAAGAAAAAAAATTTTAATTAGGAAAGTCATTTTTGAACACAGCAGTTACCATTTTCTTTCGGAATAGCATCCAAAAACTTGACTTGAACCAATGGGCAGATTTACTATTACCACCGAGTCCATGTCGCGATCCGCGGTCGGTTTACTCTGCGGTGGATTCGGTCCGGCCGGGCATTCACTAAGGTGAAGTCCGCTGAATGCCTCAGTACACCGGCCTATCCTATTCCGGTGAGGTAAGTGTAAGCTCCGCGACACTTTGTTTTTTAAATGCGCGCGGTTTGTCCGATACCCGTTCGGTTTTTCTTCGCCACGCCCCCCGATTTCCGTCGCGTGCATGGCCAGCGCCGAGCGCCAAAACCGATCGCGTGCAAAATTCCCGGGGCAATACAGGAAAATCGCGCAAACCCCATCGGAAGATTCGGATTAAAACACGCCGGGGAAAAACGCAGAAAGGGCCCTGGTAAATTGACCCCGCAATAGTTTCAAGAATATATGGTGACGCTTGTGGTGACCATTCAACACATGCTTGAAGTTACTAACTTTATGAGCTTACTGCTAGATAAAAAAATATTGAATTGCCATTTAACATCAAAAGTCCTCATAAAAACTGAAATCTATGTAAATCAGTTTGGGCCATTACGGCTTCGTGTCTGTCCTTCCGCCTATATATTGGTATGTTCCCATAAGAAATATGTTAAAAAAAAATGTCAAGATAAGTGACCCTTTACGTATGTTCCCCAGTTAGGGTGGAGGTAACAGTACTAACATTGGTTTGTCACCAATTTATAGACAGTACTATAATTTGTAAGGTGCTACAGAATTTGATGGCCGCTATATAAATAAAGATTATTTTTAATTACTATCTGGGAAATAATTCTTAGGATCCCGTGACGTGCCATTATGGCAGAGCCGTTGGTCAAAAACAAGAATTCCAGTTTAACCATACTAAGGGGCAAAAGATCTTTCATTCTGCGGTGGCGAGTAAGAGTATGGCGGTTGGGTGCCTATGAAGGGGCCCTCCTCGACAAGGAACATTCATGCTATGGAAGACTGCAAAAAATCTTTTGAAAAAGGTAGATTAGTACAAGAGAGTTCAGATTGAAGAACCAAATTAAGGGGGATTATAACATGGGAGTTTTTAATCCGTTTTTAAGCATGAGTTTTTTAAAAACGCATCCGTTTGGACTGTAAACAGGTTTATAGCAGCCAACTGCATGGAACGGTTCAAAAAAACAGTGCGTTTTAGAAAACGCCAGGGTGGCATCACCCTATTCCTACCTATGGTGGTTCCCATTGTAAAACAAAATGTTCTAATCAATAGTTGAAAACATATGAATATTACCTCCTTTTTGAAGAAGTTAGAAGGTTATAATTCAGGTGCAAAAAGTGCTTGAAAGAGTACTTTATGCTGGTATGATTTGGAGAGTTGATGGGGTGCCAATAAGATGTCATAGGCAATAGGGTTGGAATACATAAATACTTTTAGTTGGTCTAAAAAGTTCGGTCGATTTAATAAGCACGCCTTTTCCAGCCATTACCACATCCAATTCCAGAAGGCCATGTCACTTTTCTGGAAAGTCAAAAAAACTGCAAAAAACAAAAAGTCTAAAAACGGATGGGTTGCAAGGCATTTAAACAGTGTTTTGGCGCAAAAACACCAGAATTGTGGAGCAAGTGCGTAATAATCCCCCCCACTGGGTCGGGGTGACAGGAGGTGGTGACAACGCTCCAGATTTTATGGTAAAATCCCAAATCGTGACTTTTATTCACTCGAAATACAGAAGCTGTGCAGCAGATAAGCAAAAGCAGAAAATAGACACATGCCCATCAGGGCCCTAAAAACTAAACGTATGTAGGTGACATAACAATTGCACGTATAACAGGAACTGCCTCCTGCATGTCATATTAATCGAAGAACCCACCCCCACCGTGTGTAAATGTCTATAAAGGTGGTTGGTCATGTACAAATTTTCCTACAGGGTGCATCATATTGATAGTAATGCCTATAACAATGTGGTCACAACAGGGGTCCCCCAATGTGCTCCAGCGTCTACTGGCTTTCCACTATCGTTAGGCTGCAGCTACACTGTTAAAATTTAGAACGCATTAGAAACAAGTGGAAGGGCATGGCCCGATGGCATATGCGTTTCCATTGGAAACGCATGCGATGGTATGTACAACCAGTGTTTGATTGTGTACCATGCAAACCACCAGGTGATCATACCAATTGCCAAGCGTTTCAATAGGATAAAACATATGCCATCGGGCCCAAAAAACCGACTACTGAAAACTCTGCATTGCATTTCTAAACGCAAAAGGGTGAAGGCAGCACATTAGTCACATTAGTCTCACTAACAAGGTAATCCCAGAAAGAACCGGGGAGACCCGGCAAAACATGTGTTGGGATAACTACTCAACCATCTTAGTAGCATAGGGATTAGCTCACCGAGGAGGGTCAGTTTGAACACCACCTGTGCGACGCTCTGTAGTGTTATCAGCTGCGCGGACGATCAGGATGGATCGGATCCTCAGCAACTATGGAGTTTGACTCCAGAATAAGGAGAGGCAGCTGACGATAGAGGCCAGAGTACGCGATATTGTCTAATAGAGACAGATATCTTCTGCACACTAGGGTTCACTGGACTGGGATGGTCATTTCCAAATCCAGGACCATTGTAAACCGCCTATTACACTTAGGAACTTTGGGCTTAAAAGTAAAGGGTGTTGCACTGTATAAGGGGGAAGTGTGTATATAAATTGGGCGACATCTCCTATTGTTATCCCTACAAATGTATTAAAATATGACCCATGAGGTGTGATATAAAGGAACACAAGAAGAAATTCCACTGGTGTTACCTAAAAAAAACTTTTCTTTAGTTAAAAACACCACTATCCTTAGGTTTTATATATAAACAATAAAAGTAAAATTTTTACCTTTTCACTCACCAACTTCCCTCTTTCTCAATACTACTCTTAATGAAATACTTAATGCAGTGGTTTACACCTGTGAGTGTTACCTCTATTCCAGAGTATCATCAAATCCCAGTCACGGAGTTTCATCAGGAATATCCATAATGTTGGAACTTGAGAGGGATGGGAATGCAAGTCCCACAACCAGTCTACTAAAAAATTCCCTATAAAATACAACCCCAATACATTTAATACATGCCTGGTGAATGGAACCCTCGGCTTTGCTGTTGACAGTAGAATGTGAAGAGGCCACTGTCCTCTTTGTACCATTATTTTTGAGACGATAGGCGCACAAAATACCTTTGATCTCTTAGAAGTCAAAAGTGAGCCTTTGGTCAGGTGATGAGCCTTATATATGAACCGTACTTACAGACAACAGGTGCCTTGAAACTGTGCACAGGATGCCACCCTGCTGGTCATTCATCTCTTATAATCAGGTGCGCCATATATGAACTAGACGTTTAGCAGGCATTTATTGAAAAAAGGCGCCTTATAATCGGGGTGCCTTATAGTCCAAAAATTACAGTATATCAGGAACTTTGAACAGGTGAGAGAAGTATTAACTTAAGGCGTAGTTGTTGAACCTGAAGTCAGGGAACTTGCCACCCCCACTCCACCCACTTGCGAGGGAGGGGGAAAATGCGGGAGCAAAGTTGCGATGATTCTTGGCCATGACTACAGGAATAGAGTCATGGTGGTAGATTGCTTATTGTAGGTTATTATATCTGGATTTAGACATCTGGGTGAGATGATGACACATTCCCATTACTGACCAGCCTTCAACTTTACAATGTCATGGATAACAAATTTAACAAAATATCTTCTTCTTCTTAATATGGATATTATGTTGTGGATTATTCTATCCAACATTGGTTGTTCCTATGAGTTTTTCTTCGGTAGTTTATTATTTGCATGTAATAATACTGTGTACTTCTATGTATATGTTTCTTTGATGGATGACTATAAGATGTGTTGCTCATTTCTACATAGCTGCTTCCGAGTTCTTCTCTGCCAGCTGTGCCCCAGGAGCCAAGGAAGAAAACTTGTGTAAGCAGTGTGCAGGACAGCAAGATAAGTGTAAGCAAAGTCCTGGAGAACCGTACTATGGAGATGAAGGAGCCTTCAGGTGAGTGGGGATGTAGTAAAGGACTACATCTACAACAGATAGCCTGCTCCGGAAACTGATACTGAGACGTCTTAGAAAGGACAATAATCTGACATCAATTGAAAGCATTATCGTGACTTGGTAAAACGCTAATGAGATTCAGACACTCTTAGATTCCACGCAAAAAGTAGGCCTTTGTTATCTTAAAGGAAACCTACCATGAGGAATCTACCATCAGAAGTAGATGTGATAGTAGATTCCTACTGCCTCTGCTCTAATCTGTAATTGAATAATCCTGGAACCTAAACTGTTAAAAACTTTTTGCGATTTGCATTTTCAAATGGGTTTATTTTTATGGCATGAGGATTCAAATTTATTAACCCTTTCCTGCAACCGTACAGAATAAAACAGCTGTTTTGCTGCTTGTTTAATAAACATGATATAATTATTCTAAATTTTAGGAGATTCTAAACATGTAAGGTTTTCTTATATTTTCTTAGTTTTTCTGAAAACCGCATTTGCATAAGTGTCGCCATATTCTGAGAGCTATAACTTTTTTATTCCTCAATCAAAAGAGAGTAATTAGGGCTTTTTTATAGCGGGAAAAAGGGAGCAGTTAGATTGGTGCTATTATAGGGTACATCTTACATCTGACTTTTAGATCACTTTCTATTACATCTTATTTGAAGGTAGGAAGCACTAAAATTGCAATTTTTAGTTAGTTTTTTATTTTTTATACACCTGACAATATGGGTATAATGTAATAGATGCTAAAATAGAATAATTAAACCAATCTGTTTTATGCTGTCCGGTTACAGGAAAGGGGTAATAAATTTGAATCCTCATCCTCATTTTTACCATAAAAATAAACCCATTGGAAAATACAAATCTTCCCACAAAACAAGACACTGTACAATCTGCTAAGCTCCTCCTGCTCTATAACATGCTGCCTGCAGATAGGAAAACCCCTTTAAAAAGACAAGTGCTTTACCTTTATCTCTAGAGGGATATCAAGATAATCATCATAGGTGTCAGAAACGGATTTGCAATTCAGACACTTCACTGTAAAATAGAAAAAATAAAATACATGTTTAAAACAAAAAAACAAAAACAACTGTTACAACAAATGTTCTCAATGTCAAATCTCACCTCGAGAACGTAGGCTACCACCGAATATTTGATGAATAAAAGTTGTTGTTTGTGCATGTCTATCCAGGCTGAAAACAAACAAAAAAAATTTTAGTAGGCAAAAGATAGACCAATAGAATACACCGTAGAACGTTACTGGGTTAAAAGTTTTGTTATGTTCTCTTTGGAATGTCTTTCAGAACTATTGATGAAACAATTGTATAACATCTTTAAACACTGTCATGTAACTATAAATGTACAACTGCTTTTGAGAAGTCGACTATGAAAGTAACTAGTCATATCACTTTGTATGAATCCAAGTTTGAATGTCACATGATCACATGACGATATATCTGTGCCTTTGGAAATTGTAACATATACAATGCTTCTGTTAACAATAAACAGTTTCAAAAAATAAATAAAGTAAAAAATAGGCAAAAGAGAAGAAAAACTGGATCAAAGCCCTGCAAAAAGAACCTCTAAAAACCCTCACTGTCCCTAGAATGGATATAAAAAAAAAGAAGTTAAAAAATGATTACCCTGTTCGGAATTTCTGATCCATCAAAATTTAAATACAAATATTCCCGGCAGTGACCCCCCTACCCTTCCCCCGCAAAAAGGAAAATAGCGCACAAATATCAATGCATCCCAAAATTTTTTAAAAATTACACCTTATACAGCTCCATACAGTATGAAATATGAAAAAGTTATGTCAGTCAGAATATGGCAAAACAACTAATTACAGCACTACAGTGCTTTACGGCAAGGGGTTAATAAGGGAAATACCACCAAGATGCATCTGACCAGCAGAAGAGTCCAAAAAAATAAAATAAATACATTTCTGCCAATATTCAGGTTACAAAAACGTAAAGTTATAAAATGTGTTGTAAGTGTGGTATAAATTTACAGTTTCATTTCCCTGTGCAGCCCATTAGTTGGGTCCTGGTCATTCCGTACAGCAGAGACATGCAAAGGTCAATTCCCTTTAGGCAGTGGTTCTCAACCTTTCTAATGCTGTGACCCCGCAATACAGTTCTTCATGTTGCGGTGACCCCAAACCATGTACAAGAATATTGTATTTGTGCCAAAAAATGCAATAAAATCGTGGCTCCGATGGCTTTAGGCGACCCCCTTGTTTTGGTCGTTCGACCCCCGCCGGGGTCGCAACCCACAGGTTGAGAACCACTGCTTTAGGGTGATGCCACACGTTAGCGTTTAGATTCAGTTTTGTAAATAAATCAGCGCACTGGGGCGGCAATACACAATACAAGACACCGGGCACTGATTGCCGATCGCATGCGTTTGCATACAAACGCATATGCGATCAGAAGCGGGCCGCCCCAGGGCGCTTTGATTCCGGAATGACCGGAATGAAAATGCTAACGTGTGGCACCACTCTTAGAATGGAGCCATAGAAAGATAAGTGGTAATGTACTTACTTAGAGCATCCTTTCAGGCAGGATTTTTGCATTTCCTCTACTGTATATCTAAGGAATTCGTGAGCATCTTCCTGGCTTCCATAGCGAAAGTGTCTTGCAATACCTAAAACAGAAACATAAGGTATGTGATAATTTGACCTACACAGCCAAGAAAAAAAGAAAAGAAAAACCACACCACTGTAATCAAAGTATTGGGAAATTTTCCTACGTGAAAGTTTGTTAGCAGCACTTATTTCTACGCCAGGTAGGACCTGCTGCAGAACTTAACACTGCGCAGGCCTCCACTGGATTCATCAAGCCGGGGCCCTTTATGTATGTGGCTGCGCTGTCGGGTTGTGCGTCGGAGTCTGATAAATAACCCCTAACGTCTTTCCCCTCATTCAGCCCTCCCTCAGGAATTCTTTTTAGCACGCCACACAGACAGTGGGGGAATTTTATAAACGCAGTTGCACCACAAATCTGGTGGTTTTGCGCCAAAAAACACTGCCTAAAGTGGCTTTTAGATCACTTTTTTGGCACTTTCCCGACTTGTCCGATTAAGGGGACATGGTCTCATGGGTAAGGGGTGTGGCTTATGGAAAATCGTGCGCCCAAAATTCTGCTGCACAGTTTAGACCAACTAAAAGTAGGTCGAAAGTAGGAACCGGAAATCTTCTACCAGAATTCATCATCACAGTGATAAATCTGGCTTAGCAAAAGACTAGTGTTTTCCAGCTAGAAACTGGCGGAACCTGAGACACATTGTTAATTTGTTAATTAATTGAAAGATGTAGCAGGGCTGAATTGACTGAGCTGAAGAGAAAGCACGCCCCTTGTCAATCAGGAAGCTCAACTACAGAAAATAAGTATGCATAGATGGTGAGTCAGCTTTACAAAAGGATCGTGGACCTTTTCCCATTTGGGGAGGAACAATATAGGGATCAGAGGTCGCACTAATATTTTGCCAGAAGGGAAATAATACTCCTCTCAGCGTTTTTGAGGAGTATTTTTAGCTGAGGAGGAGTATGAAATTTTCAATAATACAAATATGTAACTCATAGTCGTATATAGTTCTAACCCCTTCGCATTGCAGCATTTTTTTCATCCATTCTCCACCCTATAAAATCTATACCTTTCTGTTTACGGAACCTGTTGAGGGCTTATTTTCTGCGTAACAATTTTTACTTCTCAGGGACGTTATTTATACTTCCATGTCGTGTACTGGGAGGCCAGAAAAAAAAACTCCAAATGTGGTGAAATTAGTATCTGGTGGGAACTACTTTATTGTTTGGCATCACCAAATTTACGCAGGTTTTAATAAATTCAGAAAATTTATTCAAACAACATTTTGTGATCTTCTGACGCTAATAACTTCTTCATACTTTGGTGTACAGAACTGTGTAAAATGACATTTTTTGCGAGATTAGATGACGTTTTCATTGCTGACATTTTGAGGACTGTACAGTCTGTTGGTCAATTTTTATGTGATGTAAAATGGTGTAAAAGTGGAGTTTCACACATTTGTGCGCTATTATCGGTTATGCAGTTCACTGCCAGGAATAACCGTTTCTATATTTTGATAGATCGGGGCATTTTATGACCCGGCGAGAACTAACATGTTAGGGATTTTTACGGCTTATTTTTATATCAGTTCTAGGGAAATTATTTTTTACAGGGGCAAATTTAGCAAGGAACACATTATATATGTGTAACCCCGCTTTTCTTATATATAGATCACAGATAACAGTGATCTAATGGTAACAGCCCATTGGATGACTGTTATGAGTGATCGGTATAGAGAGACTTGCAGAGAGGATGCATATAGCATTCTCCCTGCAGCCTCTCACTGTAAACAGGGGTAGGGCGACAGTGTAGGGCTGTCACATAGACCGCACGATCCTGCTGATGGCACTGTGTGCACGAGCGCACACAGCCTAGGGGATGGGCGGAGCTACTCCCTGCGGCCGCTGTAGTATGTCATGTGACCTGAGCTCTGGTCACATGACCTTCGATCGGCTCGCCAAGCAAGCTGGCCTGGCAGGAGGCTCTGGTGATGTCACACGCTGTGATCCGGATCGCACTGAGCACTGGCACCGCTCGGAGTCCTCAGCCAGTGCCTAAACAAAAAAAATCATAAATACGCTTAGTGATTTTTTTGGGTTAGTAAATCAGCCTCTACCTGCATCAGACGCTTTTAGAGGCGTTATCGCGACCTCTGATAGGGATGTTTGTACGGCTGTATAACAGTAGTTTTCAAAAATATTTTTAGTTAGGCTACATTCACACCATATAAAGGTCTCACCACACCATGACTGAACTAGGCCTGACACTCAGCTTTCTATGAAGAGTGAAGGGGTGAGCCGTGTCCCCCTTCTCTAGCTAGCCATGTGCTTCGCTTGTGTTCTGCTCAAGTTGACGAGGCCTTAGTGTGGGTTAGTTTAACAGACAGCTTTAATAGGCTCTATATTTGATTTAAAGGGAACCTATTTTTCTGGTTGGACATGGTGAATGTGCATTTAAGCTTATAAATAGGGTATACAGTTAAAATCCCTGCATTCTACCCTATGTATCACATATCTGAGACTATTACGATCTTGGTTTGGCCATCATTGATCAAAAGGTCAGCTTTTACAATGCCAACACATTCCTTGTGGATAAAGTTCTGGTTATAGTCGATAGTCTGAAGGCTGGGAAATACTAGATTTTAGTTACCCATCAGTTTATTTAGTCAAACTTTGCATTAATAATAAAGGCTTTTGACACCTTTGTGAAAGATAAATCAACAGACAGTTTTTAGTTCCTATTGTCAGGAATTCATAAATCATAATGTCCATATTGCAGCCTCTTTTACAGTGGGAGTTTTGGGCGTGGGGCATTCCCAAACCCTGGTCATAAGTTCTGTCCGAATCTCACATGAACTAGCTCAGCTCCTGCTGTAGCTTCCATGTCAATAGATAATGCCAGGGGATTTTGTTCTTTCTTTTTCCCTCTCCTCTGTGTTATTATTTTCTTTAAAGACATATTTATCACAAGACTTTAATCTTCTCTACTGAAAATGTAAGACATAGTAGAGGAAAGACTAGGTGGCAAATGTTAGACACACAGGGTTAAAGGAAACCTACCATCAGAAGTAGAGGCGATGGTAGATTCATCCTGCTTCTGCCCTAATCTGTAATTTAATAATCCTGGAACCTAACCCAACTTAGTACACACCCCAGTAACCTCTGCAGTTAATTTACATATTACTAAAATAGAGTTTATTACAAGTTAGGTTAGGATCCAGGATTATTAAAAGATATTCCAGGAATCAGCATAATTCATATACAAATGAGTCTGTAATATATAAGCTAATATGTAATTAGTTTGCATAAAAATGCTGCTGACAGACTAATGGAGAATTAAAATGCTTTCGCCCCTTTAATCAGTCCATTGATTTCCTCTGTGCGGAGAAGACACAGGACAGAAGATGGCCGCTGGTCACATGTCCACATCATATGTCCTGCACCTGCCTGGGCAGGTCATGTGATCACCACTAAGTTTGGCTGTAGTCGGTTGGTTGCAGTGCATCCAGTATGGCCAGTGTTGTGGTGATGGCAGTTACACATTATTACTATGGTACCAGAGCAGGACTGTCTGTTACATCATCATTGGGATCAGAGCATAAGAGGGAGGAGGAGTTACTGAGAACTAAAGGATCATGGAACTTGTAGTTCCCAGTGGTGGATCACTCCGCATACTTTAGAGAGGCCATAAAATTTTGTGAAATGATAAAATCTAACTATTTAAGCTCCATTTTGTGACTTATGACATTGAGCATTGTTATATTCATTTATTTATATCAAACGTTGATATTCCCGGAATACCCCTTTAAGTTAGAGGCAGGAGGAATCTACCATCAGATCTACTTCCGATGGTAGTTTCCTAATGGTAGGTTTCCTTTAAGGGGGTTATGGCTGAGGGAGTGGAAAAGCAGGACTGTGCTCGGGATCCTAGTGTAGCATACGGTCAGCTAAAGGAGGAAAGCTGGGAGCACTCCTCACCCTTCCCCTCTACATAGGGAGTCGAGTGATATTTCCAGTGAAAGATGGGGTATTTTTTTCCTGGCAATGGCACAGTGACACATGTACCAGGGCCTTACTTTTTAACACACCCTATTAGTATACTGATTTTAGTATCTTTATAAATACAAACTGCAAAGACAAAAGTTGGCTATGGTATATGTAGCCTTAAAAATGTTTCCTGGAATTTACACATGGATGATATTGACCGTAGCTCCAGTCATCAGTCACTATTAGGAGATGTGGACACCAGACACCATGGGTTGGAAGCAGTTTAGGCCTACATAGTTTAAAGGACACCTGTCATCAGGTCTGTGTCACTTGTCCTGTCACCTCTACCTGTTGGAGCAACTCACAAGGATCCCATCCCAGCCTTTATCTAGTTATTTCATACATTAATCATTCTAAAATCATCTATTCTTTATTATGTAAATGAGGCTGGTCACGTGGTCAGAGGCAGTGATTTCACCCCTGTTCCCCCTCCCCCTGCTCATGTTTGTGTGTAATGTATAGTAAAGCACTGCTACTGTGTGTGTGCGCTGTATCTGCTGACATGCTGCATCCTCCTAATATACAGACATCAGCTACACAAGTACCTGACATGTTCTGTTATAACATGGGGCCTGGAGCTGTTGTATCTCTCCTATACACACACACATGCACACACAGGCTGCAGGGGGCGTGGCCACCAGCAAGCACATCATACAGCCTCACATCATTATACAGGCTGTCAGTCAAGCACTGGGGGTGTGGCAGTGCCTCCCACTCATGAATAGAGTGGACAGCTTGAATATGCTAATGACTCATTGAACATCTCACAGGTCATTTGCATACAGCTTTAGGATCTCATTGCTTAGGTTTACAGGCATGTAGAGGGACAATGAAGGGATAGAGGCAATGCTTTCTAATGGCAGTTTATGAAAATATATTTAGTTTAGGGGGTCATTTTGCTTAACGGGTTCTCTTTAATCATACATAGTTAAGTGGCTGGAATGGAAACCGAGCTGCAGCACCCAAGAGTGGCCATTACACAATACAGTGAAACCCCAAAGACACTCCTCCCCCTTTAAGAAGATCCCTTCCCTGAAGATTAGAAATTAGAGGGGAGGCATGCTGGGGACCAATATTTAGTAATACAACTTCCTGGGGAAAGAATAAAAAGAGGAAGTATACTGGCAACTAAAGTTGAGAAGAGAGCCATCCATGCCATTGACCAAGAATGATAGCACCATCCTAATTTAGAAAATAAGTAAAATAAGTAACCCTAAAGAAGGGACCCTTTCTGGTTGTGTATAGCTGTATGACTTGTGTATAGCTGAGGTCGCAATAACGTCTATACAAGTGTCTGATGCATGTAGAGGCCGATTTACTCTGCTGCCCCCCCACCCCCCCCCCCCCCCCCCCCCCAAGAAAAAATAAATAAATTAGCAAGCGTGCCGTCACCGGGACATGATGTATGCCACTCATCCCTCGCCAGGCCAGCTTGGGGCTCCGATAGGACTTCATGTGACCGGAGCGTAGGGGCAGTGAGGAGCTCTGCCCCTTCCATTGGCATTGTGCCCTCAGTGCCACTAAGGGCGCGGTCATAAGTCACGTCTAATGCATGCGTTTAAAGACGCATTGCAACAGATGAAGAGATTAGCTCATGGTTATTGTGGTCTGGGGCAAGCATCAACCCCAGCCCAGTCTTATTACTATAATTGTCTCAATTGGCTACAGGTGCTGTTATGATTTTCTTATTAAAAAATAGACCTATATTAACACTTTATACGACTAGGAGTTATATATTTACATCACGGAAAATGTCACCCTCCTCCTCAGCTAAAAAAAAAGTACTCCTCAAAAATGGTGAGAGGAGTATCATTACCCTTCTGAAAAAATGTTAGTGCAACCTCTGGTGTAATATATTGATAAGTTACCAGGCTCAAAACTGTGCATAAATCATTTTTTCAGTCTGCTCAAAGAAGTTTTACTGTATATAGACTGGTCACTGTGACAATTTAGGTGTTAAAAAATTTTACAGCTGATAACAGTGATGCTGTGTATCATCCCATGCGTCCCTAATACATGATCTTTCATTCTTCCTTCTGAATCATCCAGTTTAGAGCTACTTGGAGGTGACCAGGTCTATAATATGTGAGGCCCAAGATTCCTACAGCTCCAAGTCTGGTTCCTGACCAGTGAACAAATTTTTCTTTTTAGACAAAGGAACTGAAAATGAAACTTACGTCGAAGATCATTGATAACATTAGTTGGTTTGATGACTCCTCCGGTGTTACCAAGGGCCTGGACCACATGAGACTGCATCACACACATCATACAGAAGTCTTGTTCACGACCTGAAAGCAAATAGATGTAGAGAAAATCATGAGCACTCAGAAAGAAATAGTATTACATTAGATGCAAAATCAAAGTCATGTCTGTTTTAGACTCTGGGCTCTAAGTGTCCCGGGGCTTGCCGCCCTGCACCTGTTCTGGCTGCCGTTCTTTCTGGACTAGTTCTTGATCAAATTGCCCATGTTCTTGCCCAAATACCCCCGAGTGTTGGGATCACCTACATTCATTATGCAAAAACTGAGTTTATGGATGAGAGTTCAGCTTTCCTGACAGATCTTGTTTGGCAAAGCAAAAAAAAAAAGTTTGATTTTTGAGCACCCTGTGGAGTTTAAATCACTTATACATTTCCAGAAGAACAACCAAAGAGCACCACAAAAACTTAAATGGAAATCTACCATCAAAATCCATCATGATAAACCAGAGGCTCTTCTTACAGATCCTGTGACAATCATCTTATATTTGTTATTCATGGCCTCCTTCCTTCTAAAATTAACTTTTAAAATTACTTTAGTAAGCCAGAAGGGCTCTGGGGTGGGCATTACCAGATCACCTCCATGCTGTAACTTCACAGACAGTTAAACTAGCTCACAACTGCTTCTGCACGGTAACAGCCTGTGAAGCTCCAGCAAAGAGGGGCTCTGATAACACCCCCTGAGAGCCCTTCAGAATCATTAGCTTAATTTAAAAAGATGATATAAGGAATGAAGGAGGCCATGGATAACAAATATAAGAAGATTATCGCAGCCAGTTAGTGTCCCTGGTTTATCATGCTTGCTTTTGATAGTAGATTTCTTTTTAAATGAAAGATTATTTAAACAGACATGTCAGGAGAGGTGATCCTCTTCTATGCAGGAACACTTTGTGAAGAATACTTTGAATTCAGGTGACTGGAGGCAACAAGCCTACAGCCATACAGTCTGGTTTTGTAAGATATGAGGAAGTTTACACCCATTAACAGCCCTATGTATTACTGTACTTTTACAAAAGTCTCATCTACACAGAACAGCCCTATAAACACAGAGAGGGGCAGGCTTAGAAGGGTTTGCCGAACAATAGATTGCCATCAATATCAGACTGGTGGGGATACAAATGCTGCCACCCCCACAGATCAGCTGGTTTTAGGCGATGAGGCCTCTTTATGATGTACCTGAAGAAAACTAAAACTGAGTTACCTAAGGCCAACTGTAAAGCTGCTTCATAAATTCTTTAAATTGAGAATTAACTTCCTGTCAAGGCCTTCTAGTAGGACTTGTTTGCTCAATGCTCTCAACCTCAGTAACCTGTTGACCTCTTAGCACCGGAGATACAAGCTCACAGAAAAAACTGCATGGCAATAAGGGAAATACAGGTCTTGCAGAATGTGAAGACAGGACCTGCACCTAGAAGTCAATCTCCACTTTACATGAATGCAAAAGCTGGTGTGATGCTCTTCACAACCCACCTATATATATACACAGTAACCAGAGAAATGCCAGCAAGAGGTGAAGGACCACCTGTTTTTGGACCTACCCAGGTATTCTACTGCCCCATCTATCCTTATGCCAGACTGACCCAGTCAATGGGGTACTGAGAATCCAAATCCAACCCTTCTGATATTGATGGCTTACCTGAAGGACAGGTCATTTAACTTAAAATGTTTTCAAAGCTAAACTTAATGATTACTGATCTTTACACTAGGTGATGAATACCAGATTGGTGAGGTCTGACCCGATACCTCAACAAATGGGCAGCTCTGACAGGTAAAATGGATCTCAGAGGTCCTTTTGCTCGACTGACATCATCTGTGCATTAACTTCTATAAACAGCTGATCTGTGGGGGTGACAGGTCTAAAGCCCACCATCCGATAGCAACGATCTGCTGTAAAGATCAATCAACATCATTTTTAGATCTATAGTTATGTCTATCAACCCCCTTTCAAATTGCAAGAATCAGATTTGCTAACAAAAAAAGCATTAACTGTTACCCACAAGAGCTGTCATAAAAAAAATCATGGGGGTATACAGGTATGGGGTCTCTTAGCCAAGATTAGCTAAAGAGATGGTTCAGAGAAGCAAAGGTTGAAAAAAGTGCAAGGGTATTAAAATGTAGTTGAAGTGCTCCATAGTACAGAAACCACCAAGCATTCAGAATATTAGATCCCATACCTGTATTTTATTGTCAAGTATTGGACTTTGTGGGTAATTAAATGTGCCAAATTGACTCCATTAACTCTACAAGTCAGCAGGAGGTCACCTGCATAGAATACAGATGGGCTTATGTGGGCATATAAGGGGGCACCTCAATTTGCCCTGTTCCACCGTAAGAATGCTTGGTATAAAAACAAACCAAATATAGAAAAGTATTCGAGGTGGTAGTTGTTGGACATTGATGTGCAGAAAATATATACCTGCCCAAAATGATGGCTGTATCATCCAAATCCTGGGCTGCTCCTTGAGTCCAGGGCCAAAAAACTCCCAAATAGCTTGTAGGTGTTGAAGAGCAAGAAAACGTGAGCATTTGCTCTCCTGAGCCTTTGCTCAAGGAAGGACTTAAGTGTCGCAGCAGCACAGCAGGGCAAGTTTGCTGACACTGGCAATGGATTATAGTGGACAAGTTTAGCAATGGATTGCAATCTTGCTTGAAGCCAGTGCTGCTTAGCATCAAGAACTTACGGCTAGAAACATTAAAGGAAACGGGAGATCAGAGTAGAAATTGAATTGGAAAAAAAAGCAACCCACTTTCCTCCAATTTCCCTCGCTGCAGGTAATGGCTGATCAGTCAGATAAAAGTATTCTGCTTCCCAATGGGGAACATTCAGGCTGGCTGTATTTAGGACTAGAGGTTAGATATGCGCCTCTAGGACGCTATACCCCATACTATGATTTCCTAATACTGCTGTCACAGCCTAAAACAAGGGTCAAACAACCGTCTGATCACAGGCTGTTATTGCACTACAACCCCCAGCGTGCTATCACATAGGCACTGAGTGGTCTTGCAGTAATAAAAGCTGAACAGGAGGTTGCTCAATCAGGACCTCACTAACAAAGATAAACACACTCAGTAGTAAACGAAAGTCATACTCACAGGTCTTGGAGTGCTCTCGAGTGAGCATGTAGTTCGCAAGAGGTGCCGTGTATGTTAGGCACTGCAGCACAGAGTTCACAAAGCAAGTATTGCCAAGGTTCTGCAGACCAGCGCCAACCTTTTGTATCCGCTGCCATTTCAGACACAGTTTTTCTGCTGGGAAAAGGGTCTTTTGTGGTGTATTTATGCCATCTCCAGGGACAGCCAGTACTGAAAAATAAAGAGACAGCAATGTCAACAGCGCCCATTCCAAAACAAACATACTAAATAATTAAGCCTGCCTCCCATATCCAGCAGACGACAGACGAGTACAGCACTAGCATCACATAAAGCGCCTCAACCAGTGACATTAGGATTGCAAAAATTATTGAAAGAGGAAGGGGAGGTTTTTTTGCACACCCATTCATATCAGTGGCACTAGAACACACACCTTTGAGGCCAAGGATGATTTTAAGAGAAATCTGCAGCCCAAATGCAGAGAATCTGTATGCAAATGAGCATTTGGGTGCATAACGGGTGTGGCTATCAACAATCCAGCACCTCCCACTCAGCTCTGTTTGCAGTGCCCTGCATCCCTGTGAAACTAGACGAGAGGGTGCACCAGACCTTGTGGCTTTGACCATGTTGCACTTAAAACTCATATGCATAAGAATATAATTGTTAGTACAAGCAACATGTATTTTTTTTTTACATTTAGTGGTTAATATTTCACCACTTTCTATAAAAAATAAAAAATTGTGAATATACATGATTCTTGGGATCAGACTGGTGCAGTAAAAATCCTCCTTACTCCTTTTAAGACAAGCCACTTAAATCTAGTAGACTGGACTAAAACCTCATGTTTTATACGATCTTCTATACCTCTAGAATGCAGATGTAGGATCATCTACAGATCATCCTACAGATTTGGAAGAAGACAAAGCATGGATTTATATGGTGCCAAAAACTTGACAGCAGGGTTACAGTTTAATAAAAACGCACAGCCATTAATTCTTCTTTAAAACATGGACAAGACATGAGGCCGGTCTTACATGGATCAGTCTGCTCTGAAGGCACAGGCTTTTCAGGAACACATGCGCTGGAATAGACGGCAGCACCAGGTACTGGTCCAAGAGAGACTTTAGCTGGGGATTTGTCTCCGGTAGATGGTGCCATTGGCATGTACAGCTGGTTCAGGCATTCTGCAGTTACTGAAGATTCTTTATCTATTATGGTCATGATTTGACACTGTAGGGAAAAAAAAAGAAGGGGAGAGATCAGCAATTTGCATAAATTGCCATTTGTTTGGACAAATCTTATATTTTACATCCCACAACAAATGATCAGCATCAGAAATGTATGTATGTATGATACCATAGCTGTAATGCCATCAACTCACACAATTTCATTTATACCAGGTTAACAGATGGCATTACTACAGGTTTTCCCAGTTACACCTCAATTTACAGTAGAGGAAGTGAAAGAACTTACAACATCCCTTCCATTGACCTCACAAAAGCTGGTACCATTTAGATCTTAGCATCCCCTGGATCTCACCCCTCGCCTACACCCGGAGCAATGTGTAAGGGGTTATCCATTAAATCTAGACGCCTGGGCTGCACCAAGGATGCCATGATTGCCGATTATGTAGCCTATGCACCATTTATGGACAGGGATCATAAATCCTAAATAGAATGGGGAGCTGGCTGGCACACTATAACAATGCCAAAACCTTATGCAAGACGCTGCAGACGAATGTGTGTAGCCTATGGAAACTGACTGCACATATTTCATTACACAGGACCAGAGTACTTACATGATACAGGAATATGATGTGAGGGCTTGCTGTCAGCCAGACGAACTACAGTGTCAGTAAAGTAAATTAATGTAGCTTTTCAGACTTTGTAGGATATAAAAAATATTCTATTTTCAAGATCTCTGCTTGGCGTCAGTGACTAGTGAGAAAATTGAGAACCATTGCAAATTTTATAGCTTTAAAAAGACATCTGTCATCAGATCTCTGACACTATTTCTGTCACCACTACCTGTTGGTGCAGCTCACAAGGATCCCATTACAGCCTTTATGTAGTCAATTCATACATTTATCATTATAAATTCATATTTTCTTTAGTATATCCTAATACACAAGTGTGAGACACAGACATCAGCTACACAAGTATCTGACATGTTCTGCTATAACATAGCTGCCTGGAGCTGTTGTATCTCTCCTATACACACACAGGCTGCAAGGAGCACCTTTGGAGGGAGCGCAATTTGCACATTGTAATAGATGGTGTGCAAAATCCCCATATACTGCCATACTGTAGTATATGGTAGGATCAATCAGACAACCTAGGGTTAAAGGGTTAAATCACCCCCCTTTCCCTAGAAGTCATATAACTAAACAGTAAAAATCACAAACACATTAGGTATGGCCACATCCGAAAAAGACCGATCTATCAAAGTATAACGGTTTTTCACTACTTTTAACCCTGTAACAGAAAATGGTACACAAAGTCGCAAATGGCATTTTTTGCCATTTTGAAAAATATTCAAAATTCAATAAAAAATTATCAAAAAAAAAATTGTACAATCCTAAAAATAAAAGGATTGAAAATGTCATCAAAAGTCTCAAAAAAATGACACCACCCACAGCTCTGTACAGGCAGTCCCCGGGTTACATACAAGATAGGGTCTGGAGGTTTGTTCTTAAGTTGAATTTGTATGTAAGTCGAAACTGTATATTTTATAATGGAAGTTCTAGAAGAAAGATTTTCTTTTGCCCCAGTGACAATTGGAGTTTCAAAATTTTTGGTGTAATTGGACCAATAATTATCAATAAAGCTTCATTACAGACACCTTACAGCTGATCATTGCAGTCTGGGACTATAATAAAGCATCCAGAGAGCTTCACCAGAGGTCACAGTGGGCAGAGGGGTCCGTCTGTAACTATGGGTTGTCTGTAAGTCGGGTGTCCTTAAGTAGGGGACCGCCTGTACACCAAAGTATGAAAGAGTTATTAGCGCAAGAAGACGGCAAAATGAAGAATTTTTTTTGATAAATGTATGAAAACATAAAACCTATACAAATTTGGTATCCACGTGATCGTATTGACCCAATGAATGAAGTAGACCTGTCATTTAGGGCGCACAGTGAAAGATGTAAAATCCAAACCCACAAGAAATGGCGCAAATGTGTTTTTACATCATTTTCACTGCATTCAGAATTTTTTTTACCGCTTCCCAGTCTACAGCATAGAATATTAAATACCATCACTATGAAGTGCAATTTATTACACAGAAAACAAGCCCTCACGCAGCTCTCTACATGGAAAAATAAAAAAGTTATAGATTTTTGAAGATGGGAAGTGAAAAATAAAGAAGCAAAAACTAAAAAGGGCCTGGTCCTTAGAGGGTTAAGGGTTGTACCACCATTTGGCGATGAGTCTGTTCGCTGGTGGTCAAACTGCAGCGATAATAATAAGGGCATTATATTCTAAGCTTCTACAACCTGTGCTCCATTCACAAGGGACACAAAAGGGATCGTTTGCACTATATCAAAGTAAAATATCTAACACACCATTGAAAGAAGATGCACAATATGTTATATAATGAATCAATAAATGCCTAGATAAAATACATGAAGCCCAAAGCGATTTCTTTTTTTTCTTTTTTATTTAAGAGTCTGCATAAACAAGTAAATATGAAAAAAGCTGCATAGAGGATTCGTCAATCTGTGGCTGTGTCTCCACTCAACGGCCATGACCATGATGGTATGTAACTAATTTTTACAGAATATCTCCCAAAATTTCTAACAAGCCAGAACAAAGCCTTCCAGGCCCTTAAAAATACAAAGTATCATACAGTATGTAACCAAGTTAATTAATAGTAATGAACCCATATAACAGAGGGATACAGCCATATCTTTAAAATCAGCTACAGCAGCAGCCCCCACCCACCCAGTGCTGGACAGCACTAAACAGGGTTTCTCCGGCCACTAAAAATAGTAAAAAAAATATATAAAATTGTTGGTTAGGCCAGGGCATAATATATTGCTGTCCAAATACAGACAGTCCCCAACTTAGGGGCACCCAACTTACAGATGGACCTTTCTGCCCACTGTGACCTCTGGTGAAGCTCTCTTGACGCTTTACTATAGTCCCAGACTGCAATGATCAGCTGTAAAGTGTCTGTAATGAAGCTTTATGGATAATCCTTGGTCCCATGACACCATAAAAAAAATGCAGAGACAAAAATAACTTTTTTTCTGGACCAGCTCTTATTTACATACAATTTCAACTTAGGTTCTTAAGGTTTATCTTGTGCATAACCAGGGGACTGTACATCACACTGACAAAAATGAAGCCCTTTTACCATTTTAATAAAATCTATTTAGTTCCTTTTTATCACCAAAGACAATGTTTGCAGCTAAAAGATGGGCAAGGTGCGCATCCTATGGACTTCAAGTCCCATTATGTTTTACTTGATTCCCATAATCTTCAGTGCTAACACAATATGTATTAATGTGCAGTCGGCCAGCAACCAGGAACTGCTCACGCATGCGTGACAAGAAGAACAGAAGACTACAGGTCATATCCAAGTAAGCAAGCCATGTAAGTATAATACAATAAACGATTTGGCAAGCTCTATGCAGCCCTGTGTCATCTGTATGCGCTATATAAATTAAGAATTATCACAATTATAATATCTAGTAAAACAGCAAAATATAGAAAATTTGCTTAATTTATATTTAGCCAGTTTCCATTTAAGAATACAAACTTGAAAGAAGACCTGTAAGCTGAATTTTACCACCAGGACTAACAATGCCTGCTGATAAAAAGTTACAAGTCCTACCCATATCACCTAAAATTAGCTGTCAGCGGTGCACTGTACCTTAATTACAGTCTTTTCTGATATGCAAATTAGCTTTCCCAACTCATGTCTAGTCATTTGACTCTTCTCTCTGGCAGTGAACCACGCCCCATTATTCTGACTGACAGCTCTGTGTCTCTTCAAGTCACTGCCCTGCCTCCTTGTATTAATATTTAACTACAGACATATAAACCTCTACTTATAGGAAATATTGCAAAAATTTTTTTTTAACAGGGTGCCTTGTATTAGATTCAGGTCACGTGACAATGCAGGTCCTTTAGCCTTCTAACAATAGCAAACTGTACACCATGTATGTGCTTTCATAAAAATCACAGCAGCCTCCATGGAGGATGAAGAAATCCATGGAGGTTGCAGTGACTTCATGTGGTCAGATAACATACATCGGATACAGTTTGCTAATATTAAGAGGCTATAGGACCTGAGATAATGTCACCCTGGTCACATGACATGAACTGCATGAATTAAATAGTAAGAGACATAAGGCATGAGGATGAGCTGGGTGGGCCTGTCAAGGAGGACACACCCGCTCTGATGCCAGGTAAAGATTAAGGCGATTTGTGGTAATGTGAGCTAAACAATTTTTAGTTAAAAAGTTTTACCCAGGAATAATAACAATACACACACATTACCTGCAGGTAATGTAATAGCCATTTAACAGCCGTGTACAGTAAGTGCACATGGATTGTGTTATGCACAGATTTTATTTTAAATCCAAGCGCGTGCGTGCGTGCGTGTTTTTCCAACTAGGATTTTCATACCCAACAGTCTTGCACTCCTGATGAGACATATTTTAAGGCTGTGGCCACACACTCAATGTAAACGCCGGGGGCAGTGTTCAGCCCGGTCGCAACTGCCTTTCCTTTGAAACCCATGCAACCAGCACCCAATGTTTTGCATTCTTTAAATCCAAGAACACGCGTTTCAATAAAACCGCCATCTACAAATCGGGCCAAGCTCCACCACTGGGTTTTTGCTTTCAGTTTGTAAACGCAATACAAACTGTGTGGCCACACCCTAAACCTGTGCAGTCAATAACTAGACTGGGCAATAAAGGTAGTCATGTACAATATTACTCCTTTTGTTCCATATGAATGTTTTGTGCTCCGTCATGTTTTATTTTATTTGTATTTGTCCCCTATGACTTGTAAAAGCGCTACAGAATATGATGGCGCTAAATAAAGATTAATATTATAGTATATGTACTAATTTTCAAGAGAATAATGCGTTGTACAGGTTTCTACTGTAAATATTACACATAATAGACACAGCACAAGTGGATCGATCAAACCCAAAATAATGAATAAGCACCAGTTAAATTTCATTATTTATTTACATGCAAAACACAGATTGGGGAGATTCATCATAAGTGTCAGACATCAGAAGTGCTCATGGAAACCAATCAGAGCTCATCTTTCAATTTCCGCACAGTTGCATACTAAATGAAAGCTGACCTGTGATTGGTTGTCATGAGCAACTAGAACAGTTTTGCTCCCAGGTAGTTTCCGGCCTTATGTGCCGCTTGCGGAGCGCATGTGTTTCAATGGAATCGCGTATATGTTCTGGCAAAGCTCCTCCACGTTTCGTTTTCCAATACATCCAAAAACGCAAAGTGTAAAACGCAGCCTCAGGCCATCGCGTAATGCCGGCAGCCCGGAGCCGGTACAATGGGCATTGCAGCAGCAGCAGGAGGCCGCGCCGAGCCGGCACAGGCCGCACCGTAGACTCCAGCCCCGCGCTGAGCCCCGGCTCCCGCCATTACCTCACAGCCGGCCTCCCCGCCCCCGTGCGCGCTCAGCACGTTACCTCTGGCTGGCGTATAACCGGTCTCAGGCGCACCGCAGCTCCCCGGGCGCCTCCATAGCCTCCTCTGTCTGCCGGGGGGAAGTGTCTGAACAATGACGTTCTCCTCACACCGCCTATCACCCGCACGTCAGGAAGACGTCGTCCTATTCTCCGCAGGCGGCCTATCACGCGAGGAGGGCATCTCGGTGACGTCAGAGGCACGTGACCAGGCCACGGCCCATAATCTCGTATTGTCAGGGAATGGGCGGGAGAATGCGGCAAAGCCGATTGGTGGTTCAGATTACCACAGAGCGTAAAAAAACTATACGCTAAGAACCAATCACAGCCCGGCTTTCATTTCTGAAGCGCACACTAAGAAGTGAAAGCTGTATTGTGATTGGACACAATAGCATTGGTTATAGAGCCCTAAAATGTTTTCTAATAAGAATTTCCTTTATCGCTTATTACCTGAATGGTACAATCCTTTAAGTGCATGTTCACACATTGAAGTTTTTTTTTTTTTAAACAGATTGAGGGGTATTGAGAGTACAAGGCTCAAATATAGGGGTGTTCCTGGATGTATCAGTCCTCATAAATGGATATTAATGTACGATTTCAATAAAGATTATTTATGACAACTATTTTATGGTTTTCGATTTCTCATGCACGTGACAGGTGTTTATAGAACAGTAGAAATAACTATATATGAGCAGTTAACCCCATAATGATCATTTGGTGATGGAAAAATCACACAAAAACAAATATAAATACAAACAAAATACACAGATTCAATGAGGACACAAACAACACTTTCTATATATAAAAATTTTTTTATTTACAATTATCAACATGTATACAATAAAACATGAAAAAACTGGGTTGTATAAAATTATATTCTATAAAGCAGTGATTGCAAACCTTTTACAGACACGAACTACAATAAATCCCCACTTGACTAACCTCCTGGGCTAACTGAGACTACTGGAGGGGGGCAAAGGCCGGCCGCACACGTGGCGCTTTGAACCCGTTTTTGGGCCGTTCTTAAGCAGTCCGTTAAAAACGCATACTTTTTTGAAAACACATCCATTTTTGACCCGTTTTAATTAAGATAATTGGTAAAACTGGTCAAAAACGGATGCGTTTTCAAAAAAAGGCAAGCATTTTTCAAAATGCATGCGGTTTTTAACGGACTGCTTAAAAACAGCCCAAAAAACTGGTTCAAAATGCCATGTGTGCCCACAGCCTAAGAGTGCGGTCTGGCAAACTCTATGCTGGGGCACCAGCCCATGTACCCACTAGAGAGGGCTCTAAGTGCCACCTCTGGTAACCGTGCCATAGGTTTCCTACCACTGCTATAGGCTATAGATTAAAATACTGTCTGGCATGGGATAAAACAAATAGTTTCAACTGCTGCTGTGACACGTAACCATAAAAGCCATATTTTTGCCCCTAGTTTTATGCATATCCTGTCCCACTGTGCCCACGCTTACTCAGAAGTCAATCATATCCAGGCTGGCGAGGTGCCTCATTGTTGGCCGCCCATGGGGACAGTTCCATGGCTGCTCAATTTCTCCCATATGTGCCACCAGTTTCTTCATTTCGTGAGTAGTTAAGGCTGTTCCAATCATCACCTGTAGCCAAAAAAAAAAAAAAAAAAAGGACCATGAAATCCTATACTGTGTACTGTGACATCTACTCTTACATAAACATGAAATTGGCTAGAAATGAGTTTATCAGTACCTCGGCCAGCACATCTACCCTTGAGGACCCATTGTTCCATTTGGCTATGGATAGCTCATTAGTTAACAACATATATAGAATTTCTAGCCCAATAACTGAAGAAGATACAGCTTGCTTACAGATTTCCTGCACGCTCTTGAGGCAAACATCTGCCGTACTCGAGATGGTCTACACATCACCCCTGGACAGTCACTCAGCATGAAGATGAGTTCCTCTATGTCCTGTTGGCCGAAGGTCCAATTTTTACTTGTTGGTAAAGAAACTAATTTTACTCTTTCCATGATGGGAGCTGAAGAAAAAAAAAACAGTTATTAACAGCCTATTAAGGTCATCATCAGCGGAACATAATATGAAAGGTAGCCCACGGTCCAAGGAATGCCACCAGAGCTACCCACAACAGTAACCTAATATAATCATCTACAGATGAAAAATGACTGGGGAACATAGAGAAGAAGAATGAGAGATACGTACCATCTTCATCAAAGATAAAATCAAAGCCATTTTTTTTGAATATTTCTATATTGTCTATCAGAACTATTTCATTCACTGCAGTTAAATGAAGTTTCTGTGGCCTGAAATCACAAATGGAAAAAAGTAATATATAAATATCAGCAAGCATGATGCATGGTATTGTTAGTTAATAAAGGACTAGTTTTAACATGATGGATATTAACAAAAAAAACCCCCACCAAAATAATAAGTCAGCAAGTACTTTACAGTAACTACTCTGCATGGTTAAAGCTGACACCTATGTACACATAGCTTGTGATTGCAATTTAGTTTCTTTTTATGTACCAAAAACCTCTCTTTTCCTCAGACAATGGGGGTCATTTACTAAGGGCCCAATTCGCGTTTTCCCGACGTGTTACCCGAATATTTCCGATTTGCGCCGATTGTACCTGAATTGCCCCGGGATTTTGGCGCACGCGATCGGATTGTGGCGCATCAGCGCTGGCATGCACGCGACGGAAATCGGGGGCGTGGCCGAACGAAAACCCGACGGATTCGGAAAAACCGCCGCATTTAAGACAAAAAATGCGTCACGAAAATTACACTTACCTTCACCAGGTATAGGCCGGTGAATTTCAGGGCATTCCAGCGCGCCTCCGGGGAACTTCAGCGCAGCAGCGCCACCTGGTGGACGGCGGAGGAACTACCGAATCCACCGCAGAGAACGCACCGCTGGATCGCGAACGGACCAGGTAAGTAAATCTGCCCCAATGTCTAGTACTTCAGATGAGCTTCATTCACATTCAAATATCTGCAATACCAGGCACAGCCTGGAGGAGCTACAGGCAGACAGTGCATCAACTGCAAGTGACTAAAGCTCAGACGATCAACAGCACAATGTGGCCATTCAGCTTATAGCCTAAAGGCATTCCAATCAATTTACTCAATAAAGGGGTAGCCTCCACTGAACAGGCTACAACACAGAGAGTGAAACGTCTTGGAAAACCAAAGTGATGTCCCACGGTCCAAGGAGGCCATCGATTGGATGAAGTGGTCCAGTGATTCCCCCTGAAACTTGGAGCAGGGTAAATCATGTGTCCTCTCCCATCCCGACCCTCTTCAAGTCAATGGCCATTATTGATTTTTCTTTTGCCCCAATATCATGATGGAATATCAATAAATGATTGTATACGTACATGATAAGCCTCTGTCCTTGCAGGACCGTATTCTGCTGTAACATCTCAAAGTTATACTTCTCATCAGTTGCGTGCTGGTCAATGATGAAGAGGTCAGAGTCTAGTTTGGCGATGATGAACCCCAGATTGAACTGTCCAATAATGTCCATCTTAGAAAACATTTCTTTGCTGTAAATCAAGAAAAAATTCCAGCATTCCTTACATTTATAGGCAAAACTAAAGATATACACAGCATTCCCATGGGTCATTACCAATATGCATAGATTGAGACTTTGGCCTGGGGGCTAAGGATGGATCCCAGTACTCCATGTAGTTATAAACAACCACCTTGGAAAGTCCTGTGTTTTGCAATAGTGTATCTGAGCTAGATTTAGGTGTTGGCTGATGACTAATCTAATATGGTCAAACCGAGCCAATTATAAAGATCTTCCGCTTTAGTCATTCATGCAATAAAACATTTACAAAAATGTCAGAAAATTCCTGCAAAAGTGAAACATACGAGCGACTATGTTATAATCATCAAGAAAATGTGCAAAAGAAATGATGTCCTTAGTTGTGGGAACAGAGGCAGAACTCCTACTGATCATATTGTTGTATTATACATTATAACATTATAAAATAGGGCAGAACAAGATGTGCAAATATCCAAAATTTGTCAGCTGGTCAGGCAGTCTGCTAGATGTGTGTATACAGAACCCCAGGGGCGTAACTACAGTGGTAGCAGCCACTATGGGGCCCGTATTGTCAGGGGGCCCCATCATTTGACCTGCCACATTAAAGAGTGGAGGATGTGCACCATTATATACATAATATGCTGCACATTCTACAGTATAATATGTATATAACATATATGTGATGTATATATGATTTATGTGTATATGGTGTGTACATATGCTGTATGTTAGTATATGGCTTTGTATGTGTGTATATGCTCTATATGTGTACACACTAGTGTATAAATGTGTGAGTAATTTGCATGTGTGATCATATAAGTATGTATATTTGTTAATTGGGAAGGGGGGCTCCATGCATACGCCTGCTATGTGGCCCAGCCTCTCCTAGTTACGCCAATGCATATCCCCATGTTCCCTTTCAGCTATCCCATGAATACAGCTGGTGTGTTAAGATCTTGAAGATCCTCTCTGGGCATCTATATAATATACCAGGAATAGTAATGTCTAAGATATTGCAGATCTCAGCATACCATTAGTTCAATCAGGATAATATAGCTATTAGTAATATAATCCCAGTCATACCTGATCTCTTTTCTAAGCTCATCTTCCGCCGCTTGGTTCTCTCCAGGACTGATCTTTGCCCGGAATCTCCGGAACATTTCCGATTCTTCCCTTTGTTGTCTTTGCTTATTTAATTTTTCCATTTGTTTGATCAGACGCCACATTGAGAAATTTAAAGGTACAGTCTTCTTCCGAATATGAACTGGTGCATCTACCGAATCAGGTTCTTTGCGTTTGACAGACGTCTCTAGTTTCAGACGCTTGTAATTCGGAGCGGGAATATTATCTTCTTGGTCTATGTCGAGATTCTCGGATAGGATCGTAGCTTGTACATTAGAAGGTTTACACGCTGACGGAGATTCTACCTCTTCAGTTTTTACAAGGGTCTCTGTTGAGGACGTCAAGCAGTCAGTGCTTACGCAGCAGGACAAGTCAGGGGCGAGGTAGCCAATTTCACCATCAGAATTATGGACAGTAGTCACAGTCATGTCACAGTCAATTTCAGTCCCAATTTTGTTACTGGAAGATCGCTGGGTTTCAACAGTTTCCTTTATTTCGCCAACATCTGAAACTGTTTTAGCGAAACTGGTTTGAACTTTTGGTGAAGTGTTAAAAAAGGCCTGTAGCTTCCTTTGAGCAGGAGAGGAGCTCTGCGTCTGCCCCTTCTCAGTCTTTGCCTTGGCTGGACTGCTCATTGATCTCTGGCTGTTGGAGAAGGCCTCCCTGAGCTTAGAGACTGCAAGCGCTCCTCTGTCTGATAAATTTGACTGTTCTGCTCTTGGACCATCTGCTTCTTCTGCACTTGATCTTCTAAAATTACCTGCAAAATTAAAAAAAGGTCAAACTTATCACTTTTATATGAACTACTGAGGGGATAACTGCACTTTACAGTATCCCAATAACAATATGAAGTAAAAGGACACCAGTTAGGATGATTTGGGTCACTAAAACACCCACAGGCACTTATGGACGCTTGGTTTAGTGTCTGAAATAGGCCTTTAATTAGTCCCTCTATTAAAAAACTTTTATACTTGCCTTGCTCCAGAGCTCCCTGCACAGTCACACAGTGAAGTCGACGTACTACACCATAGCTCCACTGCGCATGAAGCTAGGGTGTACTGCTCCAGTTTCACTGAAGCACTGCGCAGGTATAGAGAGCACCAGAGCTGAATCAAATCCATATCGGTGTATGTTTTTTTTTTTTTTTTTATAATGGGCACAGAGCGACTAGTTAAAGCGCGATTTGGGACACTAATCCACTGGACCATAAGGTCTTTTTTAAAGGAATTTCATACAAGTTTTTTATGGTTAACCATAAGTTGACTGTATGCAGGCTGCCAGACAGTGCAGTTTGCAGTCTGTAGTCAGAGGACACATAGAAATTTCAACATATAACATCCTAGGGCACCCTTCCCCCTCTGACTACAGACTGCAAACTGAACTGTCTGGCAGCCTGCATATGGACAACTCACAGTCAACCATTAGAGCCAAGTTTGTAAATGAGGGCATTCTTCAATTGTGCACCATGAGTGCTTGGTCATATTATTGTGGGATTTGTATAGACACGCTGGTGTCAGGAGATGGAAGGAATAAAGCAACAGATTCACTTTTATGGGAATATGCAAGGCCAAAAGAAGTGAATGCAGAGCCGAACATGCATGCGCACTGATGTATGTACAGGGGCTTACAGTTTTTTATTGTACTCTCATCTGACACTTATCCCCAATGCTGTAGATCTTTAATGGGACCCCTTATAGGGGTTTTATTGCAATTCTTTTTTATCTGTAATTCATACACCTCTTCCGAGGTTGAAAATTAGCTAGAGCGTGCAACTCCAGCTCAGATGCTACAGAGATTATGGACTATATTTTAATTTAAAAATATGCTTAAAGTCATACTAATAATATCCCTGTATCCTGGCAGCAAAATCCTGTTGTCAAAAATACTGCAAAGCCAAAATTTTTTTTACAATACGGTAATTTGTTGAATACATAAAGATGAGAAAACACAGGATGGCAACATTAAACTTGCTGGTTAAATTATCTCTACGTGTTAAGGCTTTATATAGGAGCTGACACTTTCTGAAATGTCTTCTATAGTAAATATAAGTATTTCCTGTAAACTAAACAACACTGAAGCTTCTTTTCTCAAGCATTTTGCTGTCCTTTCAAATATTCTCTCTAGACATCAATGAAAAAAACTGGATCTCCAAGTATCAATCCATGGCTGCCAATTCATTATATCCATTTCTAGGAGGAACGATGGAAGAATTTTTTCTGTGCTGAGATATAAGGAGCTCCATGATTGTTGTACATCATGAAACCAAATGTACTTAGTAAAGCAGACATGTCAGGAGGGGTGAAAGGTCTTGTTTCAATGGGTTCTCTATAGAAAATCCCCTGTTAAAATCTCCAACCAATTTTTTTTAAGACCTGGGAGCAATCCAAAGAAAGTGGTTGGAGCCGCAAGATAAACATGTGTCCTGCCTCTCCATGACAGAGCACTCCGACAGTAAATGGGAGTGATGGAGATACTGGAGGACTGTGTTTGGCAATTTGCATCTCTCCCTCCCACTTGTGAGAACAGGTCCCCTGTTCTCTGTATTGCAGGGTATGTGATTGTCGGGGGCCCCAGCAGTGAGACCCTTACTGATCAGCTTGATATGCCCATCCTGTGGATAGGGGCTAAATTGAAAACTTGGTACAACTCCTTTAAATATGATATGCATATTGTATTTGATGACAAGGGTTACAAACCTGTGGCATCTGTTAGGTACTGATTCACATTTAACTTATTCACGGTGCTACTGAACATTGCAGAGAGGGAAGTCTTCAATATGGCCAGTAAAAGCTTCTCTTCCTGGAGTAAAATCTGCCTCTTATCTGGAGTGACGTTAATATCAACACATTCTGCAAGAAAGCGCAAACATTTCCAGATGTCCAGAATTTATTGTAGGCGACAACCAAGTTATAGTATCTATATGCGGTATTGCCATAAAGAAGTCTCGTTTCCCATTCTTAACACGACCATGAAAACCCAAATACGGTAACTAATTTGGAGAGTCATAAAACTCACCTGAATTCACACAAATATTGAGAACCACAAATGGATATTGATGTCTGTTGAATGAATGATACACTTCATTCACAATCTTAATAACCTGAGAAATAGAAAGTACAACATCAGTAACAGAATACGGAATGTTAGATCTCACCTGGGTAAAAGCAATTTAAACCTACCAACAAAATAAAGAATGATAAAACCAGGGACACTTGCCCATAGATCCGGGCACTGTGTCTGTGGCAATCATCTTATATTTGCTATCCAAGGCCTCCTTCCTTCTAAAAATCAACTTATAAAATTATGCTAATGAAGGGTGTTACCAGATCCCCTTTGTGCTTTAACTTTACAGGCTGTTAAACGGTCTCACCTTCCCTCAATGAGAACTATTATCCCCTGATGTAATAACGCTGCAGCAGAGGAAATTTTCAGGAGGTTTTATATCTTACCAATATCTTTGTACACACTATGTACCACTGATTTATGGAAATTGTCTTAAAATAGTAGGTAAAACTTTAAAGAGGACCTGTCACCCCCAAAAAGACCCCCACCAACAAATGTGCCCCCCATAATCCTCTCCCCAGCCCCTTTCTCTCATATATATATTATATATATATATCTAGGCTCTTTTATGTAATTGTTCTGTGGTAATGAGGTTCTAAGGTACCTGACTGTGGTGAAAAGAAATCTTTTTACCTTAGCAGGGTCACAGGGTCGCTGGTTGATGAAATAAAATTGCCTGTCCGTAGCACTTCTTCCTACGCCGTGGTCACAGCGAGATACGTATCCTGTAATACTGGAATGAGGGTTATATTCAGGAATGTTTTATCTGTTTTGCAATAGTTTAACTATTTTTGAGCACAGTATTTCTGTGTTATACAATTGTTTCCTGTGATGTAACACCCATGAGATTATCCCATTCTTTACTCTAAAACATCCCAGTCCACATTTTGGAGCACCACATGTTTTGCATGCAAGGAATGCAAAACAATGTGGTGCTCATTCCAAAACACATGCATTTTGGTGGCCATTTAAAAACGCATCAAAAACGCCACATGTAAACGGCGTGCCTGTGGCTTACAGGAGAGGAGCAGGGGGTAGGTGCTGCTCATCCCCGCCCTTCTCCACAGAGATACATGGCGCACGGCACCGTAAAACGGAGAAAGATAGGACATGTCCTATCTTTCTCCCAGGTACTGAGCGGTACGGCCGTATATACGTCCCCCAACAGTTGTGTGAATGTAGCCTTATTGGAAGCTGCAGATCAGGGGTCATGTGGCCTGTGGTACCCGTAAACCTTAGCAAAATAATTCAAATATAGGTGATCCTATATATGGGCTTGTTTATACTTAACCTGTTAAAAGTTTAGTCTAAGTGGCCAAGCCCTTAAATGATGCATAGGAAGAATACAAGGGTGTCAGAACTAGAGATGGGATGCGACATGATTACTTACGTATAGAAATCTCCTACTACATCCGAAGGATTCAGTCCATATTCCTCACACACACTTTCACTTGGAGGCAGCTGATTAAAAGGGATCAAAGACTGCAACTGCCAGGGAGAGGAGAGCAGAATCTATATTTATAATGATGTGTAACTAAACAGTTGCTCATATGTCTTAGACCATGTTCAAACATAGGTGATTTTGCCAATGATTGTCACTTAGACTCAGTTAACTTCTCTGTTTGGTCTTCAGTTATTTTGAGCTAAAACCATCCATGGTTTTAGCTCACAAAACAGATACAAGTCTTTTCATTATACCTTTTCTCTGTATAAATCGCTAGAAAGACTTGCACTCTTGATTTTGGCTCAGAATAACTGATACATAACTGAAAAAAATCTACCATTAAAATCAAGCCTAATAAACCAGGGGGCACTTACTTATGGATCCAGGTAAAGTGAATGGGGTAATTTTATTATATTTGTTATCCATGGCCTCCTTCCTTCTAGAATCAACTTTTATAATTATGCTAATGAGGCCAAAAGAGCCCCTCTGTGCTGCAGATTCACTGTGCAGGAGCCCCCTCCCCCTATGTGCTGAAAATCTCTGTGCTGCAGTGAGATTACATCAGGCAAAGGCAGGGGGTTGCCAAACAGCCTGTGAATCTTCAGCACAGAGGGTCTTTGGTAACACACCCAGTATACTTTCGGGCTCATTAGCATAATTATAAAATGTTGATTTTAGAAGGAAGGAGGTCATCGAGAGCCTTCAGAGACCGTCATATGGATTTAAAGAGGTTGTACCAACTACTTAAAGAGGTTTTTCAGGCAGTTGTAAAACATGTCCGCTTTCTTCCAAAACACAGCTCCTCTCCTGACCGTTTGATATTACAACTAAGTTCCATTCATCACAATACAGCTGAGACGCAGTAGTGGCACAAACTATGGTCTAACTATAGGTGTGGCGCTGTGTATAGGGAATAACTTAGATAGTTGGTACAACCTGTTGAAGTTCAGGTTTGGGACTGTAAACTCAAACAGCAAAAGAACATGCTGGAGGCTAAATAACCCTAAACCGGGTCACAGGTTATTTGCCTCAAATCTATGAAACACTTCTCCAGCTACATTTTATAAGTATTTTACCTGTTTCTGTCCAAAAACAGATCCTATATTTTCTTTCACGTTACTCAAAGTGCCACTTGAGCAGACAACGGGTGTCCTTTTCCCTTGGCCCACCTGATTGGTGCAGTTTATCCGCACGCCCGTTGAAATGATACAATAAGCTTGTAGAACCTGAACCATTTTTGCAAACTCCTTTAACACAAAAGAAACCATTAAATCAATAAACTTAGATTGTGGAAAGGTAACATATACTAATATAGTACTGCAATAGAATTGCCTGCAATATGCCTACAGTAACAATGTATCATGATGATTCCATCCGGTAAGGCCTAGTTGGTCTGGTCCCGTTATAGTACACACCTTTTTATTGTTCCGCAGAAATTCCTTGTGCCGCACCGGTAATGTGTAGAAAAGTTGTTGTATGGTGACTGTTGTTCCTTGTTGTCGGGGGAGAGGTGATTTTTGAATGATTTTTCCATTTTGATCAAAAACTAAGCGAGTGCCCACTTTTGCAGTTTTATGGCAGGTGAAAATTGACAAATCACTAAGGGAAAATAAACAATACGAGACATAATGAATGATTAATTAATACAAATGACCTCTACAGAATGGTAATGATGGTCTGATGGCTTAGGGCAGTGATGGCTAACCTATGGCACTGGTGCCAGAGGTGGCACTCAGAGCCCTTTCTGTGGGCACTCAGGCCATCACCAGAGATGAGTCCAGGTATCTTCCTGCAGTCCCAGACAGCCCAGGACTTGCTGTGCACAGAGCTATTTTAAAGTCACAGCTGTACCTGTGCTATTTTCTGCTTTATTGGTGCCTCAGGGGCTGGTATCAATGAAAACTGTGACAGAGAAGTATACATCACAAATTACATTTCTGTGTTGGCACTTTGCGTTAAATAAGCGGGTCTTTGTTGTAGTTTGGCCACTCGGCCTCTAAAAGGTTTGCCATCACTGGCTTAGGGTATGACACCCACTAAATAGTTGCAATCATAAGCCACTGCTCCCATTTGAAACTATGAACAGCTACTGTAATCTGCCCCAGTAGCTGAAAGGCAAATGATTAGACTGTTATTTCCTGAACTAAATGCACCTCTCACTTCAACTAATGCCATAGATTGCCCTGCAAACAAGCCACGTTTCCTGCCTCTGCTTGGTCAGTAAGTGGGACGTTCCTATATAGTGTCAGACTGAGGTTCCTTGGGCCCACTGGATAAAAAAAAAACATATCCTGTGGTCCCACCATACATCAATCCCTACAAAAAAAGATTGCAGTATTCTCCAAAGTAGGTTGTTTTTTAATGTATATTTGGGGTCCAGTAGCGAGTCCGAGCTTGGGGCCCCTGGAGGAGCCTCTGGTTCTCTGACATTGGTCCTACATAGATGATTCTGTGATTTTCCCACTATCCAACACATGTGAAATGTCTTATGACAGGGAAGTTACTCTACTGTTTTTACCTTAAGGCACACAATGAACTTAAAGCTTCTCCTCGAAAACCAAATGTTTCCACGTGAACCAGGTCAGAGAAATCCTGCAATTTGGATGTGTGATGCTTCAAAGCTGAAAGAATGAATATAGGGAGTAATATTACAAGTAATTTTACAAACAGCAAAAACTATAATAGCAGTCTCCAAAGCTCTCAAAGAAAATCTATTGTCAAAGTCCACAATGATAAACCAGGGACACTTACTCATAGATCCAGGCACCGTGACTGTGGTAATCCTCTTATATTTGTTATCTGTGGCCTCCTTCCTTCAAAAATCAGTTTTTAAAAATATGGTATTGAACCAGAAAGGCTCTAAAGGGCGTTACCAGAGCCCATCGTGCTGTAGCCTCATAGGCTGTTACACTGTCCCTCTCCCACAGTGTGAGATTACAGCAGGTTGGGGAATTGCTGAGGGAGCATTGGGAGAGTGAAAACAGTTGAACAGTCTGTGAAGTTGCAGTACAGAGGGGCTCCCCCAGAGCACTTCTAGCTCATTAGTAAAATTTTAAAAGTTGATTTTAGAAAGAAGGAGGCCATGGACAACAGATATAAGAAGATTATCAGTCACGGTGCCTGGATCTATGAGTAAGGCCTCTTTCACATGACCTGATTTTTTCGGTTGTATGCTACAGTACCGTCAGTACGGCTAACTTACGGCCACATGAATTTCAATGGGAAATACTTCCATCCATATATAAATAGATGTATTGCCCCTTTTACCCTTTACAGATGGTCCCTAATCTCAGATACACAGCTCACTGCAGGAGAAAGAAGCAGAAAAAAACATACAAAGAAGCTGAATTTTTAAATTAAGTATTTAACAAATTTTACTATTATCACCAGCACTAGTAATTTCTACCAAAATTTTCTACAAAGATTCAGTTATACTTTTTTATACTTTCACTCTCCAGTTTGGGTAGAATGTCAACGTTTATTCCATACATAGATGCACAGCGCTAACTTACTCAAGCCTTCAAAGTTATGTTCTTCAACTCCACAGCCATTATCAGAGACTTCTATCAGTTCAGCTCCATACTCCTTCAGTTTTATGTCTACAGTAAAATTAGAAACATAAATTATTTATTTCAAAACTTCATCTTTACAGGCGACAATAAGGACATATCTGCATCTGTGGGAGGAGAAGAGGAGGAATATTTCTAACAGATTGTTCAAGACAAAGGGCAGGCAGATTTAGCATCACTATGTATTAGATATTATGTCATGTATTTGATTCCTCCATGTTTGTCACTGTAGCCATCTGTTCTATGAGCAATCTGCCTAACCTGATGTTGTCTGGTACCTTCTTCTACAACAATCATCACCAGATGCTAAATTCCATGTATATGGAGAACCCCAGGGTATTGCTACATTGTCACAACTTTAGTATCTTATAATGGTTAATGCACATGATTCACTAGACCATTAGCCAATACATAGAGCAGCACAGGTTACTGTCCAACCCTTCTCTCATCAAGGCCTCATAAAGGGGAGCACCTTTACTAGCCAGAATATAGTAAATACCTCACCAATACTAGTAGCTCCAGCATCTATGCTGTTCTCCAGGAGCTCCTTCACGGCAGTGGCAAGACTCAGTACGACTTGGCCAGAGCAGATCTGATGGACAGATTTACGATCGATGGGTTTGATCGCCTTGGCGGGGGCCGTGCTGCAATGTAGAACAAAATAAAGTGAATATTTTCCAAATATGTAAAAATGTCTATACAGGGCTATGTGCACATTTATCATATGTCAGGTCAGTGAAGATGCGGACATGAAAAAAGGGCTACACCTCTCCTGACCATGACTAGTGTGTGGTAAGGCTGATATGCGCCTTCACTTCTATACAGCTGAGATGTAATACCAGCACATACCATGGCCAGGTGTGGCGCTGTTTTGGGAAAAAAGAAAGCAGTTAAAGATTTTTTTTTCTTATCCTTTCAGACACTAGCAATTTTTCTCTTTAGTAGCTCTTGGCTTCCACTAGTCGGTTTATTAGTCTATGCTGAAGTATCCCTTCCAAGTATATTCGGCTGCAAGTTTATGGCTGGATATACACTCACCGGCCACTTTATTAGGTACACCTGTCCAACTGCTCGTTAACACTTAATTTCTAATCTGCCAATCACATGGCGGCAACTCAGTGTATTTAGGCATGTAGACATGGTCAAGACAATCTCCTGCAGTTCAAACCGAGCATCAGTATGGGGAAGAAAGGTGATTTGAGTGCCTTTGAACGTGGCATGGTTGTTGGTGCCAGAAGGGCTGGTCTGAGTATTTCAGAAACTGCTGATCTACTGGGATTTTCACACACAACCATCTCTAGGGTTTACAGAGAATGGTCCGAAAAAGAAAAAACATCCAGTGAGCGGCAGTTCTGTGGGCGGAAATGCCTTGTTGATGCCAGAGGTCAGAGGAGAATGGGCAGACTGGTTCGAGCTGATAGAAAGGCAACAGTGACTCAAATCGCCACCCGTAACAACCAAGGTAGGCAGAAGAGCATCTCTGAACGCACAGTACGTCAAACTTTGAGGCAGATGGGCTACAGTAGCAGAAGACCACACCGGGTGCCACTCCTTTCAGCTAAGAACAGGAAACTGAGGCTACAATTTGCACAAGCTCATCAAAATTGGACAGTAGAAGATTGGAAAAACGTTGCCTGGTCTGATGAGTCTCGATTTCTGCTGCGACATTCGGATGGTAGGGTCAGAATTTGGTGCCAACAACATGAAAGCATGGATCCATCCTGCCTTGTATCAACGGTTCAGGCTGGTGGTGGTGGTGTCATGGTGTGGGGAATATTTTCTTGGCACTCTTTGGGCCCCTGGTACCAATTGAGCATTGTTACAACGCCACAGCCTACCTGAGTATTGTTGCTGCCCATGTCCATCCCTTTATGAGCACAATGTACCCAACATCTGATGGCTACTTTCAGCAGGATAATGCGCCATGTCATAAAGCTGGAATCAGCTCAGACTGGTTTCTTAAACATGACAATGAGGTCACTGTACTCAAATGGCCTCCACAGTCACCAGATCTCAATCCAATAGAGCATCTTTGGGATGTGGTGGAACGGGAGATTCGCATCATGGACGTGCAGCCGACAAATCTGCGGCAACTGTGTGATGCCATCATGTCAATATGGACCAAAATCTCTGAGGAATGCTTCCAGCACCTTGATGAATCTATGCCACGAAGAATTGAGGCAGTTCTGAAGGCAAAAGGGGGTCCAACCCGTTACTAGCATGGTGTACCTAATAAAGTGGCCGGTGAGTGTATGTCCCCATAGACACCTATGGCGCCCCGATGAATTACACTGAACACAATGGCCGTGTGGTGCTGTTAACTATGGAGAGGGGAGGGGTGAGCAGCGTTCATCCCTCCTCCTCTCCAGCACGCTGACAAGTGCTCAACCTCGGCAAGCACGTTCGCCTGGATGCAGCCTAAAAGGGGTCAAACTGCCCCCTCCTGGCATCTGCTATCAGGTAAGTATCAGGAGACCCTTGGGTGGTCATCTAATGTGTAAATCCTGCGTGCCTCTTGTGTATGATAAGGTTACACTTGTGTTGTGTAAAAGCAAATGTTAAAAGCAATGTTATAGGCAAGGGCTTTAGCACGTGCAATGTAACCTCAGGAAGGGATACTGATTGAAGCCTTTGGATGCATCAAAAAATGTGACACAATCATACACAAGAGGCACACAGGATTCTAAAATCTGCCCCTCTGTGTTACAATCCCTCTTTCTTTATAAAATCTCTGCTTGCAGTCAGTAAACAGGAACATTTTACTCACATCCAAAGAAAGGAAAAGGAATAAGAAGTCATACTTTGCACAGCTGGGAATCTGCTACACTTGCATCCAGTTTGGAAACCCAGAAGTGATAAACTGTAGCAAACTTTCAGCACAGCTATTCACTGAGACAGGATTGTAACACATTGTAACAAACTCCCAGCTGTGAGAAGTATCAGGCATAAATGTGTGTAAAGAAAGCTGCAATTGACAGTAAGCAGAGATTTTATATAAGAGAGAGAAACTGAGACAGGAAAGTTGCAGAACTTTTTATTTTTACATCTTCACATGTTAAGCAGGAGGCTCCCATTATGTGAGGGGCTGCACATGTGTATGACTGACTTACCAAGCTGGCTCCATGGCACATTACTGCAAGGAAGGAGAATGTACACAATACCGTCTTATCGTGCAGTAAATGATGCAAAAAGATGTTCTGGACACAAGACCTCCCGCCTGCTGAGCTGACAGCCGCGCCGCTCACCGCTGCGTCCAATCACATTGCCGGAAGCATTACCGTTGTCGCCATGTTTGATGAGGGCAACCGTCATACCAGTAATAGGAACCTTGCCAGTAGTCACAATGGCCGCCGCGCCGTACTTGGGTGAGTAAGCTGCACGCAGCATGGCATGCCGGGAGTGAGTGACGTCAGCAGCAGTACAGGACCGGGGAGTAGCGTGGAGCCGGGCGCTGCTGCAGTCATGCCCATGTACACGGTACAGCCGTACAATAGCGGGGACATCAAGGTGGAGCTGCCCAGCTGTATGTACACACTGCCCAACCTGCACCAGGCTCCCTGCGGCCACCATGAGCAGGTAATGCAAGGGGCGGCCTCCTCCTGCTGTCCAGCATGCACGTCACTGTTCTGCCCGGCCGCAGCATGGCCACCGGGAGCTCTGTGTACTGGGGGAGCCATGAAGAGGGTGATGGTGCCCATATTATTATTACTGGTGCCCATAGTGTAATTGATAGGGAGAGCACTAATCTTATGTTTCTTATCCATGGCCTCCATCCTTATAAAAATCAATTCTTATTGCACCCTATATAGCACTTGTATTAATGGCACCCATATTGGTAGGGACGGTGCTTTGACTATCATTGTTGATTCCTATATTGCTAGTGACTGCCTTTTGTTCCACTTCTAACCCTTCTAATGGCAGGAATAGCTCTCCAGGGGGGTCACTGTGTGCCCTTCTAATCTTGCACAGTATAATGAATGTATACGGAGCGGAAGGCGATGCTCTGCAGCGCATGTTCATTTCTGGCTTCCTGTTTCTCATATCTCTACAGCAAATGTGTATCACATGATGGACACAAGTGCGTCCAATGTACTCTTTGGCACATCCATCTCCACTATTGGAGCCTCTGGATGTCCATTGTGTGGCGCAGGGGTTCTGTTCAGGAGTCTTATCCTTCAGCTAGTAGAGATCCTCCATGTAATGGTATATTCACACATGGCAAAGTATGTATCTATAATCTGGCTTTGTGTACTAGAGCCTTAGAGCATCAGTCCAGTCATCTGCCAGGTCTGGGAAAATCTAGACTGCCAACTGCACGCATCATCCTGAGGGTTATAAGGGTCAGTTAGTGGCCATAAGAAGTTCTTTTAGGTTAGGTCGGGGGTGGCCACAGCTATATATAAACTAAAAGGGGAAACCTCTGCTGTACCCCCCCTCCCTCTCCAGAGATGTACGATATGGCGTCATGATGTTTGATTTTGCCCTCCAGGGCGGAGCAGACCCAGCGGTCCAGGCCCTGGAATCCAGACAAGAAGACATCCTGAAGCGACTGTATGAACTGAAAGCTGCTGTGGACGGCCTCTCCAAGATGATCCAGACCCCAGACGCAGATCTTGATGTGACAGACATCATTCAGGCAAATGAGAGCGCGACTTCAGCCCCCCGCAAAGCCGACCTGGACTCTATACTTGGAAAGGTTGGTGAGATAGTAATTTCTAATTAACTAGTCGTGTTAGTAGATTACTTGCAGATTGGTGGTGATGGAATTTAAGGAACTTTTGTGTCCCTGTTCTGCAGATCATTGGGGGTCCCAGTAATCAGACACTTGGCACATAAACTTGGCGGTAACCATGTAGCAATAATGTAATACTGTGACTTGGTGTAACCCAGGGTTTGTCTCTCCCATTCAGGACTACGGAGCCCTCAGAGATATTGTTATCAATGCGAACCCCTCTGTGCCCCCTCTCTCCCTGCTGATCCTGCACGGGCTGCTGTGTGAGCGCTACCATGTGCTTTCCGCAGTGCACACTCACTCCTCTGTCACAAACATCCCCGAGACTCTGCTCAAATGCTTTGGAGATCAGGTCAATAAGAAATCCCGGCAGGACTATCATCTCGGCTTCACCTTGATTTGGAAAGATGGTAGGTGTTGTGCACATGGTGTACCTTTCCATAAAAAGGCAGCAACAAATGGTATTCTACTGGCTTGGTACTAAATCAGCACCTTAAAGGGGTTGTTTGGGATTTAAAAAATTTATGGCTGCTTTCTTCCATAAACATAAACCGACCTTGGATAGTGTGTGTTATTGCAGTTTAGCTCCATTCATTTCTATGCAGCTACAATGCGGACACAAACTATGGTGAAGTGTGGCACTGTTTAACCCCTTAACGCTCTGTGCCGTAGCTCTACGGTGTGGAGAGGTATAGGGAATGTATGAAGAAGGCTCACGGGCTGAGTCCTCTTCATACAAAGATGGGGGTTGTTGCATATTGCAGCAAACCCCCACCGCTAATAATCAAGCACCGACCGCGGCTATTAACCTTTTGATTGCCGCCGGCGCTATTTAAAAGACGGCGGCGCGGGTAGCGCCATCTTTATTCCTGTCGCCGCGCCCCCGAACGTCATCGGGGGGCAGCGATCGGTTGCCATGGTAGCCTCGGGTCTTCGTTTGACCCGAGGCTTAATGGCTTCTGCAGATTCGTTACAATGAGCCAGTGGCTCATTGTAATGAATGAGCTGCAAAAATGCCATATACTGCAATACTTCTGTATTGCAATATATGGTAGGAACGATCTGACTATCTAGGGTTAATGTACCCTAGATGGTCTAAGATATAGTTGAAAAAAAAAGTTTATAAAAAGTTTAAAAAATAAAAAAAAATGAAAATATAAAAAAATTCAAATCAACCCCCCCTTTCGGTAGAACTGATATAAAACATAATAAACAGTAAAAATCACAGATACATTAGGTATCGCCACGTCCCAAAATGCCTGATCATCAAAATATAAAAACTGTTACGGCCGGCGGTGACCTCCGAGATGTGAAATGGCGCCCATATGTCCGAAATGCGACTTTTACACCTTTTTACATCACATAAGAAATGATCAAAATGTCGCACAGACTTCAAAATTGTAGCAATGAAAACATCGGCTCATTTTGCAAAAAATGACTCCTCACACAGCTCCGTGCATCAAAGTATGAAAAAGTTATTAGCTTCAGAAGATGTCAAAAAATTTTTTTTCTTTTTTTGTACATATTCGTTTCATTTTTGAAAATGTATTAAAACACAATAAAACCTATATACATTTGGTATCACCTCGATCGCACCGGACCAAAGAATAAAGCTGAGGTGTTATTTGGAGCACACAGTCAGTCGTAAAAACTGAACCCACAAGAACTTTTGGAATTTTTCAGCTTCGCAGTTCACGGCATGTTAAAATAAATAACATTACGGGAAAGTAAAATTTGTTACGCACAAAATAAGCCCTCACACAGGTCTGTACACGTAAAAATGAAAAAGTTATGGATTTTTGAAGGTGGAGAGCGAGAAATGAGCAAAAAAACCCTGCGTCCTTAAGGGGTTAAAGGGACATCTACCACCAAGATGAAATGCTGTATACAATTCAACATGGGTGGGCTCCAGGCTATATTAACACCTATGAAGCGAGGACCCCCTCAGGCTCATTTGCATATACCGTCCATCATCCTAGTGGTAGATGTCCTTTTTACAATTCTCAACAACCGCTTTAATTCAGTTCTATTGTACATGACATGTCTCCTTACCTAGACCTTAATGTATTCTGCTTAGCCGCAAAGTGTAGCAAACTCCATGCCAACTATACAGTACCAATCCCTGAGATTACCATTACTGCATGTAATGTTACTGTTATTCCTCCTAGAAATATATGCATTAAGTTGATTTTGTGTGTTCCTGTGTACCTGCATATGTATGGGTCCAGTCCACCTAGCCTTAACAAGGGTAATGGTATCACCATGTAAAGGTATTCATTTATTTCCTGGAAGAGGAACGGCACAATGCGGAATAAGGAGTCAGAGCTAACATGTCAGGATTGGCAACATGCCATCTTTAAGAGGTTCACGCCTGGACTTGTTTGGTGGCATATGCCATCTGTCTATATTGGCTGTGTAAATTGTAACCTATTAAAATATTCTTTCCATATTTTAGTGCCCAAACCACAGATGAAGTTCAGCATTCAGAATATGTGTCCCATTGAAGGTGAAGGTAACATCGCCCGCTTCCTGTTCTCTCTGCTGGGCGACACGTTAAGCGCAGTTACCGCCACGCTGATTGACAGCTGGGTGGACACCGCCATCTTTCAGATGAGAGACGGGAGCAGCAAGGAGAAGGCGGCCGTCCTGCGGGCGATTAACTCTGCACTGGGCAAGACTCCCTGGCTGGTAGGGAATGAACTGACCATTGCGGATATTGTAAGCTGGTGCGCCATCCAGCAATCCGGAAATACCACCTCCGTCCCCGCTAATGTGCTCAAGTGGATGAAATCTTGTGAGAATCTTCCATCCTTTAACTCTGTGCTGAAATTACTGAAATAAAATGGATATCGGGTGATAAAAGCAAAACGGGTGTTGTGTTGTGTCCTATCTACAGCATGTGTCCAGCTTCCTGCTGTCATGGAAGCCGCCTTGGTTATTTGTATTGGTACGCCATGACTATAATAAAGGTTTTACAGCTGTGTCTTATTTGTAGGCTTCTGAATGTTACCTAGTTCTTCATAGGGTGTTGCCCACACACATATGGAGTTCACACTGTATTTTAAGAGTTATTCTGGGGTTGGGAGCATCAACTCAGTTCTTGGTGCAGTCAGTGGAAGGCCTGTACTGGGTGTTTGCACAGCCTAGCCAAAAAACTTTAAGAGGTTGTTTGAGGGTATTAAAAGAAAAAAAGCAAAAAAACTGTTGGGTGGCTGGGAAGCGCTTACATCTGCAGTCCCATCCAGCTCTGCGATCTCTCCGGTCCAAACAGACATGGAAGCCGCGCTGTGTCCAGCTTCTGGCTTTAGAGGTTACACCACCTATAGATCGTTATGTATTAGATTTCCCCTCCATGATATTCCCAGTATGTACCAGTTGGTGGGGGCTATTAATCATCAGGCAGAATCTTACTTCAGGGAAAAGTGGACTGGGTTGGCAAAAAGTCATGAATTTGAGAATCGGTGGATGAAAATTGAGACATTTTGAAGACCAAAAACTGAAGTGACTTGGGTGCAGGCTCCAAATTCTAGTATCTTAAATTTAGGAGAATAAAAACTGCCCTTTCAGTGTGTATAGATGATGCAGTCTATTTAAGCATGTGATGTTTTACCCTAACAGAGGTAAAGAAACGTATCAATCATAATAATGTCAGAGCAGACAGCAGGAAATAAGATCTGCAGCAAAAGGGGTGAGGACTTAAAGGGGGTTGTCCAGCTTCAGTAAATAATTGACTGTGTGAAACACGTTATACATTCTTCCAATATACTTTGTCATTTCTAGATCTCTGCTTGCTTCATTATTTAATTCCTGTAAATAAACATCATCTAATGAGCCATGCACCTGTGTGACATCACATGACCAGGGATATAACGAGCCGTGCGTGACCAGGGACCTGTTTTTATCCAAAGGAAACAAACAAAGCTTCCCATTGAATGACAGCAAGCACAGATCTATAAAACAATGAGGCTTTGATCCAGAGGGGAAGATTTATTATACACCAGCCCTCCTGCAGTGGTGTATGATTGCAGCCATGCTTCCCCCCTTGTCGGTCCGGATACTGCAGGAGGCTTTGCGGATATTGGACAACTCCTTTATTGTGCAGAGCCAACTTACCCCTCTGCAGATCAGTAATGACAGTACAACTAGATATATAAATAAGGTTTAATTTACAATAAAACATGAACAGAACATGACATTTATAGCTGGAGGCTGCTGGATATCTGGCCCTGTAATATCTCCAGGCTCCTCTTCAGTCTCTCATTCTCTTCTTCTAAATACAGAACTTTCTGCTGAAGATCCTGAACCATCTGCACAAAAACACAATACAGAAATTAGCATCAAGATGGTTGTACCAACTAACCAGAGGATGCAGGAGCTAATCGTCCAATCACTACCCCCAGTGATCCAGTAAATGGGGCTCCCATTGTCACTGATGGGTGTAGAGTTCTCCTAATGGGTGGGGGACCCCATTAAGAATAGCACCAGAATTTAGTACAAAGAAATCACATATCTGCAGGAGATATGGCACTGCCTGCAGGGGTGCAGCAGCACAAAGCCCCCTTTTATCAGAGGGGCACACTGCATGACCCTGTCCTCATCGGATGGCACATTACCTTCTCCCTCTCATGGCAGAGCTCACTTTTCAGCATTTCATCAGCAGACGGACGGAGAGAACAGTCGGCGCTGGTCAATAACTTCACATATTTACTTTGCATTGGCCACTGGGTGATGAATGATTCAGGGATGACCCCGCTGCTGAGAGCGGTCAAGACGTCGTGCCTCTCCATCTCTGTCCAGAATGGATGGAAAAGTTCCAGCAGTATAACGCCGACGCTGTACATATCTGACTGCAATACACAAACACAGCAGGGCCAAGCTAAAGAGGACGGCTCATTCTGGAGACTTGAAATCACCTACCTGCATTTAATTTTTATTTTTTTTTCTTTATAGAACATAAAACCATATTCAGACATAAATAAGAGTAAAGCCTCTTTCACACATCCGTACACACTAGCCGTATTCTATGGCCGCCATAAAACATAGTATAAATATTTTACCAATGCTCTTCAGATGGCCTGAATATTCAAAATACAGATGGAGCCATGTGTACGTGACATATGCAGAGCTCAGCATCTACTGTGTATTGAGGGTGATCTTAGATTTTGTACAAAAGGTCAAAAACATACGGTAACACAAGTCTAAAAATAATAATAAGGTAAACAAGTAAAACCAAACTTGTTTAGTGTGACCGTGTAACACAACTTTTAGACCTCATGTATTCTAATATATTGAAGCTCTTAAGACTGGTGAATCATAATTATAATTTACTTTATAATAATTACTTTCTTTATATAGCGCACACAGATTACGCAGCTCTGCACAGAACTCAAATCAGTCCCTGTCTCCAATGGGGCTCAGAATCTAAATCGGCCTACAAGTATGTTTTGGATTTGTGGAGAAAACCGGAGGAACCAGAGGAAACCCACGCAAACACGGAGAGAAGATACAAACTGTTAGCAGATGTTGAACCTGTGACTTGAACCCAGTATTAGAGAAGTACAATCAGTTACCTTACATCCCAGGCCGCTCTCTACTTTGCACATTAAGCATTTTGAAGACTAAGAATTTTCTCGTACATACAAGCTGTGCTGGTCGTATAAGTTATATCATTGATTCAAGTTATTTCTGAAGTTTTCCAATACAGGCATTCCCTGGGTTACATACAGGATAGGGTCCATAGGTTTGTTCTAAAGTTGTATTTGTATGTAAGTCGAAACTGTTTATTTTATAATTGTAGTTCCAGACAAATTTTTTTGACCCAGCGACTATTGGAGTTTCAAAATTTTTTGCTGTAGTGGGACCAAAGCTTCATTACAGACACCTTACAGCTGATCATTGCAGCCTGGGACTATAGTAAAGCAATCAGAAATCTTCAGAGGTCACAGTGGGCAGAGGGGTCCGTCTGTAACTAGGGGTCGTCTGCAAGTTGGGTGTTCTTAAGTAGGGGACCGCCTGTATCTTTTATAGCCAGTGTTTGTGTGCCTTTTGTATGAGCGCTATATTACTGCGCTGTGTTTACCAATAAAGCTGAATAACGCCCCTTTCACGCAAAGTTACATTTTAGGCCGTGTGCTAGCCGTACCATAATGTTTTTAAATGGATGGAACACGGCCCTGTTGACTCTAATGGGAAATAAGTCAACCGTGTGCAAGCCAGGCAGCCGCATTGCAAAACATAGAGCACGTCCCATCTTTGGACCCACTTCCGGCGGCTGCTCGGCTTCCTAAGTGTGCTACGCCCATATTACAGCCGCGTGCAAGGAGGCCAAGAGCGTAACACTTCTTCTTGTTAAAAAGTCTATTTTCCATACGATAGACTTCTGACCAAAGTGAGGTTAAGACAAGACAATTCCATAGTAGACGTAATAAGGTTTCCTTCAGGGCCTCAGTTTCTCCAACAATGATCAGAGGATGATACATAAATCAGGAAAAATTAAAGAGCAACTAGGGCTATTGTAAACAATGTGCATCATGATCAGCTCCTCTTGCTCTATAACATGCTGCCTACATATAGGACACTATGTACAATATGCTAAGCTCCTCTTGCTCCATAATATGCTTTCTATAGTTAAGAGTGCATGTACTGTATAATATGACGGTCTGCTATTATCTGCCACACTAATACTGCACGCTATTGTCACAGGTAGGTGGTATATTATTACCATTAGTGAGAATATATGGTCTCCATACCTTAAAATCATAGTGTGATCCTTTTAACTGTTCCTGTGCAGCGTACATACAGGTGCCCACTCCTGACGTGTGTGTGGAATCTGCATTTAGTGGGAAACAGAGGATACATAATTATACAATTACGTGGTAACTTACCTTCAAAGCTGATTATTAGACATAGAATTTCACTCTGTGAAACCAACATTACATAAAAATAGGTCCCTGCACATCCTATCTTTCTATGGGCTACGGAGCGGTACGATGCCGCACCGTACCGCTCCCGTACAGGGCCGTGAGCCCATAGAAGTGTATGGGGGAGGTATGTCGGCCGTTTATATGTCCCCCATACGTTCGTGTGAATGTAGCCTTATCCAATGTGGTTTATATGCGATTGATTCACTTACCATTGGTCCCGTCATTCTTCAGCCAAGGATCCGAGTGCTGAATAATATCTCTACATGCGAGGCCAAAGTCACCAATACGAACATGAAGATCGGGCCCTTGTAAAAAAATATTTCTTGGCTATAACAGATATAGAGAGGGTTGTCAGTAGTGTATATAGTATATACAGAAATGTTCATGGATATTTAATGTCAAATCATGGGCACATTCTATTATGCACAATATCCAGACCATCCGCCATCTGGGTATAACAATCTATAGTACTACAGACGCCTAGATGCTACATTAGGCTTAAGTGCAGGGAAGTGAAAGGGAGTTTAGGGATAGTAATAATAATTCCTTTATTTATATAGCGCACACAGATTATGCGGCGCTGCACAGAGATTGTCAAATCGATAATTATGACATCTTTGGAATCAGTCTCATCTGCTATCCACAATAGTTTACAAAAGGAGAATGAAGCTTTTATGATGACAGATTCCCTTGAAGGCTACCCCATTAAAAACACGTAGATACCCCCCAACCGAACTACAGCCTCTTGTACAAGCATGCATACGTGAGCCCATAGACCGTACCTTTAGGTCTCGATGGAGAACGCCCATAGAATGAACATATCTCACACCTTCCAATAACTGATAGAAAATGCTCAGAGCGCTTCGCACGTCCACAAAGTCAAAGCATCCTGAGGACAGACATGATAAAGCAGCATTAACTTTGTTCCCATTGTTTTAGATAGCGACCCTATATTCTGCAGCGCTGTACACAGATTGTAATGCACACATCAGTCTAGTATCCCCACGCTGTAATGCATACATCAGTCTAGTATGGAAAGGTAACATATACTAATATAGTACTGCAATAGAATTGCCTGCAATATGCCTACAGTAACAATGTATCATGATGATTCCATCCGGTAAGGCCTAGTTGGTCTGGTCCCGTTATAGTACACACCTTTTTATTGTTCCGCAGAAATTCCTTGTGTCGCACCGGTAATGTATAGAAAAGTTGTTGTATGGTGACCGTTGTTCCTGGTTGTCGGGGGAGAGGCGATTTTTGGACGATTTTTCCATTTTGATCAAAAACTAAGCGAGTGCCCACTTTTGCAGTTTTATGGCAGGTGAAAATTGACAAATCACTAAGGGAAAATAAATTATGAGTCATAATAAATTATTAATTAATTACTAAAAATCTCTTTTACAACGATTATATGTTCAGAGCTAATGTTTTACCTTTACAGTTGAGATTATGATATCTGTATATGCATGCTGTAATATGTATATGCTTTAATAAAAGTTACCCGATTTAAAAAAAAAATATATATATCTCTTCTACAGAATGGTAATAATGGTCTGATGGCTTAGGGTACGACTGCTGGGACACCCACTAAATAGTTGCAGTCACAAGCCGCTGCCCCCCATTTGAATCAAGTGGAAGTCAAGTTGATAGCTGACCACTATACGCAGCTACTGCAAACAGTGGTCAAATGCCACAGCTCCTGTAATCTGCCCCTGTAGCTGAAAGGAAAATGATTAGACTCATTTCCTGCACTGAATGCCCACTCACGTCAACTAATGCCATGGTCTGCCCTGCAAACAAGCCATGTTTCCTGCCTCTGCTTGGTCAGTAAGTGGGTTGTTCCTATATGGTGTCAAACTGAGGTTCCTTGGGCCCACTGGATAAAAAAAAACATATCATACAAAAAAAGATTGTAGTATTCTCCAAAGTAGGTTGTTTTTTAATGTATATTGGGGCTCTAGTAGCGAGTCTAAGCTTGGGCCCCCCTGGAGGCTCGTCTGGTTCTCTGTTGGGACAATCTGACATTGCTCCTACAGCGATGATTCTGTAATTTCCCCCATATCCAATAAATGTCACATGTAGGGTATTACCTTAATGCACACAATGAGCTTAAAGCTTCTCCTCGAAAACCAAATGTTTCCACATGAACCAGGTCAGAGAAATCCTGCAATTTGGAGGTGTGATGCTTCAAAGCTGAAAGAATGAATATAGGGATTGATATAAAGCAAGATGCAAAAACTATAAGAAATGAAATCTCCAAAATATTCATTTAAAGGAAATATATAATCAATATCCATCATGATAAACCAGGGAAAGTTACTCCTAGATCCAGGCACCGTGACTGTGGGAATCTACTTACCGTATATTCCGGCGTATAAGACGACTTTTGAAGACAGAAAAATCTTCTGTCTAGTCTGGGGTCGTCTTATACGCCGGTAATCCCGCCCGCCCGCCGTGTATTCACGGCGGCGGTCGGGTCCCGGTGCATGGAGAGGGCTCACGTGCCGAGCCCTCTCCATAGCCGGTAAGTCTTTGCTGCATATTGCATATGCATATTTTCACAGCGATGGCTGCCGGCAGCCTCAAAAAGACATTGGGGCGCATACTCACCCTCCGTTGGCCCCGATGTCTGCGCGGCTCGTCTTCAGTCTTCCGCGCCGTCTTCTTTCTTCTGCTGGGCGCCCAGGTTTTCCCCATGGTTTTCCCAGCAGCGGCGCGTCATACTAGGCGCCTGCCGGGGAAGATCAATGGCGGCGCCCAGCAGAAGAAAGAAGACGGAGCGGAACACTGAAGACGAGCCGCGCGGACATCGGGGGAGCAGCGCAGCACATCGGGGCCACCGGACACAGCAGTCTGGCCGTGTAGTCTGGACCTCCCCCTTATCCCAGCAGTCAGGCCGTGTAGTCTGGACCTCCCCCTTATCCCAGCAGTCAGGCCGTGTAGTCTGGACCTCCCCCTTATCCCAGCAGTCAGGCTGTGTCGTCTGGACCTCCCCCTTATCCCAACAGTCTGGCCGTGTCGTCTGGACCTCTCCCTTATCCCAGCAGTCTGGCTGTGTAGTCTGGACCTCCCCCTTATCCCAGCAGTCTGGCTGTGTAGTCTGGACCTCCCCCTTATCCCAGCAGTCTGACTGTGTAGTCTGGACCCCCCTTTATCCCAGCAGTCTGGCTGTGTAGTCTGGACCTCCCCCTTATCCCAACAGTCTGGCTGTGTAGTCTGGACCTCCCCCTTATCCCAGCAGTCAGGCTGTGTAGTCTGGACCTCCCCCTTATCCCAGCAGTCTGGCTGTGTGCCCTGGACCTCTCCCTTTTCACAGCAGTCTGGCTGTGTCGTCTGGACCTCCCCCTTATCCCAACAGTCTGGCTGTGTCGTCTGGACCTCCCCCTTATGCCAGCAGTCTGGCTGTGAAGTCTGGACCTCCCCCTGAATGCTAACTAACCTATAATGGTGTATTACTACACAAACCATATCATTTTACCTCAAAGTGTCGGTGTAGGCACAGTTCCTTCTGGGGACACTCCTCATCACATGACGAATCACTCCCATCATCCATTTCATCCTCAGAATTAAATGGACATCGGTCCCTCGGACACAGTTCCTGAGATGTGTCGTGTTTCCTGCAGACGCTGGAGCAGGATCGGACATTAGCATTGGAGTCTTTATTAGCACATGGGTTAATGTCAGACATGCTGAAGTTCTTCATCTTGCTTTCCGTGTAATACTTGTTTTTATCCACAGACACCATGTTCACACTCTGCGAGACTGGGGTCCCCGGCTGCTCTCCATCTACCGAGTCAGCAAACACAATAGACCCCCCGCTGCTCTCTGCACTTTGTATTCCACCATTAATCCTGCAAAAATGGAAATAATTGAGTCTTATCGGTTAATCATTCATCAGACAGCAAAGCTTAAAGGGGTTTTATAGCTGATTTGTAAAAAGGACATATCCATAAGATATTACATCAATACCAAATGAGAGGGAGTCTCCAGTGACACAATCAACACAGAGATCAGAACTAGAAGAACAGCTCCATTCTATATGTAGTGGTCGGTCAAGGTTACTGCATCTCACATATGATTCAAGTGAAGGTCATCAATTTTCTATAACCTGGAATACCCCTTTAATATACAATATATGGTTGTATGCATGCACTTAAAAACGAGCATTCCCTTATGTCATCAGAATTACAGACAAGCACAGGTTTCTTTAAGTAGAAGCCACCACATAACTACATACTGACGGCACCAAGTCACGGACTAGATGGTGTTAAGCTGAAGTTACCTTTAATAAGAAACCTCCTTATAGAAAGCTATATATTAAAAGGGGATACATTATAAATGGGAAAACCATCCCTTTAAGGATGCAGAGGACATCATCGTGGCCACTACTTACTCCTCAGACTTGTGGTTGGTGGCACCTTTAATAGCTTGTAATGAGGGGATCGGTTTACCTGGAATCAGAGCACAAAAAGCAAGAGATTTCAGTATACGGGAGCAGAATATATAATGCATCATGTGAATGTATACACATTTATGGTAAGTCACTACCTCTGTATCATACAGACAGGCCTAATACTAGCCGGCTTCAGATTTTCAAGGTCCAAAGACTGTATCCATATCCCCTCTACTTCTCCTCTGCCGCCCCATAAGTCACATATAAACAGCACATGGCGTGCCATCGCTGCTGCAGGAAGAACTGAGATTACATGCCCATGGTTGGTGTGTGAATCACCGAACATGTACAGATAGATTTCATAAACTGACACCGAGCATCAAGGTAATATATAATTCAATATATATAATTTGCAGGGAAGCAGGGACTCCTTGTATCATATTTCACTATCATGCACCGTCCTGTCCCAAGCACTGTGGTTGGTCCAGAAGATTGGTCCGTGCACAGTCTGTGATTCATAGATCAGCAATGGTCATGTGCCATGTGCTCATATTTGCACTTAAAGCAAACCTCAATGAGTCCAGCAACTGGTGGGGCTCAATGTTGGATACAGGCAGTAAACTGCTAAAAACAGGGGTTGCCCTATAACTGAAAGGATCATTTTTTTCCCCCCAAGTGGAATGAATGGCATAAAGTTAGCATTAGGAATTTTTCTTGACATCTATGTAACCATACCTTTCTGTGTGTTGTAGCAGCAGGACTATGCAAAATGCATTTATATTCCAGGATTGTAGCTGGACTTGGAGAACTGTAAGGACATATCCAAGTGCAATTTGTAAAACTACAATATAAAACTATATATTTCACAGCACTGCTACGACTTACAACACATGCAAAGGTATAGAGTACACAGATCTCCAGGGCTGTGCCCACTGTTTTTTTTTTTTTTTTACTTGAAAAATTCTATCTTGTCTAATCAGATTTCTAAAAATTTCTACCTGTAAAGTCAGAGCTTATTCAGTATTGTGGTGTAAGCCACTGTGATAGTCCACATACAACAATGTCACCTACATTTAGAATTTGGAGGCTGCACATGTTCCATCCAAGCCGTATTGTACCCAACAATATTAGGATGCTGTAATCCGGCCAACACCTTCACTTCACGAAGTACCTGGAGAGAATGGAACAAAATCCACACTTTAATGAGTATGGAAAATAAAAGGGGCACAATTATCATACGCTGGTGCACTTACTTCCCCCAGGGACTCGCCGGATCTATCAGGAGGCTCCGGCCCCCTCATAAATCCCGGCAGGCAGCTGCAACACGTTGCCCTTGCTGGGCACTTCTATGCAAGGCGTAGAATTGCGGCCTAACCTGCGTCTGGATGTGTCAAAAACGCCCTGCGCTGACCCAGGACTGCCCCCTCCCTGCCCAACCAGCACAGCCTACGGACTAGTCCCAATTACCTGCACTGGGCGTGGAATTGCAACCAAATTACGGCTTGTACGCCTGTTTTCGGGTGCACAAGCCGTGATAAATCCCCCCTAAAATCTATGCCCTACAAGGAGGACATTTTGGATTTACCTTTTTGCAGTCTCTTCTGGACACTTTCTTAATGAGAATTTTCTTAATGGCGTAGAACTGACTGTCTAGTTTATTTCTGACCTACAAAATATAACACCAAGAGAACAATGGCGCACTGTCCCTTTACTGCAAAGCACTAGAATATATTTAACCCCTACATCACTGCGACTTTTACCTTGTACACTTTTCCGTAGCCTCCTTTCCCGAGCTGAGCAATTTCCTCAAATTCATTCAGGTATCGTGACGTCTGGGCCTCGGCGAGCATCTCCTTTGCCCTGAGAAGAGATTGCGGTATGTAACACTCAAAGGGCGATCGGTAGCAATTTCCCTGTAATTGATATTCATTGTTACCTGTTCAGATGGAAGTTTATGTCGCCATTGGCTAGTTCCTGTGTAAACAGCAATGGGACAGAGTGAGAAGAACATACGGGTATGTTATGTTACGTAGGACAGTGTACACGGGCGCTCGTCCTCCCCTACCTCCTTGTACATGTGACGTTTGGCGGCCTTCAGCAGCTCGGTGATGGCGGTGCTGTGCTGTAGTCTGACCGTGCTGAACTCATCACTGAAGGCAAATGGAGTGAGAAGGCCCATCCTGGTGAAGGTCTGACAGAGCACTGCGGGGGAGACACAACAAATTACTGGGGTCTTCTGATCTCACAACTATGATGGGGGTTTGGGGTCCCCAGTTATGCCATCGGTGGAAGGTCCCATCAGCTCGACCCCCTAGTCATATCCATGTGTATTGTGCTGAGACCACCGTGCGTCCAGGTCTAAATCGCTTCTTAAAAAATGTCACTGTAGTCCTTTTATTCCTCTTGGAAATGTATGAATAAACTTATAGCTAGACGTTACCACTCAGGTTATGTGCACCGGTGTAGTGTATTCTGCAAGTTTCACCACAAGGAAATCTACCATCAAAATCCATCATGATAAACCAGGGACACTTACGCATAGATCCAGGCACCTGGGCTGTGGTAATATTCTTATATTTGTTATCCATGTCCGCTTTCCTTCTAAAATCAACTTTAAAAATAATGCTTACAAGCCAGGCGGGCATGGGCGTGTTACCAGTGCCCCTCCGTGCTGCAGCTTCACATGCCGTTACAGTGTAGAGGAGCACCTTCCACATACCACTGCGTACAGAAACTTCCTTTGATGGGATGAGATTACATCAGGCAGAGGGAGGGGGGCCTTTGGTAACCCTTTGGCTCATTAGCACAATTCTAAAAATTGATTTTAGAAGGAAAGAGGCCATGGTTAACAAATATAAGAAGATTACCACCGTCCTGGTGCCTGGATCTATGAGTAAGTGTCCCTGATTTATCATGATGGATTTTCACGGTAGATTTCCTTTAAGGACCCAGCAACTTTTTGATATCTGAAAAAACTGAAAAAAATACCCCCCAAAATGTGTCCCTTTTATTCATCTATATCTTGGAATAATAACAGAGAAACAAGATCGGTTCCTTAGGTTTTTTCTTAAGTTGAATTTGTATGTAAGTTGAAACTGTATATTTTATAATTGTAGATCCAGACAAAATTTTTTTTTTGTCCCAGTGACAATTGGAATTTCTGAATTTTTTGCTGTAATGTGACCAAGGATTATTAATAAAGCTTCATTACAGACACCGTACAGCTGATCATTGCAGTCTGGGACTATAGTAACATCCAGAGACTTCACCAGAGGTCACAGGGGGCAGAGGGGTCCGTCTGTAGCTAGGGTGTCCTTACGTAGGGGACCGTCTGAATATATAATATTTTATGTTGTTGCATCAGGGTGAAAGTAAGAAAGGTTTCTTAAAATCTTTGAACACTGATCCTATGCCAGGGCTGGGGCTTGGTCATGATGTAACCTCATGTAATAGCAGGAAGGGTGTGGGGGGGGGGGGGGGGGGCTGCAGGCAATAAAATGCAGGATATTTCTTGTGTGGGCGTTCAGAGCCTCAGACTAGAACAAGTCCGGGCTTTAACCTTCTGATCACCAATACAGCCAAATTAATTTGACAGAGCTGAGGCCACGAGCCACGGAGGCCACGAGGTGCCCCTAAAAAGATGACATTTGGGATTACTTTCTCACACTTACGTCTGAAGAGATGCTTGGAGCGGTGCGGGTTCTGCTCATGGACGTAGCACAGATGCTCCACCAGAGACACGAGCAGCAGCTGGTTAGGGACGGTGGTGACATTTGGGAGGCGCCATCTACCTTTGACCATTTGGAAATCAGATGGTGAATCGGATTCTGCAGAATATTGAAAAATATGAAACATTATGACAGTAAAAGGTCCTCTCCCATGTAGAGAGCACATTTCTTCTCATATACACTTTTGATAAAAAGTGAACCAATTTTTGGGGTGTAGGAGGAACCCAGGAACAGAAGTCATCCTCATCGCCACAGGATAGGACAGGGACCGAACCGCTATTCAATGGCTTAAGAAGTCTTAAAGATTCGAGGAACACAGACACAAGAGCGCCACCCTTGTCTCCTGGCTGCATCATGTATTGCAGCTCAACCATGCAACCTACACGACTAGGAGGTCATTTATCACTGCTTATCAATATCAGGGCTACATTATATGGGAAAGCAAACACTGCAAACATCTGACAAGCGAGGACCTGACACAAATGGTGAATGCCCGGAACAAACATTACATGAGCAATAACCAGACATTCTGCAGCTTGGTAAACCGGTTGTGAAATTGTGTGTACATCTACCTGCTCCCACATGTGAGACAGGTTTTTAATATTCCTGCTATTTCCTCCAGAAAAGACAAGCCCCCATACACCTATGTAATAATGTTATAATAATAATTACGGTTTATGTTATTATAATATTATATATTGAAAAAGGTCAAAAATTAAAAAACAAAACAAAAACATTAAACAATATGGCAAATTCTGACAAAACTCAGTAAAAAAAAAAAATTCCAAATCCACATATTATATGGACTCCAAAATAGCGGCAATGAAAACTACAAGCTGTTCCCACACACACACACAAAAAGAAGTTAACGAGCGAATGAAAAGGTTAGAACAAGTTGAATTTGTATGTAAGTTGAAACTGTATATTTTATAATTGTAGTTCCAGACCAAATTTTTTTTTTGTCCCAGTGACAATTGGAATTTCAGAATTTTTGCTGTAATGTGACCAAGGATTATCAATAAAGCTTCATTACAGACACCTTACAGCTGATCATTGCAGCCTGGGACTCAAGTAAAGCATCCAGAGAGCTTCACCAGAGTGGGCAGAGGGGTCCGTCTGTAACTAGGGTGTCCTTACATAGGGGACCTTCTGAATATATAATATTTTATGTTTTTGCATCAGGGTGAAAGTAACAAAAGTTTCTTAAAATCTTTGAACACTGATCCTATGCCAGGGCTGGGGCTTGGTCATGATGTAACCTCATGTAATAGCAGGAGGGGGGGGGGGGATGGGTCGGGTGCTGCAGGCAATAAAATGCAGGATATTTCTTGTGTGGGCGTTTAGGGACTCAAACTGATGACACCGATAGCAGATAACTCTACAACAAGTCCGGGCTTTAACCTTCTGATCACCAATACAGCCAAATTAGTTTGGCAGAGCCGAGGCCACGAGCCACGGAGGCCACAAGCGCCCCCTAAAAAGATGAAATTTGGGATTACTTTCTCACACTTACGTCTGAAGAGATGCTTGGAGCGGTGTGGGTTCTGCTCATGGACGTAGCACAGATGCTCCACCAGAGACACAAGCAGCAGCTGGTTGGGGACGGTGGTGACATTTGGGAGGCGCCATCTACCTTTGACCATTTGGAGTTCAGATGGCGAATCGGATTCTGCAGAATATTGAAAAATATGAAACGTTATGACAGTAAAAGGTCCTCTCCCATGTAGAGAGCACATTTCTTCTCACATACACATTTGATAAAAAGTGGACCAATTTTTGGGGTGTAGGAGGAACCCAAGAACAAAAGTGATCCTCATCTCCACAGGATAGGACAGGGTGCTGGTATAGCTTAGCTACAGAACCGCTATTCAATGGCTTAAGAAGTCTTAAAGATTCTAGGAACACAGACACAAGAGCGCCACCCTTGTCTCCTGGCTGCGTCATGTATTGCAGCTCAGGTCATTTATCACTGCTTATCAATATCAGGGCTACATTATATGGGAAAGTAAACACTGCAAACATCTGACAAGCGAGGTCCTGACACAAATGGTGAATGCCCGGAACAAACATTACCGGTACATGAGCAATAACCAGACATTCTGCAGCTTGGTAAACCGGTTGTGAAATTCTGTGTACATCTACCTGCTCCCACATGTGAGACAGGTTTTTAATATTCCTGCTATTTCCTCCAGAAAAGACAAGCCCCATACAGGGGCTGTTATAATGTTATAATAATAATTACGGTATATGTTATTATAATATTATATATTGGAAAAGGTCAAAAATTAAAAAACAAAACAAAACCATTAAACAATATGGCAAATTCCGACAAAACTCAGTAAAAATCTATTTAAAAAAAATTCCAAATCCACATATTATATGGACTCCAAAATAGCGGCAATGAAAACTACAAGCTGTTCCCCACACACACACAAAAAGAAGTTAACGAGCGAATGAAAAGGTTAGAACTGACGGAAATTGCAACATAAAACTAAAATGTATAAAAACTTTTTCTAAAGAAATACTCACAACTTTTACCCCATGGCAGATTGGTTGCAACTCCCTTACATGACTAAAGGGTTCTCATTGTTTTTGTGGCCACAAGGCAATGAAAAAATGCAAAAATGTGTCAATTGAATATTTTACAATTTCTAGGTTCAGTCGCAGTGACCTTAGGTCAAATGCAAGTGCAGTCTGTGGAAATGGGCCCGAATGTCGGCCCAATCCCAAGGACTACACTGTATTCCTTACATTATGCCGAAATATGATGCAAGGACTTTGTGCCATGTGGACTTCAATGTGAACGCTGCATTCACTGCTACAATGTCGGGCCAGCAGACAGGGAATCCTTGCATCATATCTTAAGTTGCAGCCAATTTTTGTGTAGCCCCCAGCCTCCATCAGGAAGGTTTTCTGTTTCTATACTTTATCACTACACACAGATCCATAGTCTATATCCGTGACCCAAAGAGAACAGCTGTGGCCCGAAATAGGAGGAGAAACCTCAGACACCAGAGTCTCCTGACTTCACCCATCTAGACAGTCATGTAGTGTTCTCCATTATTGCCGCCCCATATGTTCTATGTGCCAAGGGGGCTGGTCAGGACACTGGGCAAGCAGAGGGCTATACCCTACAGATAATGGTTATCTGCCTGCCACAGAGGAGAGGGCGAGGCTGGTCACCGCTCACAAGATTTCTCTACTCACTGTTCCTCCCCCCAATGTGCAGAATATCTTCATATTACATCAGCTGGGAAAACACCAAGACTGTCACCTCCTTACCTTACCGCTCGCCTGGCATCAAGGGCAGAAAAGGATCTGCTTATTTTCAACATTAAAGGGTTTGTGCAGAAATTGAAATAAATACACGCTTTCTTCCAAAAACAGTGCCCCTCCTGGTCATGGGTAGTGCGTGGTATCGCAGCTTAACTCTAAGCTGCAATACCACCGCATACCATAGTCAGGTGTGGCGCTGTTTTTGGAAACATGGCGGCCATGTTTTTAACCCCTATGTGATGGGATGATATTGTTGTTACTGCTAAATGCTCGCTGCCTTTACACACATCCCTGCAGACTCTGAACAAGGAACATGAGCTGGAACCCAAATAAGCAATAGTATAAAGTCCAACATCTGTATCCACATAGATCCACTTCACAATCATAAATCATATGGTCCAGGTCCGGTCTGTTCATATGACTGAGATGCAATACAATGAATGGCGCTGTGCAGGACATTACTACAACTCTCCAAAAACTTTTCAACAGCTGATCGGTGCCGGTGCTCGATATCAAACCCCTGCTAATCAGGTACCGATGCCCCATCTAAAACCCTTCCTTTTCTTTTTTTTGTGTTTTCGTTTTTCCTACTTCCCTCTTTCCCCAAGTCAAATCTTTTTTATTTTTGCGTTTACAGAGACATAGGAGGGTTCGTTATCTGTGGGACAAATACTTTCTAGTGCCACCATCTTATATTTTTTTCAGTGTACAGGGAAGCTAGAAAAAAAAATTAGAAAAGCTAGAAAAAAACCCAATTCAGCCACTTTAATGTGAGGTCCTAAATTTAATTTTTTTTTCTAACTATAATTTCAGGACCCCTAAGGTCTGATCACTATTAACAATTGTACAGCATATCCAGTATTGTGAATATAGTGCTTCTAGATCCGAATGTGCTTGTTATATAGATTGGCTACTGACAGCTCTGGGAGCCTTAAAGGGGTTATCCGGGTTTAAATTTTTTTTTTATGGCCGGGCTGGGGAGGGCTAGTTAAACATAATAAACATGTACTTACCCCCTCCGGCTCGGCCGTTGTCCCGCGCCGCGGTCCCTTCTATCCATGCCCATGTTTGTTTACAGGGGCACGGAAGCCGCGCACAGGGAGCTTCCGGTCCACGATGTGGACGGCTCCTCCCATGCGTCCCTATCTCTCAGCGTTGTAAGCGCTGAGAGATGGTGCGCATGGGAGCTTCCGCGGCCGACGCTCCCTGTACTACTCCGGTGTAATGAAACGGCGCACAAGAAGACGGGCCGCGGCGCGGGACATCGGCAGCACCGGAGAAGGTAAGTACTGTTTATTATGTTTAACTAGCCCTCCCCGCCCGGACATAAAAAAAAATTAAACCGGATACCCCTTAAAGAGGACCTGTCACCCAATTTATCGGCACTAGGAGTTGCTTACTCAAGTAATCATCGCCCTAGTGCTTGATCAAACGCCGCAGTGTTAGGCTACATGCACACTGCCGTAGCAGCGCAGGGAGAGGAGGAGGAGGTGAGCGCAGCTCACCCGCCCCTCTCCATAGGGATAATTGCGCACGGCGCCGTATTACGGGAAAGATAGGACATGGTCTATTTTCCCGGGCTACGGAGCGGTACGGTGCCGCACGTGTGCTGCACCGTACCGCTCCGGTAGGGCGCCGCGAGCCCATAGAAGTGTATGGGTGACGTATATCGGCCGCATATTCGTCGGCCGTATATACGTCCCCCATACTGTAGTGTGAAAGCAGCCTAAGTGATAGCGTTACTGGAAACCTCCGGTAACGCTATCTAACACTGCGGCGGGGTACAATGTAATTGTCGGACCGTTGCAAAGCTGTCCGATGTATTCATGAGGGGGCGGGGTTTGGGCGGTGACTGTCATCTAACGCACGGCAGTCACTGCCGGCCTATGGAGCGAGCGGGCCGGTCCGGGGAAGAGGCAGCGCCTCGGACCGCCCCCTCAAGAATACATGAGGCAAGCGGTCCGAGGATTACACTGTACCCCGCCACAGTGTTTGATAGCGTTACCGGAGGTTTCGGGTAACGCTATCACTCTAACACTGCGGCGTTTGATCAAGGAAAATTTGGTGACAGGTCCTCTTTAAGCGGGCTCCTAGCTGTCACAGCAAACGATTTGTGCCCTCTGATGACGTCAATAAGGCTGGCGCCACACGTAGCGCTTTGTCTGCGCTTGCAAGCGCAAACAAAGTCGAGCCCACCAGGGCGGGCCTCGGCCCGATCGCATCGACGTTTCTAGGAAACCGCCTGCGATCGGAACGAGCCACCGGGCGTTTTGCGTTAATTTAACACAAACACCGCGGCTCGTTCCCGATCGCAGGCGGTTTCCTAGAAACGCCGATGCGATCGGGCCGAGGCCCGCCCTGGTGGGCGCGACTTTGTTTGCGTTTGCAAGTGCAGACAAAGCGCTACGTGTGGCGCCAGCTGATCGCCCATTCAAGATGGCGGCACCCAGGTAAGTCACTGTTACATGCACTGTCTGGTTCGACTATGGCACCCAACAGGTTAACTGTTGCAACTGGTGCCATTGTGTATGGAGAGGGCTCAGCCCATGAGCCCTCCCCATAAGGCCCTTACTGCTTTATGACATGAATAATAGTACAGCAGTAAAGGGGTTGGCCACTGATAGAAAAACATCCGTATGCACCTCCAACTGAATGGTGAGAGTATATATTAATGACTAAATATGAAGCTCCCCTATCCAGCAGATGCCGGCAGGACAACAGGACATCACAGGAAGACCTGAGTCCTGCTGCCCGGGGATCTTATCCTGGAAAAGTTTTGTATTAGCGGTCAAGTCTTTTATGGATACATCATCAATAGCCCCAGAAAGGTCCTTTAATAAGATGGCACTGCAGTTTTAGGATATTTGCATACAATATTGTCATGCCAAAAATCCATCAAAAGTTTTCACATAAAAATATGCATAGCTTTTATCTGTTTTTACATCACATTTACACACATTTTTTCACCTGATATAACGTAATTTCCAAGAGAATCAAAATCCACAGCATTAATGGCAATCTCATGCACACGCTGGAGAAAAGGAAGCAGCGGAAACACTTTCTGCTGAGAGTTTGTGATCCTCAGCAAACAAGTGACCTGTCAATTATGGTTGCGGATCATGGGGTGGAAATCATCATTTGCAACGTAAATTGCTCCATTGCAGCAATACAGGCGGTCCCCTACTTAAGAACACTCGACTTACATACGACCCCTAGTTACAAACGGACCACTGGATATTGGTAATTTATTGTACTTTAGTCCTAGGCTACAATAATCAGCTGTAACAGTTATCACATGTTATATTGTACCTTTATTAGCATCTGCTGTGTGACTAGGCAGTTGCCAAATGGGAGGAGCTGGAAAGGAGCAGTTCCCCCCCACCCTTGGGGAACAGCTTCTCCATGTGACCTTTTCAAATATATGAAAACACCCATCACTGGGCTTAGCGACGCCCCCTGCTCCTCTGCAGCCAATCCCGAGTGTGGGGAGTTATTCATATATTTGAAAAGGTCACATGTTTCCCAAGGGTGGGGACTGCTCCTTTCCAGCCCCTCCCAAAAGGCAACTGCCTAGTCACACAGCAGATGCTAATGAAAGGTACAATATAACATATCTTTTTTTCTGTAAAACCAATTTTTAAAACAAAAACACTTTGGCAGTGTATGTACTATGCTCTGTGGGGACTGGGTGAGTGCTAAAAATGGGTCTCCTGGTGACAGGTTCCCTTTAATAAGATGGCACTGCAGTTTTAGGATATTTGCATACAATATTGTCATGCCAAAAATCCATCAAAAGTTTTCACATAAAAATATGCATAGCTTTTATCTGTTTTTACATCACATTTACATGCGTTTTTTTCACCTGATATAACGTAATTTCGAAGAGAATCAAAATCCACAGCAGTGATGGCAATCTCATACACACGCTGGAGAAAAGGAAGCAGCAGAAACACTTTCTACTGAGGGTTTTTGATCCTCAGCAAACAAGTGACCTATCAATTATGGCTGCGGATCATGGTGTGGAAATCATCGTTTGCAACGTAAATTGCTCCATTGCAGCAATATCCGCATCAGAAACAGTGAAACAACTGAAAATATGTCTTATATTCTGGGTTCCTTTCGCTTTGATTACGGCTTTGCACACTCTTGTCTTTCTCTTGATGAGATACAAGAGGCAGTCACCAGAAAAGGTTTCCACATCACAGGTCGGCCTGTCAGGGGTAATAAGCGGGATTCCTTGCCTTATAAATGGGGTTGGGACCATCAGTTGTGTTGTGCAGAAGTCAGGTGGATACACGGCCAATAGTCCTAGTGATTAGACTGTAAGAACCTCTGCTGCGGAGGACAAGAGTCCTCAGATTAAAGACCAGGTCACTGCCGCAGAGAGGTCTAACAGCAGACACATCTCTACAAGAACTGGTAAGAGGAGACTGTGTGCAGCAAGCTTCATGGTAAAATAGCTGCTAGGAAACCACTGCTAAGGAGGCAACAAGCACAAGAGACTAGTTTGGGCTAAAGAACACAAGGAATGATCATTAGACCAGTGGAAATCTGTGCTTTGGTCTGATGAGTCCAAATTTGAGATCTTTGGTTCCAAGCACCGTGTCTTTGTGTGATGCAGAAAAGGTGAACGAATGGACTCTACATGGCTGGTTCCCACTGTGAAACCTGGAGGAGGAGGAGTGATCGTGTGGGGGTGCTATGCAGGTGACACTGTTAGGGATTTATTAAAAATGAAGGTATACCGAACCAGCATGGTTACCACAGCATCTTGTAGCGCCATGCTGTTACATCCGGTTTGTGTTTTATTTTTCAACAGGACAATGACCCCCAAACACACCTCCAGGCTGTCCACAGCTCAATCGAGATGGTTTGGGGTGAGCTGGACTGCAGAGTGAAGGGCTGACATCTCTGGGAACTCCTACAAGACTGTTGGGAAACCATTTCAGGTGGCTACCTCTTGTATCTCCTCATCAAGAGAATGCCAAGAGTGAGCAAAGCAGCAATCAAAGCAAAATGAACCTATAATAAAACATATTTTCAATTGTTTCACACTTACATAATTCCACATGTGTCAATTCATAGTTTTGATGCCTTCAATGTGAATATACAATTTCTATAGTCATGAACATACAGAAAACTCTTTGAATGAGAAGGTGCGTCCAATCTTTTGATCTGTACTGTATGTACCTGTACGGCGTGCGCGATTGGGGGTCGGGAAACAACACAGGCTGGATCGGCAGAAGACTTGTTTGCTTTAGTTTTTTTAATCTTTTACTACTGTAGTTACAGTATAATCTGTCCAAAGTGACCGATCCCAGATATCTGCCATGTTGTAGTTACATTTTTTCCCTTTTGCTGCACCAGAATAGTTAATTTCCATGTTAACATCAGTATTATATAATATATTAATATAGGTTATGGAGATGTAGCAGTCACCATCAGGTTATATATATAGACACATCCCATAGTAACAGCTGTCACCCCTCTCCTCACATCACCACCTCCTGTCATGTACATCTATATGCGGCACCGGTCCGGCACGGCACACATATGGCCATGTAGAGTAATAACCTTTCCATCTGGACACTCACCGTCCAGCTCCAGCTCCGGCTCCTCCGGGTAATCAAACACCGGATTCCCGCCGCCCTTCTTCATGACCGCGAACCCCGGCCTCTCACACATGGAGCTACAACCTGCTGCACATAGTCACGACACTATTCACACCATGCGACCCTCCATTCCTCCAGCAACTTCCATACACCACCATAGAGAGCGCATACGGCAGCTAGACCGGCCCTGACAACCGGAAGTGGGCGTCTCCAAACAGGAAATGGGAGCGTGAAATTTAGTAGAAAACTCGGTACATGTCTCATATATGTCACATTACGCCAGACGTAGGACCCAGACGTAAAGTCACTTTAGTGTCTCCCAGTCATCTAATCGTTGTAGAACCACGGCTACTAACGTGTGCCAATCACAATATGGCGGCGGGTCACATGCCGACCCGTTGCCTAAGAGATTCTACAGCTTCCGGGACGCTTCAGCATGCAGCTGGAAGTTTTGTTGGGTAAATTCTGAGTCGTTATCCAGGACCTTGGGGGGTTTTTAGTGCGGTGAGGTAGGTAGAGCTGACTTCTGGAAAAAATTTGCAACACTGATAGAAAAACTGTGATGGAAAAATCTGCAGCTGTGTGAACAGCAGCGTAGAAAGATATTCATTGCCATCCCTATGACAGTCCCTGTGACAGTCCCCCCACTTTTAACTTGTTCTTCTTTGCATGAACAGGCCGATTCTCTTCCGATTTTCACGACCAATTTGCATCCGGCATCCGTTTTTCACAGATCCTCATAAACTACAGTCTATGAGTGATCCATGAAAAGCATTTCTGACCTGGACACGTGAAATTATTGTCCGTGGGCACTGATCCATTATAAAGTATTGCATTACGTGCCGTCCATGGCGTGTCCTATGGTTGTGTGATAGGTTTTGTAGCCCAAATTGCTTCCCATCCTAAATTAACCTTCCCCTCCAGACTGATACAACACAGATCGTTCCTGTATAGTACAAAGAACTGAACGCATAGGATAATCATAATATCCTGTGTGTTCAGTTCTTAACTTTTATGTTACAGGACCACAAAATATGGGAAAAATCAAGAAAAAAGATGGCAAGAAGTCCGATAAACTAACAGTGGAAGCTGCTGAAGATGCCGGCTCAAAGCTGTCTCCTGTGTCCGTCACACCTTCAGAGGAACATGCACCCCCATCCATAAAGGACGGTGACGACGAGCCTGTCACACAGGAGGAACCTCCTGTCCTCGTCCCTGCTTCAGAGCTCTATGAGGAACCAATTCTGGCTCAACTTATTGTAGAGAAGTAAGTTTTTATCATTTGATAAAATCAGGACAACAGAAAGCAGGTCAGACATCGGGCAGTGACCGAGACTCCAGCGGCTGGAGGCCCCCATTTTCATAAATTCTAAAGAATGGGATCCCATGAGTATAACACATTCACCATAGTTAATATATAACTATGAGGGACTAGTTTTGAGGAGATCCAACTAAAGTTTTGATGTCTAACAATGATCCATGGGAAAGAAATATGCAAATTGACTCCGTCCGCTTCAGACAGAAGAAAGTTGTCTTTCTATTGGTCACTACTTTGTAAGAATAACTGCACACAACAGGGCACATTTACTAAGGGTCAGCGGACTGCATTTCCGTCGGATTTCCCAACTTTTTCCGTTTAGCTCCGCATTTAACGTACGTGATCGGATTTTGGCGCAATCGCACTTACTTTCATGCAACACAAATCAGGGGGCGTGGCTGAGGGACAACCTGACTGATTCGGACTAAGCACGGGATTTAAAATTCTAATTGTGTCGTAATTGTGTTGTGACATGCACTCACATACACCGGGAAAAAGATGGTGAACTCCGGCGGACCTGAGCGGGGAAGCGACACATGCAGGATATCGGGCGCACGATCTTGATGAATCACGCCGGCCTTTACCCTTGACGGACAGTCCAGATCGGGGATCGCGACAGGACCAGGTAAGTAAATGTGCCCCAACATGTGCACGATGAGGTCCGTTCAATCACAATGACAGTAGATAAGATTGCTCGAGCTGTAAACACAGGCAGTTATAGGACCTGCTCTAAAATAACTTGTCCGTGTGCTAGGCGTTGATTGGATTAGGTTTGTGTGTAGGGAGCTGAAGTTTAATTGAGAAAAAAGCCATGAGATATGACCTGGTATTACTGCCAAAACAGATGCCCATCTGTTTCCGGACTCTTGCACCTCATCATTACAGAGCAGGACACTTGATGGTTACATAAGCAGCTGTAGGGGGCAGTAACAGAACATAATATAATATGGAAGCCCAGGGCCCAAGTCTTCTAGTGGACCATTGCCACCCTCCAAAATTGATACTACCCTGTAGACATAATAAAGCGAGGTCCATGAAATCCACAAACATGTGTGAGGTCCTTAAACTGCAGAATTCAAATCTGACACAGGGGACTTCTCTTTTTAAAGGAACTCAATTGTGGGGAATCTACTTTTGGAAAGATTCCCCATGGTAGATTCCCCATCCTGGCAGCAGCTACATCCCATTTTTCAATAATTCTTGGATGCAGCTACTGGCCTGATAAAGTTTAACCCTCAAATATGCAAATTAATTTCATGAGCTACTGAGGGAATTGAATAGCCTCAGACCGCTCTGAGCAATGGCTATTCGACGTCCCCAATAGCCACTACAGACCTGTCTCTACACACTCCAGCCCGTTCTTCTTGTGTTCATAATGAGACGCTTGCGCACAGGGGGTGGGCCGTTATAAACGCAACACTAGCAGAACGTGTGACCGCAGCCTTACACTTTATTTTGGCAGTAGCTGCATCCTAGAATTTGTGACAAAAGTGACGTAGCTGCTGCCCGGATGGGGAATCTTTTCAAAAGTGAAAAGATTTATTTTAACTTGATATGGAACCTTATGTATACAGTGAATGTCGAACTAGTAAAAAAATATTAGTTGTTGGAAAGAAGCAGCTGGTTATGAAGGGTTACAGACAATGCTCCATAGACTGATTGTTACATAAGTTTCATATTCGGTGTAATAATACAGTTGGGCGTTTCTTTTTTTTTTTTTTACACCTATTTTTGTGACTTCCATTACAGGTATGAAGGAGAGCTAGTGAATGGATTGTATGAAGGAGAAGGAGTTGCTTACTATAAAGATGGAAACATATATAGAGTAAGTTCCTTCTCATGTACCGCAATGATTAAGTATTGCATGGGACATAATTTGAATGTTTGCATTATTTATTTCTAGGGATTGTTTTCGGAGGGTCTTATGCATGGGAAAGGAATGTACACATGGGCAGATGGGCTGATATATGAGGTAAGGAGGCAATAGTGATATAGAACTAAATATGAAAACCTAGAAAGACATCGGGGCATATTTATCATACGCCAGCGCACGTGCTTCCACCTCTTGATGTATCGGGAAGTCGGCTGCGCAGCATTTATTCTAAGCCAGGCCCCCTCTCGCGTCCTCCTAAAATGAGTATTAAATTGGCTACAAAAACAATGCAAAAAGCTGTGGTGTGCCCAAAATCGAGATTGATCCGAGAAGCCCGTTTCGTGCTTTGGAATTTCCTGGACTGAACCTTGAAATACTGATTAGAGGATGTAAGCGCACAGAGCGAGTTTCTTGTACCGAACTCGCTTGTGGGCAACAGGCTTTAAGCAAACACCTCACCCTTTGTTCCACTTATCATGTCTCTTGTAGGGAGAATTCTTCATGAACTTTCCAATGGGTGATGGCGTCTATACATGGCCTGATGGGAGTCGCTATGAAGGACAGGTGTACAAGGCCATTAGACATGGGACTGGTGTCCACCTGTCAATCGACCAGCAGGTTTCATATGTAGGAGAGTGGTGCATGGGCAAGCGTCATGGAAAGGTAAATTGTAAGATTTGTTTTAGATATGACTTTAGATTCTGGTTAGATATTGTAATATTTGATTTTTTTTCCTTGTAGGGCACCATCTATTACAATGCTGAAGGAACATCCTGGTATGAAGGGGAGTGGATACACAACAGGAAGGAGGGATGGGGGGTGCAGAGGTATGTGCCACGTATTGTACTGATAGATGTGTGTGTATGATGAGCTGCGGGGTGAGGCCCCCATATACAGTAATTTATCTGCAATCTCTTCAGACTCTCTTATATACCTTCATGATGTGTAATGGGTAGACCCTATGAAACCTTAAACGGGTTCGGTGGAGGTTGAAAAGCATTCTTACAAAAAAAGCCTTGGGTGGTGCATGGTTATGCAACTAATCTCCATTCATCTGTATACAAGTATACAACGTATTACAGTTTAACATGTGTCTACTTAAAATTTTCTCAGGTTTCCATCTGGCAACATCTATGAAGGACAATGGAAAGCTGATAGGTTCCATGGCGAGGGCAGGATGAGATGGCTGTCCTCTAATGAGGAATACTTGGGTCAGTGGGAGAACGGCATACAGGTACCAACATCATACGTATCTCCCAGATACATGCCATGCCTCTACATCATTCTGGAGCACATTTGCTTACAGTGATGTTTAATGCATAAGTATATGTCATATGTTACTGCAGTCTTTTCTTTTTACAGAATGGTCTGGGGACTCACACTTGGTTCCTGAAGAGAGTGTCCGGTTCTCAGTACTCCTTAAGAAATGAATACATTGGGATCTTTGTCAATGGATCGCGACACGGACAGGGCCAGTATTACTACGCTAATGGGGCAATGTATGATGGACAGTGGAAAAACAACAAAAAGCATGGGACGGTAAGGGAGAAAGTCTTGGAAAATGATCTTTTATCTATTTTATTTTAGGCAATTGTAAGATTAGTAAAAAAAAAAAAGAGGTCATGTGACTAAAGTCTTCAGTTACACAAAATCAATTAGAATTCATGTATTACTTATTCATAGTATAATAACAGTAATAATTCCTCATTCACCAGACTGTATGCTCACCCGGGCCAGATCCTGGCCATGATTACGGCAATGTGAATGTAGCCTTAGGCCTCATGCACACCACCGTTATGGGGGAAATTACTTGGCCACGAAATTTATTTGCAGATCACAGCCCTCATTGAGGTCTATGGAACCTGATCACGGTGCAGTGAGCCCTCTGTGTCTCACCCAGCCGTGACTTGGCGGGTGATCGCTGTGCAAAATATGGGAGATGTCCTTTAATTTCCAAGGCTACAGCGGCTGCTGCCTGGCTTCTATGGTGAGGAGCACTCGCCCTCCCTTTCTCCTCTACCTGGCCGTGTGGTCATCCAGGTTACTTCCTTAGTCTGTATACCATCATATTCTGCAGCCGATCATTGTCATTACCTATTTTTATTCTTTTATCAGGGTAAATTTATTTTTAAAAATGGACGGATTTATATTGGTGAATTTGTCGAAGATCAGATTGCTGAATACCCAAATTTTAAGTACGACAGAGTGAACACTCCAGATCTGAGTGGTATCCGAACCCAGAGTCCTATCTGTGGAGGTAAGGAAATGGAATGGTGGTGTGGGACGCATTACAGAAATCCTACCACTTCTAAATGGGGGGTAAAAGTCATCAGTGCACATATATAGAAGAGTTATCTATTCCATAGGATAAGCCTTCATTATAGTAACACATAGTAAAAAGCTGCGCTTTTGGCTCGTATCAATGCAAGATGTCATCAATACAAATAATTGGCATTCATTTTACCAATATATCAACATCTTCTGATTTGCACTAACTAAAGAAATACCAATAGTGTATCAATGGTATCTAATATTACAATAACTTACTTTGGCAGAACGTTCCACCCCGAATTCCGGTATTCCCAGTTTATTAGGGTCCTATATTGAACTTGATATCGCTTCCCTGCTGAACACCTTCCCAGAAGATGAACGATATGAAGAACAGAAACAGGTAAGTGATCACCTCTCATTTGTGGAGATGTTTGATCCCTACTCCTGGTGTATACACACAGGGCACCCTACAGCCTGATTATAGAGTTACACTGGGTCTGTGTGCATCTTATACACTTAGGTGCTGTAAATAATGCATACTGTGCACTATACATATATTTTACAGTGGGAGTCAGTGGAGGATTATTACTCCATGTCTATAGCCTTCCATTATTAGTGTAAGATAGGGACTACTTCTGATGTATCTTGGTCCCACTAGGGGTGATAGTATGGAGGTTGGAGGTATGGATTGTTGATAAGAAGCTTTGCTGAATATATTTTGATACATTTGGTTCCAATCCAAATTGAATTAGTCCGAACTGATGCTCCTCCAAATAATCTAGAGATTTGTATATAACTCTTGTCCTCTAAAGCACAGATTTTACATAAAAAGCTCCTGTCTCGTGTCTGTTCATTTGGTTTAGATTCTTTTATTATGGTTAGGATTAGCATTTGGGTTAAGTTTCAGCTTGTCTGTGATGAAAATATTCATAGAAAATGAACAAAATGAGATGGGATCTTTTATTTTTAGGAAATCTACCTTCACAATCAAGCATCATAAACCACTGGATCTATGAGTACACGTCCCTGGTTTATCATGCATGATTTTGATGGTAGATTTCCTTTAAAAAAAAAACAAAAACTGTGTTTTATATTACTAGAGGACATTATATACCAATTCCAAGAACAATTGGAGTAATATTGAAGCGAATCAGAAAGAAATTGGGTTTGATTTGGTGCCAGAGAATCTACAAATCAACAAATAGATTTGCTCATCTCTACCTATACGTTAGGATCATATGGGATTTTTATGAGCAGGATTTTAAACACTATAGTTTATCGCTTGGGTGACCTATAATTATTGATATTTTGACATGTAGGTGGAATATGGAATCCTCCGCAACCTCACAACACTCCGGAAGGCATACAAGCTCTACAGCAGTCTGGGCAATGAAAACTGCTTTGATAACGCCTTCCTTATGACAAAGTTACAGTTCTGGAGATTTCTAAAAGATTGCAAGTTCCATCACCACGACCTGACGCTCTGTGACATGGATCGTCTTCTGGCAGGTGATTACTGCAGCCGTTTACTATGTACTTTGTGGGGTTGAGCCAGCATGGGAATTTTAGTGGTTTTCATGGTAAATGTTGTGTATCCGTCAGACAACTCCGATCCTGAAGAAATTCACTCTCCCTATGCCACAATGCTGATCCGAACATTCCTGACAAATGTTATCTACCTGGCTCATCACATCGCTCGTGCTGACAGTCCGTAAGTCCTTTTTTAAACATTTTAGGACCTGATTAGTAAAATATATATGGAATAGAGACCCATCAGAGATCATAGTCGCCTTCATTCAGAATTAAGGCTTCTGTTACTTTTCCACTGCAAACAAACGTGTTGTAAAGAACCTGGCGCCTATGTCAGACTTGGCACCGTGCAATCCAAAGTGCTACTACCTGTCATGGCGATGTGGGACACTAAGCCATGTGGGCTGTGTCCCAAATCACCCTATATCATTTATATTCATGGATGCAGCTGAAAAAAAACACTCAGGGTGCGATCACACGTGGCAGTAACGTATGTGTTTTCAGATGCATTAATACAGCTGAGAAGTGGAGATTTGCCTGATTACATAGCTCTTAACAATTTGTTTACAAAACGGATGCGCTAACGCACATGTTGTTAAGAGCTATGTAATCAGGCAAATCTCCACTTCTCAGCTGTTCTGATGCGTTTGAAAGCATATGTTACTGCCACATTTGAACGCACCCTGAGTGTTTTTTTTCAGCTGCATCCATGAATATAGATGATATAGGGCGATTTGGGACACCAACCACATGGCTTAGTGTCCCAAATCTCCATGACAGGTAAAAGCACTTTGGATCGCACAGTACCAAGTCTGACAGAGGCGCCAGATGAGCTACATCTGACACACGTCTGGTATTCCTGGCGACTGCTTATTGCATCACTGAAGCCGGCGTAGTTCACCCTGGATTCATTGCGCATGCACTGGACATACTGGGTATGTGCAGAGAAGCTGGGGTGTACTACATCGGCTTCACTGAATAACTGCACAGGCAGACTTTTGGAGCAAGGAAAGTATTACAGAAGTGATACACAGCAATTATGGACACTAATTCATTGATCCAAAAGAACATGTGGGTCCAAAATCGCCCTGACAGGTTCCATATAATCTACTGTATAATATAATATGAGCACTATGAGGAAGATTTATGATAGAGGGCAAGCCCCCCGTGTCCCACTGGATACATCAAGTCGGGTGGTGCTTCCGTCGGGCAAAACTATGCCAGGTTTTTCACATAATTTTGCGTAAACACCACAGAATTAATGTTTGCCGGTTTTTCCAAAGTACGCATGTGCAGGGCTCTAGATTTTGAGATTATTTAATTGCTTACATGCCAGAAAACTGGTGTAAAAGCAGTGATAAATCTCCCCCTATATGTCATGAGGCAGACCGTGCACAGCTACCAAAGTAGAGGGAGGAAAACACAGACGCGAGCGCTTAGGAATAATTAACCGTGACAATGTAAACTAGCGGACTAAATATACCAAAGATTCAGAGTACAACTAAGTGCACATGGCACAAGATCTTACACATTCAGCTGTATACAGAGGCGTCTGTGCCATTAACTGGCTAAATACTAAATCCAAAATAAACTCCTTCATAAAAATCAAATATGCAGAACAGTGATTCATAGTATTGTGCTGTGTTTACAGAACTTAGGATTTGTAACACAGGCTGGAGTGACATTAAGTTGAACTTATGGCCTGAAGAGAAAAATTGAGGGCAGAATAATAGAATATTGACTGCCTCCAGCTGCCACTAGAGGGAGCTTATGAGCCATTATTCATGACGTTGGAGAAGCAAAAGATGTCCCAAAAGTTTTGTGCTACTCACTGCAAAAATGTTGTGCATCTTCCAGTTTACCTTCTGTATGTGGAATCATCAATATTCTGGAATGAAAGAATTATATAGCAATCTAGGTGGTTGAAGAAACTACATTACCTACAAGGAAGAATTTTTCAGTTTTACTCAGAATAACCCTAAAATGGGAATACCGGTTATTGCTTTTTCCGTGCAATTGATAGCAAAGGGGGTAACATGCTTTTCAGTGAGGGTCCCCAGCTGTTATGAGAACAGGGGTTCGGTGTACCCCTATATGAATGTCAATGCTTATTGCTATTGTGCAATTCCTTCTCTATAGAACTGCTGGAGTAGCTCCATATCGTGCAACCTGCCTCTCAAATAGATGGTTAAGAGACCCCCTTTCTCATAACTGATGGTGGGTTTTAGAACTTGGATCAGTAAGTGATCCCCTACCTGAGGGATTCAACCAGAATACCCCTTTACGTTTTCTTAAAGGGGTTGTACAATTTCAGTAATTAAATGTTTTTGTTTGTATAATGAAAATTAATTTACGTTTAAATATAATTTCTGTATCAATTCCTCACCGTTTTCTAGATCTCTGCTTGCTGTCCTTCAAAAGGAAGCTTAACTGTTTACATCCTGTGGATAAAAGCTGGTCCCTGGTCATGTGATGTCACACAGGTGCCCCGCTTGTTATATCCCTGGTCACATGATGTCGCACAGATGTACGGCTCATTATATAATGAAGATTAATCAGAGCTGTGTGTTATAATGAGCCGTGCACCTGTGTGACATCACATGACCAGGGATATAATGAGCCATGCACCTGTGTGACATCACATGACCAGGGATATAATGAGCTTTGCACCTGTGTGACATCACATGGCAGGAAGTAAACAACGAAGCTTCCTATAAAATAGTATACAGGAAAGCATATTAGAAAATTGTATAACTTTCCATTGTACTAAAAATGTTTTTGCTAAAACTGGAAAACCCCTTTTTAAAATTGAGTTTTATAAATAATAAACAAATTCTTTGATCATAATTTCCACCATTCAGTCCTTTTACATGTATATTGTTACATTTCCTATCACAGAGATAAGAAGCTTTCCCTAGTTGACTGCTTCTCCAGAATGATGACCCAGAATATCTCGCCCCATGCTGGTACCATTAAAGGTCAGTGAATGGGTCTTGTCCTATGGTAGGTATTTGGGTATTGAACGTCCCTTATAAAGAATGGCTGGACCATTATACAACCTCTTGTGTCACCCCCTCATCCTCATAGTTTGTAAGCTCTTGTGAGCAGGGCCCTCACTCCTATTGTTCCATATGACTGTTTGTTCTTTGTAATGTAATATAGTTGTATATGTCCCCTATGATTTGTAAAGCGCTACGGAATTTGATGGCGCTATATAAATAAAGATTATTATTATTATTATTATAACGTCTCTGATTCTCTTGTCTCTGATCCTCTAGGTCACTTATTCAGCGATGCACAGAAGACAGAACATACAATGTCTTATATTGATAAGTGCTGGGACATCTACAAGACTTACTGCAGGCGGAACACCTCTGCTCCGTATGAGCCCACCATGACCATGAGACATTTCATCTGGATGATGAGAGTAAATATGAACGAAAATATACCCTGTGCTGATGGTAGACAGTATGTAGTGTCTTATGATTATGTGTTCCTAATACTCTGCCACCCCCATGCAATCCTGTCCATCCCCATATCAGCAGTGGCGTAACTAGAAGCTGATGGGCCCCAGTACAAAGTCTGTGCCAGGCCCCCGACTATAATGTATGATTATAGTAATAGTCTTCTCATATGGGCAAGTGACACCATAAGGGCCCCCTAAACCTCTTGTGCCCAGGTGCGACCAGGTGCAGAAATAAAGCAAAAAATATTTGTGTATTACATATAGGATTTAAAGGTCTTGAACAATGTACTCAGTGTGACGAAGATTGTGGACATTATGGCTGAGGATAATCCAAGAGTTCGAGATGGGAATGAGATCAATGTGGAGCTAGAGGTGAGACCCCGGGGACAGATAATATATTCTATGATATCCTAAGAAATCCTTCCCTGTTCCACTTCTCTCCCTTACTTCCAGGTATTGTACTTGGCTACAGTATATGTGGCATCATATTTAAAGGAGAACTACATAAAGTGGTATTTTTGTGTGGACATTGATCTAATTGGCATTATTCCTACATTGGTGTAACTAGAGTCCTATAGGACACAAAGCAACCATGGGACCGACAGGCAGAGGGACAGATTTTAAAATTTATTACTGTCTGTAGCCCATCAAGGTGACTTGCTCCCCCTCTTTTGCCAGAAATCTTGCAGCAGCACACTGTTAGCTCTGTGCTGCCGAGATTTCTCCAGGGGGGAGTAAGTGAAGGAGCAGGGAGGCCGAGGAGAAGGTCACCGGGGGGCGTGTTATAGCAGAACCCCTAAAACCATTAGGGGCTCCACTGACACCCCCTGTAGTCTCTGACATTCATTTGCATTAAAAGATATTAGAAAGACTAATATTGCCACAAATCCCAAACAAAAGTATATAAATATACAAAAATAAAGGGGGGATATGTATATGAATGGCTAGTACTCTCTTATAGTAATACTAGCAAGTTAAATAAAGATTATTTGTATTAATATAAGAGAGTACTAGCCATTCATATACATATCCCCCCTATATTTTCGTATATTTATAATCTCTATGTATTTCATTAGTAATTAATCTACCACTAGGAGTAGTGGTAGGTGACCCATTTATCATGTAGTATCTGTGATAACAATATGTAGTATTCCGTGCTCTGTCTTACTATTAGGCCGGGGTACACATAGTGAAATCGATTGTCATCCTGCAAATGACAAGTGGATGGGATTTTTCCTGCTCTTATCTACATAATGCGGAAAAAAAATGGATTTAGAAATGTTAGGATTCCTAACACTGATTTCAACCTTTGCAAAGCCTTGTGCGCCAGGGCAGGGATGGCTAGGAAAAAAAACGAAAGCTTACTTGCCCTACTCTGGCTCCCGCATTACTCCAATACAGGGGCCTAACTACCGTGGTAGCAGCCAAAGCAGCTGTTATAGGGCCAGCAGTGTCAGGGTCCCCAGGCATATGACCTGACACACTAATGAATGGAGGATGTGTACCATTATATATGTATTATACATTGTACAGCATAATATGTATATAGCAGTGCACATCTTCCACAGTACACAGCATGGATTGGCAGCACAAATAAGAAATGTCGGGGTAGAGGGAGAGGACAGCAGAACAACAAGAGTGTATTAGCAGGGGCGTAACTACAGCGGTAGCAGCTGCTATGGGGCCCACAGTGGGCCAGGGGGCCCCGGCATCCAACGTGACGCATTAAAGAATGGAGGATGTGCACCATTATATACATATTATGCTGCACATTGAACAGCATATTTTTCAGTGCATAAATGTATGTATGTCTGTATGTAAGAGTGTATAAATGTGTGAGTATACAAATATGTATATTTTCTGAGGCTGTAGGGGGCCCCATTCAGACACCTGTGTATTAGATTGTATAAATGTTCAAGTATACAAATATGTATAATTGTACTTATCTACTAGGGAGGGGCCCATCCAGTAGTCTGCTATGGGTTCCTGCCTCTCCTAGTTACGCCCATGCTCCAATACTTAGTTTTAAGTCCTGCAACCAGTCAAAAGCTCAGAGGGTCACAGGACCAGCTTCGGCCTCCATGGACCCGCGGACAACAAAGTAAGTAATGTCTTGTGTTCTGTGGAGGCCAAAGGGGGTCCCATGACTCTTCAGCTCCATTAGCATCATTTTAAAAGTCGATTATTAGAAGCAAGGAGGCCATGGATAATAAATATAAGAAGATTACCACAGTCACGGTGCCTGGATCAGTGAGTAAGTGTTTCTGGTTTATTGTGGTGCATTTTGATTTCCTTTAAGCAGGCTGTAGGTGGCGCTGTACCCTTGGTAATGCCTTGTAGAAGAAATGTATCACACCGTCCTAAAGACACAGAGGGGCACATATACTAAGAAAGTCAGAAACTTCACTAAAACGCGCTGCCCGTGTATAATGCTGGGTGCGACAGATTCATTAAGAATGTGCACCCGAAATCATGAATCTGCCGCTTCCCTGCACTGGCCTGACAGAGTTCACCAACCTTTTCGTGGTGCTCCTGTAACATTGGGCGTGCGACAGACTTGTTGCATGTTTAATACGGCGCTTGGTCCGACTAATCCCCGGAATGCCCCTAATTTGTGTCGCAGGGTGCTTAGCGCAGCTGAGCCACAGAACGGTGGCGTGCGACACAATAGTGGGGCAAACACTTCTTAAAAAAATGTGCAAGCCGTTTTCACCTAAAAGCACATGCAAAGCCCTTAGTAAATGTGCCCCAGAGTCTTTAAGACGCTGATTTGGCTTGTATCACCTTTAATTGCAGTTAACATTTCTGGAGTTTCTGGAGGCTCTGATCGGCTGCGCTGTTGTGTACGTTACGGATGAGTTACTGCAAGAGTCAGGCCGGGAACTTCAAGAAGAACAAGGCCCTAACACAGCAACAGATGGCAGCGCCAGTGCAGATTCTACCAACACTCGACCAGGTCTTTCGTCCCCAGTAAGAAAAGTTGCTAGTAAACAATATTTCTAGTGACGTATATGATCCGTGGTCCTGTGTGTGTGTGTATATATATATATGTGTGTGTGTGTATATATATATATATATGTGTATATATATATATATTATATACAGGCAGTCCCTGGGTTACATACAAGATAGGGTCTGTAGGTTTGTTCTTAAGTTGAATTTGTATGTAAGTCAGAACTGTATATTTTATCATTGTAATCCCAGCAGGAACTTTTTTGGTCTCTGTGACAATTGGATTTTAATAATGTTGGGTTGTCATAAGAATCAGGATTAACAATAAATCTTCATTACAGACACCTGTGATAACTGTTACAGCTGAGGATTGAAGCCTAGGGCTAAAGTACAGTAAATTACCAACATCCAGTGTTCCGTTTGTAACTAGGGGTCGTATGTAAGACGAGTGTTCTTAAGTAGGGGACCGCCTGTAAATATATGTGTGGGTGTGTGTACAGATACAATTTGGACATTCTTATACTTTCACTTGTAGAGGAAATCTGGTAGCTGGACAGAAGAGAAGGAGCTCATTATCACCATGAAGATGAATGAAAGAAGCAGCCCCCGTTTACGGTTCCATCCCCAAAGTGAGTGAATATTATAGATGTGTTCAATACTCCAATGTCCTGTGACAATAAGGCCCCTTTCACACCTTTCCCCGGATGAATGATAAATAGACAAAAAACTAGAATACCCCTTTAATTTAGGCTGCATTCACACTAACGTTTGACTCCTGTGCCGTAGTATGGCGGGCACACGTCATTGCACGCGAGAGGAGGAGGGGGTGAGCGCTGCTCGCCCCCGTCCCTCTCCATACAAATATATGTATGGGACATGTCCTATCTTTTCCCAGGCACGGAACGGTATGGTGTTGCAAGTGTGCTGCACCGTACCGCGGCGTGTGCCCATTGCCGGCCTGTGGGGGACGTATATAGGGTGGCCGTATTTATATACCCCAACGGTCGTTTGAATATAGCCTTATACTGTTATACATTGTGTCAGAAAATAAGGCTCCAATCTGTAGAAAAAGTTTGTGGCAGACAAAAGTTTTAGATCGCTTTAACTTTACAGGCATCTGATAAATCTGAGGATATGCAGGTGATTTGCAAAGTCAATAGGATTTAGAAGACTGACATATTGGGGCTCATTTACTAAGGGCTTTGCACTGCACTTTTGTCGGACTGTGCACATTCTTCTAGCCTAAAACGGCTTGCACAGGTATTTAAGAAGTGTCTATGCTGCGATTGTGGCGCATTTAACCCTTTAGTGTTTCAAATTAGGATACAAATTAGGGGGTGTGCCGGGTCGGTCTGACTGATTCGGACCGAGCGCCATATTTAACATGAAAATTGTGTCTCACGTCTTATGTTAAGGTTGATTCACAAAAAAGTTGGTAAACTCTGTTGGGCCAGTGCAGGGAAGCGACACATTCATGATTTCTGGCGCACAATCTTATTAAATCTTCGCACGCTGCTCTTTAAGTGAAGTTTCCGACTTTCTAAGTTAATGTGCCCCATTGTCTTCCATATTAGTAGGGTTAGGTAGTTGTCCACTAGATGGCGGTGTAATCTCACTAATACCGGTATCTTCATGATAGTATCCTTAAAGTGCCAGTCCACACGAGAAGGTGAGAAAAGATTATTTCCCCTTCCTCTGGTGGTAGGGGACATGTATGACTAGTAAAATTATTAGATTGGGTGGAATGTAGGATGGCAGATTAATGGAAGTTACAGTAGTATTTTGCTTGCAGGAAAACCGCAGAAGAGGATCGTGACAGACAGATGGTATCGTCAAGTTGATGTGTTTTTCCAAAAGGTTTTTTTCCCAGCTTATGACAAAGTGGAACAACTGAAGGAAGAAATCCCAAGAAACAGAGTGCGTCAGGCTGAGCAGGCCCGTCTCCAGCAGATCCAGGAGGAGGAGGAAGCCCGGTAAGTGTCATGGCCTGTGGGGTATACACCGTACACCTCTGCCTTATACACTACTACACACCTCATTTATTAAGGCTGAAAGCACTCAGGGCAGAGGAGGAGGCCAAGAGGATGGAGCAGATGGAGTTGGAGAAGGCTGCCGCCATGTTGGAGGCTGCACAAGTATCTGATGAGCAGGCCGAGGATTCTGGACAGGACCCTGCCATAGCCAAGGAGGAGGCTCCTGTGCCCCCGTCTACTGCCAGTACTAAGGCTACACCAGCAACAGGCAGAAAGAAGAAGAAATAGCTTATGGAAGAAGACTGCATAGTAGTATGCAGTAGTAGTATGAAGTATGTAGTAGTATGAAGACTGCACGTGCCGAGATGTGTATGTGCCTTTAAATTAAAGATATATATCATGATAAACCAACACTTAAGGATAGATCCAGGCACCGTGATTGTGGTAAACTTCTTATATTTGTTATACATGGCTTCCTTCCTTCTAAAATCAACTTGTATAATTATCTAATGAGCCAGAAGGGCTATAGCTTCACAAGCTATTACACTCCCCCCTTCTGCTATGTGAGATTACAGCAGGCAGAGGAGCAAAGTGCTGAGGGAGAGTGACACAGTGTAGCAGCCTGTGAAGCAGCAGCACTGGGGAGCTCTGCTCACGTCCCCCAGATCCGTCCTGACTCATTAGCATTTAGACACTGTTAAAGGGATGTTCCAGTTATATGATGTCATGTTCTATCCATGCACCGAGGTATCTCTGGCCTTCCCATAGAAGTTCATGGGTTAATGTTCTTATGATCGGTGGGGGTCCGAAATGTTGTCATCTATCCTGTGCAAACTGAAATGTCACTGTAAGATTAGCAGAAAAGAAAAATACATTATTTTGAGACTATTCTACGTAAAGGGGTTTCCTGCCCGATTCTGGGAAACAATGCAGATCCCGAACCCTATATCTGGCAAGCAGAACATTGGGCTATACGTAAACATTACAGGTCTGCGCTGCAGAATATACCTGGACACACTCCGGCAGCCCCTGGGACTATTGTAGTGCATACGCTTATATTTCCCCAGACCAAATTAGCAAATTGTGTGATTCCATGGACAGCACGCTGACTACATTCATCGGAAGGGTCTGTTCCCATATCTCCTCCACCAGATCCGCCACTGATGGTAAATGCAATGTACAGAGGAGGATTTCAGGATTACTAAGTGGATGGCAACTGATCTACAGTTGGTCGGAAAAGTGTTCATACCCCTTAAACCAATACTTTTGCACTGTATGTGAATGGACTGTCACTGGTGGATCCCAGCTGATCGCTTGGGGGTCTCAGCAGAGGGAGATGCGTAGAACAGCTTATTAATTTTGATAACATCAGAGCGGACCCCAAACCGGTTTTACCCCATACAGTGACTATGTCATGGTATGGGTCTCTGTCCTGCCATGTGGTGCAGTTGTATTGCATCCCGCGGATGCCAATACAGCTAAAAGTTGCTTTCAGAGATGGTCCAAGCTGCTGCAGAACATCTCATGGGGGACCCTTCTACCCATAACTGGATCTTCTGCTCTGGTTGTAGAATTGGGTGATGTAAAGCAGTGAAAGACAAGATAAGACTGAAGATGGAGCCCCCTGTGATGGCATATTGCAGGGGGCTCTGAACTTAGAAACACTTTCCCTATAATACTTGGATCATCACTCCAGGAACAGCTGCCAAATGAAGAGCTTCAGCTGTCCGGGAATGAATCTGACAAGCACAAACTTACACAAAACCCAGCGCCAGCTATTTTACACATTAGCACCAATGGCCGGGGGCTTATATGTGAGACAAGTATGATAAATACTGTTGTCCCCCGGTGTAATAGACATGTCAGCTTTAATAGTGACCAGCTGTGACACCATACATAAATCTAAGTCATCTGCGGGGTTCTGGTCAGATCTGGGCCCCTGCAGGTATGGAGAGTATTGGTTCAAAATGTTCAGCAAAACTGGTGCAAAGGAAAAGCTTAGGGGCGCGTTCACAAGTTCAGTTTTTCAGACGCAGTTTTTTGATGTCTAAACCTGGAGTGGAGTGAAAACAATGGACGACTAGCATCTTCTCACTGATATGTTCTCATCCATTATGATCCACATCTGCTTTTGGCTTTGAACACACCCTAGACATTGTCCCACAGCAGCAAATAGGGCTTAGGTCTCTCCATTTTATGGGCAGGTCACATTCCGAAATAGCGCAAAATGGCAAACGTCACATCCCATGTGTGGGTTGGTGAAAGTGGTACATAACTTATCCGGGATGACTATGTGATCCTTGGAGTTGACCACATTGCTGAGATCTGGTAGTTAGTCTTTGCACATAAATCCCCAGGATCTCCACTAGATGGCAGTAGTTTCACACAAACCCCTTCATAGTCAAGTAGAACATACACAACGCAGTACGGGATAAGAAATACCGCCATCATAAGCACCATATTTTACTGACTGAATACGCTAATATGTAGGGTGGCCTCAACCTTATGCAATGAAAAAAATTGTACAGCAACTATTATAAAAATCCACTGCAAAAACCTACTTAATCCAAGAGTAATTCTGATTAAATTGTACAGCAAATAAGTGTCGCATGGGCACCGCCATATTGCCGAGGATAGTCGCTCCCAGTGACGTCATCAGGGAGCGGCGGTCCATCTCCATGACAGCCTCGGGTCTTCCAAAGACCCGAGGCTGACTCGGTTTAACCCATTCATTACAATGTGTTATCAGCACATTATAATGAATGAGGAGGAAAATCCCCATATACTGCCATATGTAGTATGGCAGTATATGATAGGATCGATCAGACAACCTAGGGTTAAAAAATTGTAATTTAAAAAAAAAAAAAAAATTCAAATCACCTCCCTTTCCCTGGAACTGATATAAATTAACAGTAAAAATAATAAACAATAGATATCGCCACGTCCGAAAATGCAGAATCAAAATATAATAACAGTTTTACCCTGCGTTTAACCCCCTTAGCGGAAAAAGCGCCCAAAGTAAAAAATGGCACTTTGCCATTTTAAAAAATTCTATGAAAAGTGATCAAAAGGTTGTACAGTCCTAAAAATGATAACATTGAAAAAGTCGCAAAATTGGCACCACCCACAGCTCTGTACACCAAAGGATAAAAAAGTTATTAGCACCAGAAGATTGCAAAATCCCCCAAAAAAGGAGGTTTTAATTTTTGTAAATGTATGAAAACATTATAAAACCTATACAAATTTGGTATCCCCGTGATTGCACCGACCCAAAAAATAAAGTAGACCTGTCATTTGGGGCGTACAGCGAAATTCCTAAAATCCAAGCCCACAAGAATACGGCACAAATGCGTTTTTTCACCAATTTCACTGCATTTGGAATTTTTTTCCAGCTTCCCAGTACACCGCATGGAATATTAAATACCACCATTTTGAAGTGTCATTTGTTATGCAGAAAATACGCCGTCACAAGGCTCTGTACATGGAAAAATTTAAAAGAATGTTATAGATTTTTGAAGGTGGGGAGTGAAAAATGAAAACGTAAAAGTGAAAAAGGGCATTGGCGGTGAAGGGGTTAAAAAAAATTGTGCACATTTCATGATACACAGAAGTGTCCACCCTTAAATTTACTGTAAAGTGGTTAAAAAAAAGTTGAAAAACATGGCCACTTTCTTCCAAAACCAGTGCCACACATAGGTGATGATTAGTATTGCAACTAAGCTCCATTCATTTCTGTACAGAAGAGGTGCAATACTGGCGATAGCCACAGTCAGGTTTGGAGCTATTGCTGGAAGAAGAGAAAAAAAAAAAACACACCCTTTAAGAACCAACCGTTGATATCCTGCAATGCACTGCACAACCACTGGGTGGCCACTCATATACATATACAGGATATCGCTTTGTGACAGTGTTGCAAAATAGTATGTTCTTGAAATTTGTCATGCAAATAGAAAAGTAAAGAAAACCACATCTGTCCATAGGGGGCACCACTTCCCCTTTCTGCTTCAGATTTGGGAAGTCCCATAGCATTGTAAATTTCTTATTATAGGACCCTGGAATTTTACTCTAATTTTCTACAGAAAAAGAGGAGTAGAGGGCGGACAATTAAAAGTATAAGAATGATTAGAGGTTTATTATCTGCAGTCATAATAATGTAACAGAAATGGAATGAAGACCTTCCGAGTTGATCGCTGATAAATATGTAAAATCTAAAAATGGCCTGAACGCTGCTCCTACAGGTAGAAAGAGTCTTACGAGGCAAGTATTGCCCGACAACAGTCATTCCAGTCACTAATATGACTGATATTCTGTCCATGCTGAACACAGCGGCCGTCACACAGACCCCGGCCTGGCGCCTAATCCAGGAAGAAGATGTTACTGAACTGCGTCGCACAAAGTTTCTTGATTTCATCTGTAAAAGAGAAAGAATAAAAATGGATATTAGAGGCGAAACGTAGAAAAGCAGCGATTTACCCCCAAATCATATGCGTCCAACCAAGTTATCTAAACTGGCGTCACTTAGGTGCTGATAATCTAAGGTCAATTTACTCCAGTGGAGACAGCAAATTTATTGATTTTTGAGGTCAAGAGGTCATAGGGGGACAGAGGCTAAACTCCTGATCTATAGGTTTGTAGGATTCAAAGTAAAGTTTTCAGCAAACAGGACTCCTAGAGGAGGCAGTGAAAGCCCTGATTACCCCGCCCACACACAGTGATTGACAAGGAGAGTCCTGATTACCCCGCCCACACACAGTGATTGATAAGGAGAGTCCCGATTACCCCACCCACACACAGTGATTTACAGGGAGAGTTCAAATTACCCCACCCCCACACAGTGATTTACAGGGAGAGTCCTGATTACTCCTTCCATACACAGTGATTGACAGGGAGAGTCCTGATTACTCCGTCCATACACAGTGATTGACAGGGAGAGTCCTGATTACTCCGTCCACACACACAGTGATTGACAGGGAGAGTCCTGATTACTCCGCCCACACACAGTGATTGACAGTGAGAGTCCTGATTACCCCGCCCACACACACAGTCAGGCCTGTAACCATCAATCCCTGCGTGTGAGCGTACTCAAAATCTTACTCCAATTCCTATATTATACATCACAGATCTTGGTTTGTTGCCCTCTATTATATCGTACTCTAAGAAATCCTCCCCACTGGGTCCCTAGACCTTAGAGAGGATGGTTTTATAACGTTGCGTGGAACACATTGGAGGAGAGGTTATTTTCTTAAATAAATAAATGACAATTTCCATATCAGGGGTGCCTGATGTAACCTCATAGCCCCAAGTTCCAGGGGTAAGAGGCCATTGACTAGGAGACAGCGGTATGGACAGAAATGCAACGACCTGTAAATAAAGAGTAACCATAATCTACTGGAGACCTGCATCATCTGGTCTGCAGCGCCACCACTGGAGAAATGAGGTATTACACTGTTCTGATTTGTAGGCTATATGAGGTCCCTATATTATAAGTGGCTTATACTAGGACGATGGGGGTAGAAGTCAGTGATCTGCACCGTACTAACAGTAATCCAAGCCACGTATAAGCGTTTGTAGTAAGTACCGCATACCGTCACTAGATCTAAAGGGAGCGGCTGCCTATTCATCTCCATACATTGTAATGTCCATAACACATACATCTGCCATGTCTTATTTCCTGCACATCAATCATTCAGCTAAGTGACAATTATCGTTGTCAAAACACTTTGTGACTAACATGGGCACCTGCGCTGACGGCCGATGACACTTCAGGCTTTAATCCTGACATTTATACCCGGGGGAGGGGGATTAGCACAATGTAATGAGACCTAATGAATTCAATGTCAAGGTGCAAGATGTGCTTGGTTTTTAATTATTAAGACCATCTGCTGAAAAAAGAAGGGGTGAATATTGATGAGGCCTCGGAGCTGTTCCAAAGTTTAGCATGGAACACGTAACACAAAACCGCAGCAGCAATGTGATCTGGTGTAGAGCCCCCTGGGGTATGAGAAGGGCGGCCTCTTCTGTCACTGCTCTGCCATCAGAGGATCTCGTGCCCCGGCTTGCAGAGATGACATTATCGGGACACCAGGGCTCATATGCAGATTCCTCAAATACAAGAAGAGATCAGCTGAATAGAGAAAATCTGCCACGCTATGGATCCAAGTTGTCAGAATTTCCTAATGAGGAGTTTCGGAACCTAAGATATCAGAAGGCGTCTTATCACAGGTCCGATAAATCAGTCTAGATAAGCGCTGATTGATGAGAAGCACTTACACTGGAAAACATCTGATTCAACCTTTAGGCTGTGTTCACACTGCAATTTGAAAACGCAATGCGCAATGCATTTACATTCCCTTAACATTGAATTTACAAAATACACATGTTAGCGCATGCGTTAACATTGAGTTTTGAAAAAGCAAATGTTAACAACAACATCATTAGGCAAATCTCCTCTGCTGAGCTGTTTACATTGCATTTTGAAATACAATAAATCGCAACATGTGAACGCAGTCTTATCAATAGCCATGAGAAAGGATGGAGTGAATGCGCAGGGAGCAGGCCTTAGCCCCTGGAGGTCACAGAGGCTACACCACGCCCCCAGGTAGCCTCTGCAGCTAATTAGCATATACACTAAATATAGTATTAAAGGGGTTACCAAGAGCGTAAAAAAACCCCATTGGTTGCCGGAAAAGGGCTAGTTAAAAAAAAAAAATTCAGCCCCTCCCAGCGTCCGGTGCTGCCATCTCTTTGGTCCGTGTTTCAGGTAAACCAACAGGGGCACGGAGGCGGCGCTGCGTTCAATTTTTGGTCAGCAGAGGTGGCAGTCCGGAAACTAAACGCAGCGCGGCTTCCGTGCCCCTGTTTGTTTACATGAAACACAGACAGGGAGGGACCGCAACAGGCCCCATCCCAGCCTCCCAAGGGTTTTTGTACACACTTGGACAACCCCTTTAAAACTTATTAGCAGCATTCCAAGAAACAAAAGAAAAAAACAGAACACACAGAATCTGGTGAAACTTTAGACACCACATTCTCACTTTATAACACACAGAGTCAAATTTCACAATGTTTAAAGGGAGTCTACCACCTCCACCACGTGTCTCCTGGCAGTATAGTGTAGAGAAATGCACAGGGACGTCCAACATACTATTATTACTTCTGTACATTACATATCCCAAATTTTCCCAGTTTAATCCGTATGCTAATGAGGCAGCTGTTGCAACCGGGGTGTGTCCTCAACACCCAGTGCCCCACAAAATCCGTTCCCTCTTCTTCCAGTCTCCCCCCATGCTTTTCTGACAGAGACAACAGGGGTCCAGGGAGGAATAGCAGTGCTGCAGGGGCTGAGGGCTCAACCCAGGGAACACCTACAGCCTCATTAGCATAAGGATTCAAATGAGAATTTCTCACACAACATAATGGAGACACTTAAATGCATTTTGGAATCACAGTGCATTTCTCTACAACATGCAGGCAGCAGATTATAACTCTTTGGGCGTGGGGTAAAAATCCCTTTAAGTGCCTTTTCACCCCAGGCACTTACCATTGACTTCAATGAGATTGGAGTTCTTTTGGTTTAAGATGACGTAGAGCTCCCGCTGATCAGACTTCTTCCCTACCACCCAGTAGTCACTCATGGCTTTTACTATGATCTCTTCATCTTCATCAACTCTGAAAAGGGGGAGGTTAGAAAAAGATTACAATATAATATGTGGTTACATAACATGCGTTTTATGAAGTGATCAGACAAGACAACGGCATGATGTACGGTAAAAAACCAAGGGCCGTGACCCTGTGCTATTAAAGGGGGTGGTCACTTTACCTCATGTTTTTGTAATGTGTGTGTAAGTGTGTGTGTGGAGCAGGACATGAGGTAATTTACCAATATACATCTAGTAATAGTTCTGATTCTTGATATGTAAAGTGAGGCCTCCTGTCTTTTACCTCATCAGCCGGAGATTCCTGTCCATAAAATGTCCGCAGATGGAGGGTCATGTGATCTGTAACTGGCAATTGCTCATGGACACATAAGATCACATGACCCTCCATCTACGGCCATTTTATGGACAGGAATGTCTGGCTGATGAGGTGACTGGAGCGAAGCATAACTATTAATAGATTTATATTGGTAAATTACCTCATATCTCGCCCCCCCTCCCACACATTCCGAAAAGATGAGGTAAAGTGGCCATCCCCTTTAATATGTGGTCAGTGGCAAGTTTGTAACTTGAAGGTGCGATTACAACCAGGCCCAGGAGACTTGGGGGGGGGGGGGGGGGGGGGGGGGGGGGGGGGGGGGGCATAAGAGGCCTCTGGAGTTCTCCAGTAAGGGGGAACTGTTGGGAATCCTGTAGCAGCCCACTCCATTTCTATGGGAATTCTGTATAGAGAGGAGTAATTGCATTCAGCCATTTATTGAGCTTCTAAAAAAAATAAAGTGTATGTTCTGGCAGAGCATGTGCGGTCACCTCTCCAGTATATGAGAAGAATGCGTGTATCAGCGGCGACTACAAATATCTCAGATGGGAATGCTCCTATAACACCTCACCTTGTAAAATCACTATTTATGTCCCCGAGAATCTTCATAAGTTCCGGCTGTACAGAAGTGAGCGAGACGCTGGGCGTTTTCTTGAGGTGTATTGTACTTTTTTCTGCTAGGTTCATGTGGTTGAAATAAATAAACTTGAACTGCGGTTCCTTCTCTGATCTGGATAAAGAGAGAGACAGAAATGCTGAGCGCACCCCCTGCTTGTTCAGGAGGATGACACCTCGAAATAACACAAAGGCTTCCCCCTAAGGGCGATGGCACACGTGGCGTTTTGAACACGTTTTTGGCCCGTTTTTAAGCACTCTGTCAAAAAACGCATGCATTTTTGACCAGTTTCAATTAAGATAATTGGACAAATCTGTCAAAAACGGATGCATTTTTTGACGGACTGCTTAAAAATGGGCCAAAAACGCGTTCAAAACGCCACGTGTGCCATAACCCTAAGAGGACGGCACAGCACCTACCCAGATATCCTCTTGTTGATATTGTATTGTTCACAGATGTCGGACGCTAACACTGTAAGCTGGGGTCCAACAAGGCTGTCCAGTTTTCGACAGAAATCCGGGGTAAGTGGCACCGATGCTTAAAAAAAATAAAAATAATAATAATTATAATATATAATAAAAAAAATAAATAAAACTAGAGTAAAAGTATATGTAAAGCTGATGGTTTTTTAATGACTAAATCAATTCTTTTTTTAGGTGATTTTTTGATACACAGTGCAATTCCCAAAATGGAAGATTGAAATTTCTCCCTTTTGTGTCCCCTAAAAAAAACGGCCTAAAAAACTGCATGTGTAATTCTAGCCGAACAAAGAAAAAAAAACTTTCACACTACTGGATTTCATCCCTCAAGTGACCCCAGCACTAGGAAAGAGGGCAAAACAGGACTTTCTGCTCCGCTGATTGGCTAAAAAGCAATTCTTGCAGTTTTCTTAAAGGCAACCCGTCATCAGATTTTATACCTGATAGACTAACAGCGCCCTCAGGTGGTGTATGAGATGTCCTTTCTAGAATTGCCTCTTATGTCACCCATTTACCTATACCTATAAAAACTCCTCCAAAGTCATGAGAAAATGAGAAGAGTCAATTTTTGTCAGAGAGGAGTCAAGTTTAAAACTGGAGGGAAGTGTTCATTCAGATGCAGCTATATTGCGTTCTTTAGTGCCAAAAACAAAGCTTAGTATCATGTTAAAAAGATAAAAGACTAAAACAGATGTTTCAGATTGCAACAGGCTTACGGTTCTGTGAACTATATATATAAAGAAATACTGGCAGCTAAAGAAATCGGCGTAAACTGAATCTCTATAGTCATGGTCTCAGGTGCCATTGTTCACAGAACCATAAGCCTTATCCTCTCATTTTTAATATACCATAAGGAGGTTTCCAGGTACAGTACAGAACCAAAAATAGAGACGTCTGAAAGAACACTTCCCTCCAGCCTCCAAAAAGTGACTCTTCTCTGGCAAAAAAGTGACTCTTTTCAGCTCATCTGCATATGACTTTAAAGAGGACCTGTCACCCCAAATTAGTGCCCCCATCCAAACATACCTAATGAATCTACTTTCTAATGCTGCCCATTTCAAATTCCTGGCATTAATCAAACTTTAGTAATTGGCGCTATAGCATATGACACAACAGTCAAGCTTGTTCATTAGGGGGCTGTCCAGGCTCTCCTCTTCTCCACAGGCCGCCACTCCCCCCACTCCCCTTTTCCTATGCACTAGATGCCGGCAGTCTTCATGCTCTCGGCACTTACTGCGCATGCGCAGCGTGTCGATTAGAGCATGGGGGAGTGGCGGCCTGCGGAGAAGAGGAGTGCCTGGACGGCCCCCTAATGAATAAGCCCGCCCGTCGATCGGACATCAAGTATGTTATGTGTCATATGCTATAGCGCCGATTACTAAAGTTTGATTAATGCCAGGACTTTGAAATGGGCAGCATTAGAAAGGGGCCGGGGAGTAGATTCATTAGGTATGTTTGGACAGGGGGCACTAATTTGGGGTGACAGGTCCACTTTAAAGACTATTCTTTTTATAGGTAAATGGGTGTGAATAGCTATCAGCTATAGTAAGACGGTGCTACAACCGCATGAGGGATGCAGGTGGCGCCCAACAGCTGCTCAATTTTGTCGGCAAGACTGAATCTTAATTTCAAAATTAAGTAACCACTAACTTGTGAGGCCATAGCAACTAGTGTTTCAATTCAAGTGCAGAGGGAAAGAATTTTTTCCCGAACGTAAATGCATTTAGACCAAAATGCTTGCGTTTGGGAACTTACAACGTGCGCTGTGCATTGTTTACCGTCAAAGCACAACTGCATTTGGGAACGTTGCGCACTCTTCCCCCTTAAACATTCAGAAGGTTGGAGGAGTCACTGTGAATATATATATTATATATAATTATAATAATTATACAGTGGGATACGTCTGTGCCATATGTTGTTAGAACCGGTCAATGTTTCCTTACAACATATGGCACAAATAACGTGTGAACGTAGCCCTAGAAACTGCATTTCTAAACTCAATTTAAAGTCAACGGATGAATGCGTCCGCACGGCGGTCAAGTTTTGTGGATAACCTACAAAATGATTAAAACTGAACCCACTGCCAGCTCGCTTGGCCCGAGGATAACCAACGGGTGATGCTTCTCTTTGCAGTGTAAAGGACAATGGATGAGATTCACTATAGTCACAGTATAGTCTGGCAGCACGAACCTTAGCGCAATAGAAGGTAACCATACCGGATGATGCTATATCACAGCGATGGCGAACCTATGGCACGCGTGCCACATGCGGCACGCAGAGCTGTTCCTGTGGGCACGCACCTCCGGCTGTCGGGAGCGCTGAATGTTATTGTGGTTCCCATAGAAACCACTGCGGGGAGAAGAGAGCAGCATGATACAGCTGCTCCCACATAATAGAATTGGGCAGGGGCATAAGGATCTGGCCCTTAGATACAGGGGTCCAGCATCTGTCACTGTTCAATGTGCTCTTTTGGGACCCCTGAGCACAGTAATGTCGGCAGGAAGGCAGTCATTGCTCTGCCTTCCCCCTGCTAAAGCCGGGACTCACACAGAGGGCTGGTCACCTGACCCGACCAGCCAATAGGAGAGGAGAGGAGGGAAGAGGAATCACCAGAGCCCGGGCTGCATGTAGCAGCTGCAGTATAGAAAGGTAATAAATAACATTCATAAAGTATAGTATCAGCTCATTCTCCTCTGCTATCCTGTAAATATAAACTACATCATGCAGCTATATCATATCTTTCCAGCACCCTCATATCTATCTATCTCTCTGTCTCTCTCATATCTATCTATCTATGTATCTGTCTATCTCATATCTATCTATCATCTCATATCTATGTATCTATCTATCTATCTATGTATGTATCTATCTATCATCTCATATCTATGTATCTATCTATCTTTCCATCTATCTCTCTCATATCTATCTCTCTGTCTCTATCATATCTATCTATCAGGGCCCACTGGTGTCTTGTTATGCCACTGGGATTGGGGTCACATATAAAGGTCAGCAGACCCCTATATGTGACATATGACATCGCTATAAATAAAATACATCTATATTAAAATGGGGCAATTCTATCTATAATGCTGGTTATCAGCTGCAGGTTTACATGAGCTCTGCCCCCAATCCTTCCCCTGAACAGTATACAACAGTTTTAGGCAAGCAGAGGACAGCCGCAGTACACTGCCTGGATTTTCTAACGTTTATTACACAAGTCCCTATATTAAACACCTATGTGGTTTTTTTTTAAATTTTTGTCTTGGCACTTTGCTATAAGTAAGTTGGGTTTGAGTTGCATTTTGGGCACTCGGCCTCTAAAAGGTTCGCCATCACTGCTATATCATATAGCACGCTCTGTTATTCCCTCTGTGCCAGCCAGTAAGTACAGACATATCCTTCTAACATATATTGTATATACATAGATTATATATATACACATACATACATAATATATTATTCCTCCACCATTGTTAGAATACTACAGCGCCAGCAGACGTCTCCATGGCAGAGGCTTCACCCATGTCTAAGCCCTTACACCACAGATTTAATCAGGAATGGGGGGGGGGGCGCAGCTCTTTCAGCAGAAACCTGGAGCCGTGGTCCTGCTGACATGGAGTAAGAAGAGAGGGGGACAGACGCGGAGGGGGTATTTACAAGCTTATTATAGAGCAGGATACAACTAGCTGGAACACCGAGCTCTCAGGGGTCAAAGAGTGTAAAAGTGGTGTCCCTACGGGCGGCGGCGGCACGGTATGCGGGCAATGCGGGGCTATCCACACCACTCCGCACACCATTTGTTTTCTACACCTGGAACCAGTATATCACCACGTGTCACTTTTCCTTCAAGATAATATTGGAAATGGCTCAAAAAAAAAAAAAAAGATGGAGGCCATCTTCTTACGGAGTAGCAGAGGGATAGCGATCACCATTACAAGTGCGCTGACTAAACGGAGAAGATGGGGATAGAGGACACACACAAACAGGTTTTACGTACGCACTGCTCCTTAGGCTACATTCACTGGCCGTATTGGGGACGTATATACATCCCCCATAGACGGCAATGGGTGCACGGTGCGGTACGGTGCAGCACACGTGCACCATGTTTCTGTATGGAGAGGGGCGGGGATGAGCGGCGCTCACCCCCTCCTCCTCTCCCCGGTGCTGACGTGTCCCCTCTACGGTACATGTATGTAAATGTAGCCTTAGTCAGTTTGTCTGATTTTGCACTAGAAAGAATGTGCAAATTCTTTTCCCGTATCGCCATTTTGTGACGCTAATAACTTTTTCTTACGCCAGCGTAAGGAGCTGTAGAAGGACGCCATTTTTTTGTAAGATGAGCAGACTTTTTCGTTGCTACCATTTTGAGGACTGTGCAACCTTTTGATCACTTTTTATTAATTTTGTAATAATTTTTTTTACGTGACGTAAAATTACATAAAAGTGGCGCTTCGAACATTTGGCCACTATTTTCCATTATGGGGTTTACCGTCGGCAATAACTGTTTTTATATTTTGATAGATCGGGCAGTTTGGGACGCGGCGATACCTTATTTGTGATTTTTGCCGTTTAGTTTTATATGGAGTTCTGGGGAAAGGGGGGAGATTTGAATCTTTGGGTTTTATTTTTTACAATTTTTTAGACCCTTTAGAGTATTTTAACCCTAAACAGTCTGATCGTTCCTACCATATACTGCAAGGCTACTGTATCTCCCTTTGAGCCCTTCATACAGCATTAGCAGCTACGCGCCATACTACTACAGCACTAAGAGGCTAAGGGTTAACTCCTTCCTGCCAATACCCTTTTTTCGTTTTTTAAAAGCTCTAAAAGGGCTTCTTTTCTTCCTACTAAGCATATTTACTAATCCATGCTGTGTACTGGTCGGCAGGAAAATCAATGCAGTGAAACTGACAAAAAAAAAAATGCAGTTGCGCCATTTTTGGTGTGGGCTCTAATTCCATTGTGCGCTGTAAATGACAACTCCCCTTTATTATTTGGACCGATCCAAAGTTACATTACACCCCAATTTTACCAATCTTTTGGATAGTGGACAGCTTATAGTAACCAGAACCATGAAAACAGTCTCCTAGTGAAATGGTCTGTGTTGTTCAGCCTCCATGTTTCAAGAGCAGCAAATGAAAGTGGAGCTATAATTGGTTCTTATGGGCTACAAAGACCATCCTACCAAGATTAGGCCCAACATCACAATGAATTAAACAACCAAACCTGACAATATATCAGAACGGGACACATAAATATATTGGAAAATAGTGGTCCAAAGGCAATTTGGAGCAGCCGCCAATCAGATTCTAGCTCCAATTTTCTATAGTCCCCTCTTCAAATGAAAGCAGCATCCTGATTGGCTGTGTAACTGCTCCACTATTCCAGTCTTTTTTGTCGTACAAGGCTTGCAAAAGTCGCAATTTCCAACACACACCATGGATGTGCAACTTTGTGCCGCTTTTAAAAATAGTGGGTGCAGTGGGTTGGGGAACAGGGTGGAAAAGGAGCGGGGTCACCCTGGCCAGCCAAATTTATTATAATCTGACATAGGATGTAGGGTAATATACGCACTGGACGTAGGATTTCAATTCCGGTGCGAGGTTGGAACGCGATGCACCATCTTAATACATTGGCCTGTAGGTTTAATAAGCATCTTCCGTTATTTAAAGGAAATCTTCTCCCATGTTTGTTACTATCTGGCAGAGGATGCAGCTTCTGAGGATCCTCAGTATAAATTTCCAGGAAGATCAGACAATTTGCACGCTATAGATCGATCGCCATCTTGGCGGAGTTCCTAGCCTGCTATCCCCATGGTATAAACCATTGCCGGATTACCTAGAAAGTTATAGGAAGCCCAATACTCACCATCAATCATAAAACAGACGGCGGCGCTCATGGCCTGAGGAGAAAAAAAAAAAAAAGAGACATCATGTTTAGGGTAGAGAAGAGCGTCTGACTAACCTTCTGGTATCCGGCCTACAGGCTCCAGGACAATTACATCTCCATTACACACAAAGCCCTCAGGGGAATCTCTGTTGTACTTTCTAAATTTATCAGAAGTGAAAATAAAAGCTGAGGAGATCCCCAGGAGACGGATTTTCTGGCAGCTCATTCCCACTCATTGTCTCTAGACAGTTCTGTCACTGTGTCCACGGTTATGTACGTGACATATTATCGTTTTAGGCTTTGTCACGCCTGGGTTGTAGGAGGTCACTAAAAGGGACTCACAAACAGGAAATGAAATGTATGTATACATGTTATATACCAGACATAACCGGGGATAATATTGATAATCTCATGAGGAAGACGCAGGTTACAAGTAAATAGTCAGTACTTGTACTGTCCCAGACAGGGGCGTAGCTTGAGGGGGTGCAGAGGTTACGGTCGCACCCGGGCCCAAGAGGTTTAGGGGGCCCTTATGGTGTCACTTTCCCATATGAGAAGACTATTACTATAAACCATACATTATAGTCGGGGGGCCTGGCACAGACTTTGCACTGGGGCCCCTCAGCTTCTAGTTACACCACTGTGTCCCAGTGAACAGATCACGAGAATGGCGGCCCCATTGTATCTCCAAAATGATTAGAGAAGCAGATCACTCATGTACCTTCTTCTCCCCTCATCTCTATGGAGTCTACAGAGATAGCCGAGTACAGTACTGTGCTACTGCCGCCAGCGCAAATGGAGCAGTATCGCACAGGCCCAACTACAGCTCCTAATTTAGGTTATAATGTCTTACACAAGATCATCAAGTTATCCCACCATGTAGTAACCACAAAACCCCTTTAAGAAACTAGACAAAATTTCAAGCTGTTATCTAGATTCAATTCCCTGCATCTGAAACCGACTGAACATCTGCAGGATGCTCCAAAAAAACCTTCCTTGAAGGCCTAAACTCAAGGCCAACCTACAAAGCTTTAAAGGGAACCCGTCACCAGGTTTTACCCCACTAAACTACCAGCCCCCTCAGTTAGGGTATAAAATGTTCTATTTAGAATCCCCTCTATGTGATATTTCACCCGTTTACCCATTTTTTTAAAAATGTCCCTAAAGTCTGGTAAATATGACTCTTACAACCTCAATTTCAGATGAAATGAGTCAAGTTTAGTGGTTGCAGGAGTAGTGCCACTTCAGAAGCCTCCATCTTTGGTTGTATAGCACCTAGAAACAACACCTATGGAGCCTAGAGCCCCTCTGACTCATTTGCATAATTTTTTTTAAAACAAGGGCATAAGAAGCTAAAAGAGCAGATTCTGCCAGAGGGAGCACACATCAGTATGTCAGTGCTTGGTTTACAATCCTTTATCCTGGTGGCAGATGTCCTCTAAATAGTCGAGAACTGGATCTTTATCTGCAGCTCACATTTCCTAATGTGTCTTTAGCTGCCCGAATCTCTGGCATAAACATGATGTCATCAAAAAAGGCAAAATCTGTATCTTTAGCATGACACGAAAAGCATATAGAAGAGATTATAGGAGCTTCTGAAGTGACACTACCTCTGCAACCAGAAAACATGACTCATCTCATGAAAAAAAAAAAAAAGTCATATTTGCCGAACTTTGGGGGAAGATTTTTTTTTAATAGGTAAACAAGTGAGATTTCACATAAGCGGGAATCTAAAAGGTAAATTTCATAACTACTATCCCCCTCAGGTTGGGTAGGTAAGGCAAAACCTAGTGAGAGGTTCTCCTTAAAGAGGACCTGTCACCTCTAAAAATGTCACTAGGAGCTACTTACTAAAGTAAGCAGCTCCCAGTGCTACAACAGACGCAGCAGTGTTACACTGCTAGCGTTATCGTAAACCTGCGATAGCGCTAACAGACACTGCCGCGATGTACAATAGAAACACCGGAAAGCGCTAAAAGCGATCCGGCGTATTCATGAGGGGGTGGGATTAGGGACGGTGACTGCCGCATGACGTGTGGCGGTCACCGCTGGCCTATAGAGTGGGCAGGGTGGTCCAGGGAAGAAGCAGCGCTTCCAGTGCAGTCCGGCGTTTCTATTGTACATTGCAGCAGTGTATGTTATCATTGTAACACTGCTGCATCTGTAACCAGCTCCTAGTGCCGTTTTTTATAGCTGACAGGTCCTCTTTAAGATGCTGCGGATAACTTCTATACTCTGGATAATACAGGACATCTTCTTACATTACCTGTTCTGGAGGTAACAGGTGCCCTACACAATATTGGGTTGTATTGTTATACAGATTATCCTCCATTTACATCTGCAAAGTTCCTAATGTACATCATTTCTTTAATTATACCACTACATAAAGTAAATTAGATTATCTCCTGTAAAGCCGATGGGTATTTTATCGGAAAGGTAGATTTTAGAAAAAAAAAATATATAAATTCTCTGTAGAAGGGCTAATAATCAGGTGATTATGACAGGAAGTGTTTTCATGGGGACACTGTAGAAATTCTGCCATTAGGCCTGCAGCCCATATATGATGTATGAACCTCTAACCAAAGATCACTAGGGAAGATGTGTCACCTTGTAAACAATCAAGTGAAGCTCTTCATAGTTGTCATCTGTATTTACAAAGATTTTGGGAAATCTAAATTTTGCTTCAGGGTCGTGGAGGTTTAGAGGTCCAGTGAGAAACCTAGAAGTGAAAAGTATATGAAAAACGGTAAATGAAAAAGAACTGGGAATATGCCAGCAAAAATGGGTGAATTTGATGCTGCAGACCCTTATAGGATAGGGCAATGATGGCAAACCTTTTAGAGGCCGAGTGCCCAAACTACAACAAAGACCCGCTTATTTATCGCAAAGTGCCAACACAGAAATGTAATTTGTGATTTGTACGCCTTCTCTGTCACAGTTTTCATTGATACCAGCACCTGAGGACACCAATAAAGCAGAAAATAGTCCCAGGTACAGCTGTCACTTTAAAATAGCTCTGTGCACGGCAAGTCCTGGACTGCAGGAATATACCTGGACTCATCTCTGGTAATGGCCTGAGTGCCCACAGAAAGGGCTCTGAGTGCCACCTCTGGCACCAGTGCCATAGGTTAGCCATTACTGGGATAGGGGATATATACCGGTATTTTGTTTTCATCCAAAATACAAATTAATTGTATATTGTACAATATCTTCATTGCCATTCAACCTGACCACCACGCGCATTGATGGACGTGACTATATGGCTCCTACATAAATATTAGCGCAAGCGCCAGAAGCTCGAAACCCTTACACATGCGCGGTATTGTCAGATCATAACTACCTACTGTACTGCACATTCATATAGAAGACACTTACCTCCCATAATGCTGTAGATTTCCTGGCATTTCAGGTCGTAATGGGGAATCTCTTCCGGCCAGCTGCAGAAAAAAAAAAAAAATTAAAAAATTCTATTTATTTTGTTTGCATTTTCTACCCCATGAACACTTTCTGCAAAAATCAGCCCCACACTTTACAATAGGATGTGTCTGGTACCGCAGCTTAACCCCAAACAAGTGAATAGGCGTGAAACAAGGTCCATGAGCAAACGTGGCTCTGTTTCGGTTTACACTCAAATCAAAAAACATCCCCTTTAACACACTCTCCATAGGCACTTACCTCTGGCTCTATGTGTCTTGGGAAGAGCGATGTAGTGAGGTATTTGTACAGTATCCGCATATCTTCTTGTTCCAATCCACTCCTGTTAAAAAGAACAGACATATTTAAATTAGTATTTTCGGCTTAAAGGGAAACTCCAGCCAAACTAATATTATATAAGGGTAATGAGATTCAATTTATAATGCAAAATGTACCAGAATTAAAGGGGTTGTCCAGATGCTAAAAGTGAGAATTCAAGTTTTCCACTATGTAAAGAATGTCCACCAATAGTGGAAGCCCCACGGATCACAAGAATGGGGGTCCGTACCCCAAAAGAACAAAGCAACCAGTTGCACATAGACCCTGCTGCTCTAATCATCTCTATGGCAGACCTTCACCGATCAGTAAGTTGGCCTCAATCCCAAGGGTTGAGAACCTTTTTGGCTGAGAGAGCCATGTATGTCCCTCCACTGCCAGTAGACAGAGTCCCAGCACAAGTACCCCCCCCCCCCCCGCTAGTAGACAGGGAGCCCCAGTACATGCCCCCCTCACTCCCCAGTAGACAGAGTCCCAGCACAAGGACCCCCCGCCAGTAGACAGGGAGCCTCAGTACATGCCCCCCTCGCTCCCCAGTAGACAGAGAGTCCCAGCACAAGGACACCCCCCCTTCCCCGCCAGTAGACAGGGAGCCTCAGTACAATGCCCCTCCTCACTCCTACGCCAAATCCAATGAGGGAAAATGTAAAGTGTCAATTATTGTATTTAAAAATATTTCTAGTTTAACTAATATTTGCAGCAATTAAGTTCTGACATTTTACAGGGGGCGATGGGTGGGGTATGCTGAAAGCCCCCCACCTTAGGAAACAGATGATCCCACTCTTGTATAACAGGCAGCTCAGAGGCCGCACCGACATGGAGACTGCATTACCAAGTTTCAGCATTGTCAGCACTGACCCCTATTTTTAATTCCTGTAAAGCCCCTTTAAACATCAGGATTTCCAGTAATTGACATGTGATGAGTTTCTAATGAACGTCCAAAAAATAAAATTTGCAGACTGCGGAGAAATAGTTGTGTGGGGGCAGATTTTGCAGATGATGTAACTTTTATTAGTTATTCTAACGCCTCTCTCATACGAGGCTGGAGGCTTTATTTATATCCCGATCCTGCATGTAAATGAGACACCCTATAGTATGTGGCGTAATCCGAGCAGGACATCTACCACCTGTAACCAGAGCCCCCGACACAGCCGCAGTGCCGAGTGTTAACAGGGAATGGCAGGGTGAAGAGGCCGGCGATGACAGCTGTGACTGACACCGACACAAGGAACGGTTTTCCCGAATATTTTTCCCACCATAAAAGAAAACGATAGTATGGATATCTAACATTCACCCCCATGGAGTAAGCGGAATCAAAAGGAATTGATGGGAATGTCGAGCTGAAAAAAAAAATAATCTAAAATAAACGTGGCGATACGGATTACACAGTAGCGAGATACGGGCTGCCAAATATGGTCTGCAGCGGAACGCGACAAACATGAGGATCACCTTTACACCAGCTCAGTGTCATAGGACGGTTTTATATTAGAGAACTGCAGCGCCTCTCCAGGATCACACAATATTTGATATTTATTCAAAGCTAAGTAACTTTAAAAGGGAACCTGTCATCATGGAGGTCATTTTTACATGAAGTCAGTTTCCAATAGCCTATGGCATGTTCAATACAAAAATGTCAGCAATATGAATAAATCCAGGGCTTTTTAATTGATTATCTTACCTGGTTCCCCACCACCACCCCCGTGTGTTAAGTCCCGGGGGGAGAGCAGAGGAAACGGCACGAGGAGAAGATATCTTGTTTGACGTTTGAACTGCACCCCTTCATTGGGACTCACCCCACTCACTGCTATATGACCTCCCTGATGACAAGTTCCCTTATGCACATGACCGTTCCAGCCTGGTGGAGATGGGAGTGAGCGCTCACTCCCATCTCCATATGAGATGAGCAGCAGCACCGTGATATGGGCAGGAATAGGATCTGTTATATAATTTTCGGCACAGCCGTCCACCTTGGTCATCGGAGACGCCAGAGCCCATGGGCACCGGAGGGAATTTTAAGATTTGCATTTTAAAAACATCAGTCTTAATGAATTCCCTTGAGCCCAGCATAACACAGGTCATTGGTGGCCATGAGGCAGCCGCAGTTGGTGTGGCTAGCTCACAGCAGGTTGAGTGCATGAGGCCTTAGGCTATATGTACACGAGTATTTAGGATGTTTGCCATCAAAGACTAGCACCTAGCCCCATGCAGTTCTATGGGCTAATGCACGCAGCCATTGTTTCCTAAACCCACTGCCCGAACCATAAATTACAGAGCATGTCCTATTCCAGGTTGTGCTCCAGCTTAGCTTTTCCTACTACCATCGGTGCATGAGTGGACTTCACGCACTGAACACATAGGAGCCATGAACAGACCAAGGGCTCAATGTTTGCAGCCCAACATTGCACATTCATGCTCATTTTACACAAAAATGACTTTATATTGAATTTATAATATATTATATAAGGTGCACCTCTCCTCCCATCTTTTTGTGCAGTCACTCCCGCATAATCCGACTTGGTGGCGCAAAGTCTCTGCAGCTAAAAAAAAAAGCCTGGAGGTAGGGTCACCGGACATGTGCACTGGTATCCCATCATGTTCTTTGTGGGTCAGATACCAGGACCTCACACAGATCAGCTTTCCTAAAGCCTCCTGGCACCAAAACCTACACCATGGATGCAGCACGTAGCAGAAGATGAGGACTTTGAGTAAACAGCAACTGAGTCCAGTGCATAGTGGGAACAGCTTATTGTGCAGGTTTTGGGTGTCAGGCCCTCAACTTTCACATACTAATGACCTACCCGAAATAACAAAGCACTCACCACTACGTCTCCTGCACATGCATTTATCTATTATCTATAATATCTATTAAAGGGATTTCATCCACTGACCATATGCCCTATTAGGGAACACCGTATTACCAAAGGACCCCCTGTATGATCCAGAAACGAGAGCTGCATATTACTACACTTAGGACCAGCAGCGTGCTGAGGCCCTATTGCTATACTAATAAGCTGTATTATACAGGTCCTGGAGGGCGAGGCTGCCAGCTGCACCCAGGCCATGCTGCAAACAAGATACAAAGCCACCAGCTGATAAGACAGACATCTACCCCTCACTCTCCTTTCACACCAATTTACACAGAGTCATAAATTATTACTGAATTTTATCCCTTTACAGAAATAGGACACACGACTTGTGGAGATGAGCCGGGTGCTGGCTGATCGGCTGCGGGTGCTGCTATATACAGACCCAGGGCTGGGAGGTTATAATGTTATGTACTTGCTCCCCCTTCTGGCTCCCTGCTGTATTCATTTTTCTATCAAAGGACCTTCTTTATGCAGCTTCATACATGGTCTGTCACTATTACGTATGCAAGTATAGATGTCCCCTCACAGTTAATGGGGTTGTTCAAAGTTTAGTATTTATCCCCAGTCTAAAGGATAGGGGATAACTAGCTGATCGTCTAAAATCTGGTTGCTAGTAATTCCTCCAATGACGAGAACGGGACCCCCAGCTCTCCAGAGAATGGGGGTCCCCTTCTCAGTAATTGCAGAACACAAGTGTTCCAGCAGGATCTCCAGATCACAGGGGTCTCAGCAGTCGGATCCACATGATCCCCTTGTTATCCCTTATACTGTGGATAGGGGATAGCTGCTAAACTTTGGACAACCCCTTTGCTAGTTATGCACCTCATCTTAAAGGTAAACCCCCTAAGGGGCTGGAGTGTCACCATGTTACTTATGGATTCAGGTCCTGCGCTCAACCAGAAGTTCTGGGGGGTCCTAAGACCAGCTTCATCCACAGAATGGTTTCCTTGGACAAGCGATATCACTTCCGTTTTTAGTGGACTGAATTTCCTTCCTTGTCCCCTAGTAGGAGGTGATCAGTCATTGCATGAAGTGGGACCCCTCAGAACCCCTAATGGGTCGCAGGGCTCGATACCAGAAGTTGCGGAGCAATGCAGGAACCAGGAGTCAGATTGGGGTAAGTATGCAGGGTTATTTTCTTACCCCAAAATCCATATTTTAAGAAAAACCCCTTTATGAGAATATGTGCCTATAGAGTACACGTTCTGCTGAAAGTTTTCATATAAAATCTATGGTGAATAAATGCCGAAGTGTCTGGTGAAGAGAGAACACTTTCCCGGATGTTAATCACAAGATCCTTGCCCATTGTAATGCAGCAGGGAATGCTGGGAGATTTCAGCATAAAAAAAATAAATTGTAAAAGCAGCTCTGAGTAGTAACAGGCTGAAGGTTACGCAGACACCTACCAGATGAGCTGGTCATTGTACAGGAACGCTGTATACTTCACAAGACTTAGGTTTTCCTCCACCCTGTTAATGAACGACTGGATTTTCAGGTAAGTCATCTTATCTAATGGAAAAAAACTGATTCCGCTAAACACATCGAGCAGGTCACAAGACTGCAAATGTAATGTCTGTAAATACTGCGGAAAGAAGAATAGAGGCAAAGGTTACATAACATAGTCCTAAGGTCTACTGACCCAATTCTCAGCCCCAGTGTTTAAAGGGAATCTGTCAGCAGGTTTGACCATACAAAGCTGCAGAAAGTTTTAGGTATTGGCCCTTGAAATCTGTATCATACCTGTGTGTGCGTGCGCAACAGCAGGACTGTTACATTTATATTCCAGGATTGTAGCTTTGAACGCTCTAGTGCACTGGTGTGTGAGATCTCTTCACTAATCTGCTGCGGATTCACTGATGTAAGAGGTCATGTTTGCCTACTGTAATAGTTACTCAGAAAGTAGGGGATGTTCTGCAGTACAGTGAAGAGATCTCACACCAGTGAACCAGAAGGGCCCAAGTCCAGTTACAAACCTGGAATATAAAATTTATTTTTCACAGTACTGTTTCAACTCACACATAGGTAAGTTTACACAGATCTTCAGGGACAATACCCAACACTGCAGATTTACAATATTTACCAGGCATACCTGCATTACATAGTGGCCAATACTAGGAACTGCAGCTGAGCTCCTATTGAAGTATTAGAGTTGAGCTGCAGTTCCTAGAACCTGCCACTATACAAGAAGCAGACATGGACCTCCAGCTCTGTTTTTACTTATAACTTTGGCACAGGAAAGATGCCAGTTACACTCATCAATGGGGGGGATCTGTGGATAGGTCATCAATATCAAGGTCCCAAAAAATCCCTTTAAGTAATTTGTGTTAAAAAGTGTAGGAAAAAAAAAAACTGGTTACTATTTATTTACCCGAATAAAGAATTTCTCCAGCCTATCTTTCAGCAGTGTAACTCCACCGGCCTCCATCGCTTTGTTAAAAGTGCCATTAAATAGCTGAACAGGGAAACAAAAGAAGGACATTATAAGAAGAACATAGTAATAACAACTTATTATAGTGTGTAAATATATAATATTATATATACACACACTCAGATACATTGTGACATCTAACTGGGAACAGGGAAGCGCAGAGGATGGAAGAGCCGTAAGGATGATGGGAACTTAGAGAAGCAGTGAGAAATGGCCATGTTCCGGTTCCCCTGTATCCTTCTACGTCACAATACAGGCAGTCCCCGGGTTACATACAAGATAGGGTCCAGAGGTTTGTTCTTAAGTTGAATTTGTATGCAAGTCGAAACTGTATATTTTATAATTGAAGTTCTAGACAAATCTTTTTCCCCAGTGACAATTGGAGTTTCCAAATTTTTGCTGTAATTGGACCAAGGATTATCAATAAAGCTTCATTACAGACACCTCACAGCTGATCATTGCAGTCTGGGACTATAGTAAAGCATCCAGAGAGCTTCACCAGAGGTCACAGTGGTCAGAGAGGTCCGTCTGTAACTATGGGTCGTCTGTAAGTCGGGTGTCCTTAAGTAGGGGACCGCCTGTACATCTCTCTGCTGCGTTAGGGATCGGCAAAGCCGCAGACCACAGAGCCCTCCTTATAGAGCAGAGTATGATGTATAGTACTGTACATAAACTACTTACCTTATACATTTTGTAGCATTGCTTTAAGACTGAGGAATACACCTTGTCCTGAAATGTAAAATGAAAAACATTTATAGAATAATGAATAATTCCATTTTATCATTTTTTATGTAAAGTTTAGAAATAAAGGCTGGCACTTCCTGTTCTGTAAAGAGTACTTCTCAGGCAGCATTACAATATAGAATATGAATAATCACGATCACTTCATGCACAATCGGTATTTGTCACAGCTCTCACCCAGTTCTGCACACAGGGCAACATTACCCAATAGTAGATAACACAGGATCACTCCCATGCACAATAGGTATTTGTCACAGATCTCATACAGGCAGCATTACAATAGAAGATAACACAGGATCAATCACAGCTCCTACCCCAATAGATGAAAACACAGGATCAATTCATGTACAATAGGTATTTGTCATCTATTGGGGTGGAAGCTGTGACAAATACCGATTGTGCATGGATTGATCCTGTGGTATCATCTATTGGGGTGGAACCTGTGTCAACACAGGATCAATCCATGCACAATAACGATTTGTCAAAGCTCTTGTACCACGTTGCACATCACCCTTTTTGGACAGTAGATTAGAAATTTTCAGGGGAACTTGACGCTGGATCATCTAATTATATGTATTTGAGGCGGTCTTTCTGTACCTACCAATAACTCGTCTTCTTGATATTCAAATACGGCCTTCCCATCTTTTTGTTTTTCAACAACTGGATTTTGTACTACCTAAATATTATACAAAATGGCATTGATTAACATAAAATCATGACACATGAAAAATAAATAAATAAACGCCAAATAAATGTAGTCCGATGGAGACAGCCTGCTGAGGTAGTCGTAGTCAGCATTTTCCAGCAGTCTCATAAAAGGGGATCAAGTGGTAAACATGTAATCTGCATTCTTGTTATGGGTGGGGTGCAGTGGTTATACCCCACTTGTCATGTAGTTGTTAAGTTTTTGATTTGTCCAAAATTTTGTAAAATCGTATTTTAGTAGGACAAAGCTGCAATACCCTGCACCACCACTGCTAAAGGCATGACATCGAGGAGGCCACATGATTATAAAACAACTGATGGGGGACAAGAGTGAAAAACTCAACCCATCCTAAATTGACCGCCATTAGTACTCTAATATCCGATTCTATTTGTGGTTTCTAAATAATTCCAAATTTCGTCCCGCTTTGGGCAGGAGGTGAATAGGGCTGACAGGGTTACATTTAGAGGAAAAAAAAAAAAAAGGGGTTGTCCTTACCATAACCATCCAGAAACCATCTTCAGGTTCGTGAAAGAATTGTCTGTTTTTCTGTGTGTGTAATGACTGTGCTGGCTTTGTTGGGTTAAAAGTCCTAAAATCAATGCAATATAATTTAAAAAAAAAAAACACAGAAAAAAAAAAATAGTCTGTAAAAATATCATGGAGTAAATAAAAAGCAAACAGCAAGATACTATAAAATGACATAAATGATGCATGTAGCCTCTACAATCTATGACGACTACACTCCAATGTGACCATAGCCATAAAGAGTACGAAGAATCATGGGTCGTCCTGTTACCTGGTAAACTGTACGATCGCTTCACATAAGCCGACATTTTTAATTTTCTCATTTTTCTCAATTTCGCTTGGATGGTAAAAAAGGATCTTTTTTTCTTCCTGAGTAAAGAAAATACCAACAGAAAAAAATAAAATCTGATAAGTCACAGCCAAAGTCAATTGGATCACAGAGATGTGGAGAAATAGGAATGATTGAGACTAAAACTGGAAGATCAGACTACAAAGGATGTGTTTGTAGTCTGTTACTATGGAAACACACTGGTCTGCATAGGAGCTGTAAACATAAAATGTCTGTTTATTTATTTTATTTTGAAATAAAAGGAGTGTTCCCTGCAATTAGGACAAGGATAGGACAAGCACAAGGACAGGAATAAGTTGCTTCTCCCATATACCCAGCCATAACAGTGGACGGCTATTCCACAAAGTTTCCGTAACGCCCACACGAGTTTCAGAAAAACATTAAAAAACTTACTCTATAACTTACATTCACACAATGTGTACTACCGCGCTGCTCATCCCCGCCCCTCTCCATAGTGATATATGGCTCACGGCACCATATTCCGGGAAAAGATAGGACATGTCTTATCTTTCCTCCCAACTACAGAATGGTACAGTGCCGCACCATACCGCTCCGTACCGCGCCTTGAGCCCATTGCCGTCTATGGGCGACGTATATATACGGCTTATATACATCGGCCGTATAGAAACATTGTAGTCCGCTCTTCAATTCCGTTTTCATAAACCCCATTTTGTTCAACCTAGAACAGCAGACCTCAGATTTTTCCGTAACTTACAACCACCTAACGAATACTGGTTAATTGAATGATGGAGATTGGATTCATTTTCCATATTAGATTTAAGAAAAATTGATAAAAGGTAAAGATTTTTTTCAATCAGAATTAGTCTCTGTTCACACTTCCATCCAATTAATAACACATTATGGACCTCTATTATTCTTGCCAGAATGGAAGCCACGGATCCGCTTAATTAGTCAATGGGGTCCATTAAGCACCATAGAGACTGCTACACAACATATATGGGGCCCTATTTCGCATATAGGAACAGAATGAGTGAGCACTCACGGGAGTGTGAGCAGGGCCGTCCACAGGTCATGGGATTCTCTAATCAGCCTTGACTGAAGTGAAGTAAATAATAAAATGATATTACGTGACTTCCGCACTATATTATCAGCTCAAATTATACTCACAAGTCCTTCATTTATTACACAAGTCTCCCTTTGTATCTCAATTTGTTTACCAAGTTCTGTCAGCAAAGGCCGAACATGTCTGGAAAGATATTCTTAGCTCAAACATGTCACAGACAGATAGAAAGATAGACTGATTGATAGGGGGAGATTTATCATCAAGTTTATGAGGTAAAACTGTTCTAGTTGCCCATGGAAACCAATCAGAGCTCAGCTTTCATTTTATGCATAGCTGTAGGAAAATGAAAGCAGAGCTCTAATTGGTTGCCATGGAGAACAGTTCTGCACCAAGACACTGATGATAAATCTCACCCATAGAATAGTAAAAATAGAGCTAGGAGATCTGGTAACGTCACTGGCTTTGTATCAGCGTGTCAATCATTCGGGGGGCATGCATGAATGAGTTATCGGCGGAGCTCATTTGCAAAGCTATTTTTCTAGGAAATCGGGTCATTCTAAAACATGAAAAAGTGTTATTGCTGTTTGGAATGGGACGGGGAAGAGAGTTTAAACATCTACCATCTAGTTATTTGATTGTAGATGTCCTTTAAAAGTTGTCCGTTTACCCATAAAACACACACCTCTCCAAACCATATGCAAAAGCCCATAGAAATTTTTGGCTGAAAGGAGTCACTTTGAGAGGCTAGAGTGGAAGCGTCACTTAAATGCTCTTATCTTGGGCTAGTTAGCATCTAGAAATATTCTTCTGTGGTCATTGTAAAGATGAGAGTCTCATATCAATACACATCATGTAGTTATGTAAGCTATAGAACCAGAGATAGAGACAGCTAAAACAGTCAGTAATTGGATCCTTTTCTGCAGCTCACTTTCTCCAGCAAGGTCTTTAACTGCCTGAATCTCCAGTTCTGTAGCTCACAGAACCTTAAGACTGTTTCAGTTTGAAAGAAAAGATTCTCATCCTTACAGTGACACAAGGTGTATGGTTCTAGCCACTATGGAACCCAAGAATAGGTGATTCATCTGAGGCAAAAAGTGATTCTTTTCAGCTCATATGAACATAATTTTGGAGGAGATTATTTTATAGGTAAAGCAGATGAGTTTTAACATGAAAGAGGGAATTCTAGAAAGGACATTTCGTACCCTGCATGAGGGGGTAAAATTTGGTGACAGGTTCCCTTTAAGCCATTCAGTAGTGGATATGCAGGTGTCTGAGGTACGGATTTACACTATGGGGGAGATTTATCAAATGTCTCTAAGAGCAGAACTGTTCTAGTTGCCTGTGGCAACCAATCAGAGCTCAGCTTTCATTTTCCCACATTTGTTTATACAATTAAATCTGAGCTCTGATTGGTTTCCATGGGCAATTAGAACAGTTTTACCTCAGAAACTTGATGGTAGATCTCCCCCTATGTTCTCATGATGAAAGTGAAGTGCTGGAGCATGAGATCTAGACATGGAATTGAAAATCCACTTCTCCTTTCTAAGTTCTTCACTCCATAATTTTGGGTGGAAAAAGAAAAATCATTAAAAACAGGAACATAAAGTGAATAGTGTATTCTACATTTACAGATATTTTTAAAAGACTTTTCCCACTTTGGACAATCTCTACAAGTGAAAAATCCCTTCACAAATGGATCACAAAGAATCTCCCTGTGAGGGCCTTATGTACTCTGCGGGGAAAACTAAATGTTTAAATTCCCTGCAGCACCTCCGCTGGCGAGATCAAGTATTAGACCGTGTCCATTCAAAACAATGGTAATACAGGACAAGCGAGGTCCTCCAGATAGATGTTTTTTGCAAACACTCCCTGGTTCACCCAAGAGATGGGAAGACATCTCTAAGGCCCTATTCACACGGGCCATAACTTGCGGCTTGATATGTCCCTACAGTACGGTCAGCACAACAGTGCCATAGCAAAACAGATAGGATATAGCGCCTGCGCCGCGTGTTGCTATGGTGAGGGGAGGGGTGAGCAGCGCTCGCCCAGGCTACGGCCACACCTTAGTGTGAATGTACCCTTAGGGTGTAGGAAAAGAGGCCCCAGTTGTACTTGGCACGGTGGGTTAGGATTAGAGAATGTATAGACCTGTGTAAAGGTAGCCATATTGGTTGTCCCTCAGAAATAGATAAAAGACAATAAAGAAGTCAAATTCTCCTAAATTTTCATCAAAATTGAATTTATAAGTCGTCGTACCTCTCCTTCCCTTGGACCAAACTTGGGGTTATAGATGAAGAAGCTGAGTAGAGACGGAGGGTAGTGCTTCTCCTGCACGGCGAAGGCCATCCTGTGGAGAGAGCGAGGCACAGCTCAGAGACAACACATCGCACGCTTCTTACTTTCTGTAATTCACAAAAACAAAGCCGCTTCCTCTAACAAAAACACAAGGGAATAAAAATTAACCAGAAAAGTTTTACCAAGACAGATGGAAAGTAACAAAGATGTTCTGTGAGATAAGAAGCGAGATCTGCGCTACGTTATAAAAATGCATTTATATTCGATTGCAGCTGAACTGGGGACAGTTCTCACACTGCTGTTCTCTTAGCTTTCTGCATTCGATCTAGTTGACTTCTGTCTTTTGCATCCATAACACATTATATATTTTGTATTGGTGGTCATATGGTACTTTCCACCTACTCTCGAGCTGTGTCATTTAAGGTGACTTCTGTATTTCGTAGATTTTTGGTTGGATTTCAGCCCCTATAGTAGTGTAGCGTGGTTTAGAATATACTAGAATTGTCTTTTTCATCCAGAAGCTACAACAGGGTTTAGTGAAGGGCTCCTGGGGGTATTACAAGAGCCCCTCCGTGCTGCAGATTCACAGACTGTTACAGCAAGTCTCCCCATATGCCTCATGTAATCTTTCTGCAGCAGAGGAAGTTTCAGCACACAGTGTGGGGGAGGAGTGCTCATTGCACAGTGTAACATCCTGTGAATCTTCAGCACACAGGGACTCATTAGCATAATTAGAAAAGCTCAAGGAAGGAGGATATGGATAACAAATATAAGAAAATTCTTATAGATCCAGGCACCATAACTGTGACAAAGTGTGGTTTATCATGATGGATTTTGATTGTAGTGCAGAGAACCAAAAAGCACAGCAGTGTGAGGACACCCCTGGTGAATTTGAAGAAGTTACAAAGAGAATCTCACAGCACCCGCTGTTTTGGTATTTGGTGGTGCCCAACTAGGTTCCCATTCCCATTGAATAATCAAAGTAGTAAGATAGCACTCAATGGTTTATAGTTTTCCAAAGGTTTTATTAATTAGTACAATTTAAAAAGTTTATATGACGCTTATAGTGCCCTTAAAGAAGCTACTGTCCTGCAATATAAATATGCATTATTCACAGTCCTGCTGCTACTAACAACACACAAAGAGTTATAAATACACAGCTCCCCAGGTACAATACCAAACACGGTCTGTAGCTTTGTATAGTCATTGCTCAAAGATGCGCTTTAAAGTCTCTTAAATAATGCGGTGCTGACAACACCAAGGGTCGCGGATCCATTGCACGGTGACATCTATGGGGGGGGGGGGGGGGGTCACGATCACACATATTTCGTCTACATGAGGCCTTTCTATTCTACTTCCTCTTGCAAACGTAAGCTAACAGAGGTTTGCATGCAGCGCAGGGTGTGCTGGAGGGAGGGGGGAGGAGGAAGCAGAGTTGTAAGAGCAGTGAGCAGATAATAATGGTGACGACGACTCTGTGACTCGTCCAGTTTGTTGGCAGGGAGCAGAGTATATATTTATTATTAATTAATTGTATTTTTTAAGCGAGTGGAGCCACTAATATTAATAAAAACAGGTTTCTAAATAGTATTAAAGGAAACCTACTCCTACTACTTAGTTTTTCCACACAGATACATGGCACCATGCTGGTGCCGGAGCATATTTTCATTAGCAGAATAAAGCCAGTATAAAAGATTTAAATGTTAATATAACTTATATCTCGGCGCCCGATTCTGAAGTGCTGGAGAGCCGGTGACGCCACCGAGCTCTCCGGCACACTTGCGCCTGCGCAACTTCGCACGTGGCAACAGGCCGTGCTAAATTGCGCAGGCGCGAGTGTGCCGTACCTATAAAAACTCCTCCAAAGTCATGAGAAAATGAGAAGAGTCAATTTTTGTCAGAGAGGAGTCAAGTTTAAAAGACTGGAGGGAAGTGTTCATTCAGATGCAGCTATATTGCGTTCTTTAGTGCCAAAAACAAAGCTTAGTATCATGTTAAAGATAAAAGACTAAAACAGATGTTTCATATTGCAACAGGCTTACGGTTCTGTGAACTATATATATATATATATATATAGAAATACTGTCAGCTAGAAATAGGCGTAAACTGAATCTCTATAGTCATGGTCTCAGGTGCCATTGTTCACAGAACCATAAGCCTTATCCTCTCATACCATAAGGAGGTTTCCAGGTACAGTACAGAACCAAAAATAGAGACGTCTGAAAGGACACTTCCCTCCAGCCTCCAAAAAGTGACTCTTCTCTGGCAAAAAAGTGACTCTTTTCAGCTCATCTGCATATGACTTTAAAGAGGACCTGTCACCCCAAATTAGTGCCCCCATCCAAACATACCTAATGAATCTACTTTCTAATGCTGCCCATTTCAAAGTCCTGGCATTAATCAAACTTTAGTAATTGGCGCTATAGCATATGACACAACAGTCAAGCTTGTTCATTAGGGGGCTGTCCAGGCTCTCCTCTTCTCCACAGGCCGCCACTCCCCCCACTCCCCTTTTCCTATGCACTAGATGCCGGCAGTCTTCATGCTCTCGGCACTTACTGCGCATGCGCAGCGTGTCGATTAGAGCATGGGGGAGTGGCGGCCTGCGGAGAAGAGGAGTGCCTGGACGGCCCCCTAATGAATAAGCCCGCCCGTCGATCGGACATCAAGTATGTTATGTGTCATATGCTATAGCGCCGATTACTAAAGTTTGATTAATGCCAGGACTTTGAAATGGGCAGCATTAGAAAGGGGCCGGGGAGTAGATTCATTAGGTATGTTTGGACAGGGGGCACTAATTTGGGGTGACAGGTCCACTTTAAAGACTATTCTTTTTATAGGTAAATGGGTGTGAATAGCTATCAGCTATAGTAAGACGGTGCTACAACCGCATGAGGGATGCAAGTGGCGCCCAACAGCTGCTCAATTTTGTCGGCAAGACTGAATCTTAATTTCAAAATTAAGTAACCACTGGCACAACTTGTGAGGCCATAGCAACCATTGTTTCAATTCAAGTGCAGAGGGAAAGAATTTTTTCCCGAACGTAAATGCATTTAGACCAAAATGCTTGCGTTTGGGTACTGGCAACGTGCGCTGTGCATTGTTTACCGTCAAAGCACATCTGCATTTGGGAACGTTGCGCACTCTTCCCCCTTAAACATTCAGAAGGTTGGAGGAGTCACTGTGAATATATATATATTATATATAATTATACAGTGGGATACGTCTGTGCCATATGTTGTTAGAACCGGTCAATGTTTCCTTACAACATATGGCACAAATAACATGTGAACGTAGCCCTAGAAACTGCGTTTCTAAACTCAATTTAAAGTCAACGGATGAATGCGTCCGCACGGCGGTCAAGTTTTGTGGATAACCTACAAAATGATTAAAACTGAACCCACTGCCAGCTCGCTTGGCCCGAGGATAACCAAGGGGTGCTGCTTCTCTTTGCAGTGTAAAGGACAATGGATGAGACCCACGATAGTCACAGTATAGTCTGGCAGCACGAACCTTAGCGCAATAGAAGGTAACCGTATCGGATGTTACATGCGCTGTGCATATATCATATAGCACGCTCTGTTATTCCCTCTGTGCCAGCCAGTAAGTACAGACATATATATTATATATATATATACACATACATACATACATAATATATTATTCCTCCACCATTGTTAGAATACTACAGCGCCAGCAGACGTCTCCATGGCAGAGGCTTCACCCATGTCTAAGCCCTTACACCACAGATTTAATCAGGAATGGGGGGGGCGCAGCTCTTTCAGCAGAAACCTGGAGCCGTGGTCCTGCTGACATGGAGTAAGAAGAGAGGGGGACAGACGCGGAGGGGGTATTTACAAGCTTATTATAGAGCAGGATACAACTAGCTGGAACACCGAGCTCTCAGGGGTCAAAGAGTGTAAAAGTGGTGTCCCTGCGGGCGGAGGCGGCACGGTATGCGGGCAATGCGGGGCTATCCACACCACTCCGCACACCATTTGTTTTCTACACCTGGAACCAGTATATCACCACGTGTCACTTTTCCTTCAAGATAATATTGGAAATGGCTCAAAAAAAAAAAAAAAGGAGGAGGCCATCTTCTTACGGAGTAGCAGAGGGATAGCGATCACCATTACAAGTGCGCTGACTAAACGGAGAAGATGGGGATAGAGGACACACACAAACAGGTTTTACGTACGCACTGCTCCTTAGGCTACATTCACTGGCCGTATTGGGGACGTATATACATCCCCCATAGACGGCAATGGGTGCACGGTGCGGTACGGTGCAGCACACGTGCACCATGTTTCTGTATGGAGAGGGGCGGGGATGAGCGGCGCTCACCCCCTCCTCCTCTCCCCGGTGCTGACGTGTCCCCTCTACGGTACATGTATGTAAATGTAGCCTTAGTCAGTTTGTCTGATTTTGCACTAGAAAGAATGTGCAAATTCTTTTCCCGTATCGCCATTTTGTGACGCTAATAACTTTTTCTTACGCCAGCGTAAGGAGCTGTAGAAGGACGCCATTTTTTTGTAAGATGAGCAGACTTTTTCGTTGCTACCATTTTGAGGACTGTGCAACCTTTTGATCACTTTTTATTAATTTTGTAATAATTTTTTTTACGTGACGTAAAATTACATAAAAGTGGCGCTTCGAACATTTGGCCACTATTTTCCATTATGGGGTTTACCGTCGGCAATAACTGTTTTTATATTTTGATAGATCGGGCAGTTTGGGACGTGGCGATACCTTATTTGTGATTTTTGCCGTTTAGTTTTATATGGAGTTCTGGGGAAAGGGGGGAGATTTGAATCTTTGGGTTTTATTTTTTACAATTTTTTAGACCCTTTAGAGTATTTTAACCCTAAACAGTCTGATCGTTCCTACCATATACTGCAAGGCTACTGTATCACCCTTTGAGCCCTTCATACAGCATTAGCAGCTACGCACCATACTACTACAGCACTAAGAGGCTAAGGGTTAACTCCTTCCTGCCAATACCCTTTTTTCGTTTTTTTAAAAGCTCTAAAAGGGCTTCTTTTCTTCCTACTAAGCATATTTACTAATCCATGCTGTGTACTGGTCGGCAGGAAAATCAATGCAGTGAAACTGACAAAAAAAAAAATGCAGTTGCGCCATTTTTGGTGTGGGCTCTAATTCCATTGTGCGCTGTAAATGACAACTCCCCTTTATTATTTGGACCGATCCAAAGTTACATTACACCCCAATTTTACCAATCTTTTGGATAGTGGACAGCTTATAGTAACCAGAACCATGAAAACAGTCTCCTAGTGAAATGGTCTGTGTTGTTCAGCCTCCATGTTTCAAGAGCAGCAAATGAAAGTGGAGCTATAATTGGTTCTTATGGGCTACAAAGACCATCCTACCAAGATTAGGCCCAACATCACAATGAATTAAACAACCAAACCTGACAATATATCAGAACGGGACACATAAATATATTGGAAAATAGTGGTCCAAAGGCAATTTGGAGCAGCCGCCAATCAGATTCTAGCTCCAATTTTCTATAGTCCCCTCTTCAAATGAAAGCAGCATCCTGATTGGCTGTGTAACTGCTCCACTATTCCAGTCTTTTTTGTCGTACAAGGCTTGCAAAAGTCGCAATTTCCAACACACACCATGGATGTGCAACTTTGTGCCGCTTTTAAAAATAGTGGGTGCAGTGGGTTGGGGAACAGGGTGGAAAAGGAGCGGGGTCACCCTGGCCAGCCAAATTTATTATAATCTGACATAGGATGTAGGGTAATATACGCACTGGACGTAGGATTTCAATTCCGGTGCGAGGTTGGAACGCGATGCACCATCTTAATACATTGGCCTGTAGGTTTAATAAGCATCTTCCGTTATTTAAAGGAAATCTTCTCCCATGTTTGTTACTATCTGGCAGAGGATGCAGCTTCTGAGGATCCTCAGTATAAATTTCCAGGAAGTTCAGACAATGTGCACGCTATAGATCGATCGCCATCTTGGCGGAGTTCCTAGCCTGCTATCCCCATGGTATAAACCATTGCCGGATTACCTAGAAAGTTATAGGAAGCCCAATACTCACCATCAATCATAAAACAGACGGCGGCGCTCATGGCCTGAGGAGAAAAAAAAAAAAAGAGACATCATGTTTAGGGTAGAGGAGAGCGTCTGACTAACCATCTGGTATCCGGCCTACAGGCTCCAGGACAATTACATCTCCATTACACACAAAGCCCTCAGGGGAATCTCTGTTGTACTTTCTAAATTTATCAGAAGTGAAAATAAAAGCTGAGGAGATCCGCAGGAGACGGATTTTCTGGCAGCTCATTCCCACTCATTGTCTAGACAGTTCTGTCACTGTATCCGCGGTTATGTACGTGACATATTATCGTTTTAGGCGATGTCACGCCTGGGTTGTAGGAGGTCACTAAAAGGGACTCACAAACAGGAAATGAAATGTATGTATACATGTTATATACCAGACATAACCGGGGATAATATTGATAATCTCATGAGGAAGACGCAGGTTACAAGTAAATAGTCAGTACTTGTACTGTCCCATACAGGGGCGTAGCTTGAGGGGGTGCAGAGGTTACGGTCGCACCCGGGCCCAAGAGGTTTAGGGGGCCCTTATGGTGTCACTTTCCCATATGAGAAGACTATTACTATAAACCATACATTATAGTCGGGGGGCCTGGCACAGACTTGGCACTGGGGCCCATCAGCTTCTAGTTACACCACTGTGTCCCAGTGAACAGATCACGAGAATGGCAGCCCCATTGTATCTCCAAAATGATTAGAGAAGCAGATCACTCATGTACCTTCTTCTCCCCTCATCTCTATGGAGTCTACAGAGATAGCCGAGTACAGTACTGTGCTACTGCCGCCAGCGCAAATGGAGCAGTATCGCACAGGCCCAACTACAGCTCCTAATTTAGGTTATAATGTCTTACACAAGATCATCAAGTTATCCCACCATGTAGTAACCACAAAACCCCTTTAAGAAACTAGACAAAATTTCAAGCTGTTATCTAGATTCAATTCCCTGCATCCGAAACTGACTGAACATCTGCAGGATGCTCCAAAAAAACCTTCCCTGAAGGCCTAAACTCAAGGCCAACCTACAAAGCTTTAAAGGGAACCCGTCACCAGGTTTTACCCCACTAAACTACCAGCCCCCTCAGTTAGGGTATAAAATGTTCTATTTAGAATCCCCTCTATGTGATATTTCACCCGTTTACCCATTTTTTTAAAAATGTCCCCAAAGTCTGGTAAATATGACTCTTATCACCTCAATTTCAGATGAGATGAGTCAAGTTTAGTGGTTGCAGGAGTAGTGCCACTTCAGAAGCTTCCATCTTTGGTTGTATAGCACCTAGAAACAACACCTATGGAGCCTAGAGCCCCTCTGACTCATTTGCATAATTTTTTTTAAAACAAGGGCATAAGAAGCTAAAAGAGCAGATTCTGCCAGAGGGGGCACACATCAGTATGTCAGTGCTTGGTTTACAATCCTTTATCCTGGTGGCAGATGTCCTCTAAATAGTCGAGAACTGGATCTTTATCTGCAGCTCACATTTCCTAATGTGTCTTTAGCTGCCCGAATCTCTGGCATAAACATGATGTCATCAAAAAAGGCAAAATCTGTATCTTTAGCATGACACGAAAAGCATATAGAAGAGATTATAGGAGCTTCTGAAGTGACACTACCTCTGCAACCAGAAAACATGACTCATCTCATGAAAAAAAAAAAAAAAGTCATATTTGCCGAACTTTGGGGGAAGATTTTTTTTTAATAGGTAAACAAGTGAGATTTCACATAAGCGGGAATCTAAAAGGTAAATTTCATAACTACTATCCCCCTCAGGTTGGGTAGGTAAGGCAAAACCTAGTGAGAGGTTCTCCTTAAAGAGGACCTGTCACCTCTAAAAATGTCACTAGGAGCTACTTACTAAAGTAAGCAGCTCCCAGTGCTACAACAGACGCAGCAGTGTTACACTGCTAGCGTTATCGTAAACCTGCGATAGCGCTAACAGACACTGCCGCGATGTACAATAGAAACACCGGAAAGCGCTATAAGCGATCTGGCGTATTCATGAGGGGGTGGGATTAGGGACGGTGACTGACGCATGACGTGTGGCGGTCACCGCTGGCCTATAGAGTGGGCAGGGTGGTCCAGGGAAGAAGCAGCGCTTCCAGTGCAGTCCGGCGTTTCTATTGTACATTGCAGCAGTGTATGTTATCATTGTAACACTGCTGCATCTGTAACCAGCTCCTAGTGCCGTTTTTTATAGCTGACAGGTCCTCTTTAAGATGCTGCGGATAACTTCTATACTCTGGATAATACAGGACATCTTCTTACATTACCTGTTCTGGAGGTAACAGGTGCCCTACACAATATTGGGTTGTATTGTTATACAGATTATCCTCCATTTACATCTGCAAAGTTCCTAATGTACATCATTTCTTTAATTATACCACTACATAAAGTAAATTAGATTATCTCCTGTAAAGCCGATGGGTATTTTATCGGAAAGGTAGATTTTAGAAAAAAAAAATATATAAATTCTCTGTAGAAGGGCTAATAATCAGGTGATTATGACAGGAAGTGTTTTCATGGGGACACTGTAGAAATTCTGCCATTAGGCCTGCAGCCCATATATGATGTATGAACTTCTAACCAAAGATCACTAGGGAAGATGTGTCACCTTGTAAACAATCAAGTGAAGCTCTTCATAGTTGTCATCTGTATTTACAAAGATTTTGGGAAATCTAAATTTTGCTTCAGGGTCGTGGAGGTTTAGAGGTCCAGTGAGAAACCTAGAAGTGAAAAGTATATGAAAACGGTAAATGAAAAAGAACTGGGAATATGCCAGCAAAAATGGGTGAATTTGATGCTGCAGACCCTTATAGGATAGATATATACCGGTATTTTGTTTTCATCCAAAATACAAATTAATTGTATATTGTACAATATCTTCATTGCCAGTCAACCTGACCACCACACGCATTGATGGACATCACTATATGGCTCCTACATAAATATTAGCGCAAGCGCCAGAAGCTCGAAACCCTTACACATGCGCGGTATTGTCAGATCATAACTACCTACTGTACTGCACATTCATATAGAAGACACTTACCTCCCATAATGCTGTAGATTTCCTGGCATTTCAGGTCGTAATGGGGAATCTCTTCCTGCCAGCTGCAGAAAAAAAAAAATTCTATTTATTTTGTTTTCATTTTCTACCCCATGAACACTTTCTGCAAAAATCAGCCCCACACTTTACAATAGGATGTGTCTGGTACCGCAGCTAAACCCCAAACAAGTGAATAGGCGTGAAACAAGGTCCATGAGCAAACGTGGCTCTGTTTCGGTTTACACTCAAATCAAAAAACATCCCCTTTAACACACTCTCCATAGGCACTTACCTCTGGCTCTATGTGTCTTGGGAAGAGCGATGTAGTGAGGTATTTGTACAGTATCCGCATATCTTCTTGTTCCAATCCACTCCTGTTAAAAAGAACAGACATATTTAAATTAGTATTTTCGGCTTAAAGGGAAGCTCCAGCCAAACTAATATTATATAAGGGTAATGAGATTCAATTTATAATGCAAAATGTACCAGAATTAAAGGGGTTGTCCAGATGCTAAAAGTGAGAATTCAAGTTTTCCACTATGTAAAGAATGTCCACCAATAGTGGAAGCCCCACGGAGCACAAGAATGGGGGTCTGTACCCCAAAAGAACAAAGCAACCAGTTGCACATAGACCCTGCTGCTCTAATCATCTCTATGGCAGACCTTCACCGATCAGTAAGTTGGCCTCAATCCCAGGGGTTGAGAACCTTTTTGGCTGAGAGAGCCATGTATGCCCCTCCACTGCTAGAGAGACAGAGAGTCCCAGCACAAGCCCCCCCCCCCCCCCCGCCAGTAGACAGGGAGCCTCAGTACAATGCCCCTCCTCACTCCTACGCCAAATCCAATGAGGGAAAATGTAAAGTGTCAATTATTGTATTTAAAAATATTTCTAGTTTAACTAATATTTGCAGCAATTAAGTTCTGACATTTTAAAGGGGGCGATGGGTGGGGTATGCTGAAAGCCCCCCACCTTAGGAAACAGATGATCCCACTCTTGTATAACAGGCAGCTCAGAGGCCGCACCGACATGGAGACTGCATTACCAGGTTTCAGCACTGTCAGCACTGACCCCTATTTTTAATTCCTGTAAAGCCCCTTTAAACATCAGGATTTCCAGTAATTGACATGTGATGAGTTTCTAATGAACGTCCAAAAAATAAAATTTGCAGACTGCGGAGAAATAGTTGTGTGGGGGCAGATTTTGCAGATGATGTAACTTTTATTAGTTATTCTAACGCCTCTCTCATACGAGGCTGGAGGCTTTATTTATATCCCGATCCTGCATGTAAATGAGACACCCTATAGTATGTGGCGTAATCCGAGCAGGACATCTACCACCTGTAACCAGAGCCCCCGACACAGCCGCAGTGCCGAGTGTTAACAGGGAATGGCAGGGTGAAGAGGCCGGCGATGACAGCTGTGACTGACACCGACACAAGGAACGGTTTTCCCGAATATTTTTCCCACCATAAAAGAAAACGATAGTATGGATATCTAACATTCACCCCCATGGAGTAAGCGGAATCAAAAGGAATTGATGGGAATGTCGAGCTGAAAAAAAAAATAATCTAAAATAAACGTGGCGATACGGATTACACAGTAGCGAGATACGGGCTGCCAAATATGGTCTGCAGCGGAACGCGACAAACATGAGGATCACCTTTACACCAGCTCAGTGTCATAGGACGGTTTTATATTAGAGAACTGCAGCGCCTCTCCAGGATCACACAATATTTGATATTTATTCAAAGCTAAGTAACTTTAAAAGGGAACCTGTCATCATGGAGGTCATTTTTACATGAAGTCAGTTTCCAATAGCCTATGGCATGTTCAATACAAAAATGTCAGCAATATGAATAAATCCAGGGCTTTTTAATTGATTATCTTACCTGGTTCCCCACCACCACCCCCGTGTGTTAAGTCCCGGGGGGAGAGCAGAGGAAACGGCACGAGGAGAAGATATCTTGTTTGACGTTTGAACTGCACCCCTTCATTGGGACTCACCCCACTCACTGCTATATGACCTCCCTGATGACAAGTTCCCTTATGCACATGACCGTTCCAGCCTGGTGGAGATGGGAGTGAGCGCTCACTCCCATCTCCATATGAGATGAGCAGCAGCACCGTGATATGGGCAGGAATAGGATCTGTTATATAATTTTCGGCACAGCCGTCCACCTTGGTCATCGGAGACGCCAGAGCCCATGGGCACCGGAGGGAATTTTAAGATTTGCATTTTAAAAACATCAGTCTTAATGAATTCCCTTGAGCCCAGCATAACACAGGTCATTGGTGGCCATGAGGCAGCCGCAGTTGGTGTGGCTAGCTCACAGCAGGTTGAGTGCATGAGGCCTTAGGCTATATGTACACGAGTATTTAGGATGTTTGCCATCAAAGACTAGCACCTAGCCCCATGCAGTTCTATGGGCTAATGCACGCAGCCATTGTTTCCTAAACCCACTGCCCGAACCATAAATTACAGAGCATGTCCTATTCCAGGTTGTGCTCCAGCTTAGCTTTTCCTACTACCATCGGTGCATGAGTGGACTTCACGCACTGAACACATAGGAGCCATGAACAGACCAAGGGCTCAATGTTTGCAGCCCAACATTGCACATTCATGCTCATTTTACACAAAAATGACTTTATATTGAATTTATAATATATTATATAAGGTGCACCTCTCCTCCCATCTTTTTGTGCAGTCACTCCCGCATAATCCGACTTGGTGGCGCAAAGTCTCTGCAGCTAAAAAAAAAAGCCTGGAGGTAGGGTCACCGGACATGTGCACTGGTATCCCATCATGTTCTTTGTGGGTCAGATACCAGGACCTCACACAGATCAGCTTTCCTAAAGCCTCCTGCACCAGACCTACACCATGGATGCAGCACGTAGCAGAAGATGAGGACTTTGAGTAAACAGCAACTGAGTCCAGTGCATAGTGGGAACAGCTTATTGTGCAGGTTTTGGGTGTCAGGCCCTCAACTTTCACATACTAATGACCTACCCGAAATAACAAAGCACTCACCACTACGTCTCCTGCACATGCATTTATCTATTATCTATAATATCTATTAAAGGGATTTCATCCACTGACCATATGCCCTATTAGGGAACACCGTATTACCAAAGGACCCCCTGTATGATCCAGAAACGAGAGCTGCATATTACTACACTTAGGACCAGCAGCGTGCTGAGGCCCTATTGCTATACTAATAAGCTGTATTATACAGGTCCTGGAGGGCGAGGCTGCCAGCTGCACCCAGGCCATGCTGCAAACAAGATACAAAGCCACCAGCTGATAAGACAGACATCTACCCCTCACTCTCCTTTCACACCAATTTACACAGAGTCATAAATTATTACTGAATTTTATCCCTTTACAGAAATAGGACACACGACTTGTGGAGATGAGCCGGGTGCTGGCTGATCGGCTGCGGGTGCTGCTATATACAGACCCAGGGCTGGGAGGTTATAATGTTATGTACTTGCTCCCCCTTCTGGCTCCCTGCTGTATTCATTTTTCTATCAAAGGACCTTCTTTATGCAGCTTCATACATGGTCTGTCACTATTACGTATGCAAGTATAGATGTCCCCTCACAGTTAATGGGGTTGTTCAAAGTTTAGTATTTATCCCCAGTCTAAAGGATAGGGGATAACTAGCTGATCGTCTAAAATCTGGTTGCTAGTAATTCCTCCAATGACGAGAACGGGACCCCCAGCTCTCCAGAGAATGGGGGTCCCCTTCTCAGTAATTGCAGAACACAAGTGTTCCAGCAGGATCTCCAGATCACAGGGGTCTCAGCAGTCGGATCCACATGATCCCCTTGTTATCCCTTATACTGTGGATAGGGGATAGCTGCTAAACTTTGGACAACCCCTTTGCTAGTTATGCACCTCATCTTAAAGGTAAACCCCCTAAGGGGCTGGAGTGTCACCATGTTACTTATGGATTCAGGTCCTGCGCTCAACCAGAAGTTCTGGGGGGTCCTAAGACCAGCTTCATCCACAGAATGGTTTCCTTGGACAAGCGATATCACTTCCGTTTTTAGTGGACTGAATTTCCTTCCTTGTCCCCTAGTAGGAGGTGATCAGTCATTGCATGAAGTGGGACCCCTCAGAACCCCTAATGAGTCGCAGGGCTCGATACCAGAAGTTGCGGAGCAATGCAGGAACCAGGAGTCAGATTGGGGTAAGTATGCAGGGTTATTTTCTTACCCCAAAATCCATATTTTAAGAAAAACCCCTTTATGAGAATATGTGCCTATAGAGTACACGTTCTGCTGAAAGTTTTCATATAAAATCTATGGTGAATAAATGCCGAAGTGTCTGGTGAAGAGAGAACACTTTCCCGGATGTTAATCACAAGATCCTTGCCCATTGTAATGCAGCAGGGAATGCTGGGAGATTTCAGCATAAAAAAAATAAATTGTAAAAGCAGCTCTGAGTAGTAACAGGCTGAAGGTTACGCAGACACCTACCAGATGAGCTGGTCATTGTACAGGAACGCTGTATACTTCACAAGACTTAGGTTTTCCTCCACCCTGTTAATGAACGACTGGATTTTCAGGTAAGTCATCTTATCTAATGGAAAAAAACTGATTCCGCTAAACACATCGAGCAGGTCACAAGACTGCAAATGTAATGTCTGTAAATACTGCGGAAAGAAGAATAGAGGCAAAGGTTACATAACATAGTCCTAAGGTCTACTGACCCAATTCTCAGTCCCAGTCTAATCTGTTTAAAGGGAATCTGTCAGCAGGTTTGACCATACAAAGCTGCAGAAAGTTTTAGGTATTGGCCCTTGAAATCTGTATCATACCTGTGTGTGCGTGCGTAACAGCAGGACTGTTACATTTATATTCCAGGATTGTAGCTTTGAACGCTCTAGTGCACTGGTGTGCGAGATCTCTTCACTAATCTGCTGCGGATTCACTGATGTAAGAGGTCATGTTTGCCTACTGTAATAGTTACTCAGAAAGTAGGGGATGTGCTGCAGTACAGTGAAGAGATCTCACGCCAGTGAACCAGAGGGGCCCAAGTCCAGTTACAAACCTGGAATATAAAATGTATTTTTCACAGTACTGTTTCAACTCACACATAGGTAAGTTTACACAGATCTTCATGGACAATACCCATTACTGCAGATTTACAATATTTACCAGGCATACCTGCATTACATAGTGGCCAATACTAGGAACTGCAGCTGAGCTCCTATTTAAGTATTAGAGTTGAGCTGCAGTTCCTAGAACCTGCCACTATACAAGAAGCAGACATGGACCTCCATCTCTGTTTTTACTTATAACTTTGGCACAGGAAAGATGCCAGTTACACTCATCAATGGGGGGGATCTGTGGATAGGTCATCAATATCAATGTCCCAAAAAATCCCTTTAAGTAATTTGTGTTAAAAAGTGTAGGAAAAAAAAAAACTGGTTACTATTTATTTACCCGAATAAAGAATTTCTCCAGCCTATCTTTCAGCAGTGTAACTCCACCGGCCTCCATCGCTTTGTTAAAAGTGCCATTAAATAGCTGAACAGGGAAACAAAAGAAGGACATTATAAGAAGAACATAGTAATAACAACTTATTATAGTGTGTGTAAATATATAATATTATATATACACACACACACTCAGATACATTGTGACATCCAACTGGGAACAGGGAAGCGCAGAGGATGGAAGAGCCGTAAGGATGATGGGAACTTAGAGAAGCAGTGAGAAATGGCCATGTTCCGGTTCCCCTCTATCCTTCTACGTCACAATACAGGCAGTCCCCGGGTTACATACAAGATAGGGTCCGGAGGTTTGTTCTTAAGTTGAATTTGTATGCAAGTCGAAACTGTATATTTTATAATTGAAGTTCTAGACAAATCTTTTTCTTTTGCCCCAGTGACAATTGGAGTTTCCAAATTTTTGCTGTAATTGGACCAAGGATTATCAATAAAGCTTCATTACAGACACCTTACAGCTGATTATTGCAGTCTGGGACTATAGTAAAGCATCCAGAGAGCTTCACCAGAGGTCACAGTGGTCAGAGAGGTCCGTCTGTAACTATGGGTTGTCTTGTAAGTCGGGGTGTCCTTAAGTAGGGACCGTCGGTACATCTCTCTGCTGCGTTAGGGAATCGGCAGAGCCAGACAACAGAGGCGAGTCCCGCCCTTAGAGAGGAGAGTATGAGTATAGTACTGTCATAAATCTTACTAACATTTGTAGCATTGCTTTACAAAGATGAGGAATGACACCTTGTCCTGAACTTGTAAACTGAAAAAACATTATACATAGAATAATGAAGAATTCCAGATTTTATCAGTTTATGTAAGTTAGAAAAGAAGGCTGGCACTTCCTGTTCTGTAACGAGCACTTCTCAGGCAGCATTACATATCGAATATATAATCATCATGATCACTTCATGCACAATCGGTATTCACAGCTCACCCAGTTTCTGACCACAGGGCAACAATTGACCCAATAGTAGTAACACAGGATTCCCGCCACTGCACAAGGATAGTGTCCACGATCTCACTATCAGGCAGCATACAATAGAAGATTAAACAGGGATCAACACACGCTCGCCATCCAATACGAGAAAACACAGGATCATCATGCACAATAGGATTTGTCATCTCTTGGGGTGGAAGCTGTGACATAGATACCATTGTGCATTGGATTGTCCTGTGGTTATCATCTATTGGGGGTGTGAACGTGTCAACACAGGATCACTCCATGCACAATAACGATTTGTCAAGCTCTTGCTACCACCAGTTCCATCACCCTTTTTGCGACAGAATAGATAGAAATGTTCAGGGAACTGAATGCTGAATAATATAATTGTATGTATATGAGATTGGTGCTTTCTATCCTACAATAACTCGTCTCGTTTATATTCAAATACGGCTTCCCATACTTTTAGTGTTTTTCAAAAACCTGGATTTGACTTACCATAAATATTACAAAATGGCATTGATACATAACATCACTGACACATAAAAAAATAAACTAAATGCACAAATACATTGGAGTTCCGATGGAGATCAGCTTGATGAGTCGTAACGTGTAGTTAGTCCAGCAATTTCAGCAGTTATAAAAGGGATAAAGTGGTAATAACACAGTAACCGCATTCTTTGTATGGGTGGGGTCAGTGGTTATACCCCATGTCTGAGTATTGTTAAGTTGTTTATTTGGTCCAAAATTGTAAAATCTGTATTTATTGTAGGACAAGCTGCAATACCCTGCCCACCATGCCTAAACGATGGCCTCCATGTTGAGGAGGCACATTGAATTATATCACAACACTGATGGGGACAAGAGTGAAAAACTTCAACCCATCCTAAAGTTGTACCGCCATTATACTCTAATATGTCACGATACTAGTGTGTTTCTAAATAATCAAATTTCTCCCATTGGGCAGGAGGTTGAATCAGTTGGTTGACAGGGTTAACTTCGAGGAAAGGGGGTTGTCTAGTTAACCAAACCAATCCAAAAACCATTTCAGTTCGTGAAACGAATAGTCTGTTTTTTCGGTGTGTATAATGACTGGCTGGCTTTGGTGGGTTAAAAGTCCTAAAACTAAGTCTGCTATAATTTAAAAAAAAGAAAAACATACGACAGAAAAAAAAAATAGTCTGTAAATAAGCATGGTAATAAAAAGCAAACAGCAAGATACTAAAAATGACATAAAGAACAAATTACATTGGTCGCTCTACCTTGAATCATGACTTACAACCCATGTTGACCATGCCATAAGAGTATGAAGAATCATGTGGGTCTCCTGTTACTGGTAAAACCTGTAAACGATCGCTTTACACATAAGTCCGACATTTTCATTTTCTCATTTTTCCATTATCGTTGAGGTATGTAAATACAGGCGAATCATTTTTCTTCCGAGGAAGAAAATACAACAACAGAACCAAAAAAAAATATCTGATTAAGCAACACAAGCCCACGTTCAATTGGATCACCGAGATGTGAAAATAGGAATGATTGAGACTAAAACTGTAAGATCAGACTCAAAGGGTGTGTTTGTAGGCTGTTATATGGAAATACACTGGTCTGCATAGGAGCTGTAAACATAAAATGTCTGTTTATTTATTTTATTTTGAAAATAAAGGAGGTTCCCTGCAAATAGGACAAGGATAGGACAAGCACAAGGACAGGAATAGTTGCTCCCATATACTCAGCCATAAACAGTGGACGGCTATTCCACGAATTTCGTAACGCCCACACGAGTTTCAGAAAAACATTAAAAAAAAAAAACTACTCTATAACTTACATTTCACCCCACGACGTGTACACCCGACGACTGTCATCCCCGCCCCTCTCCATAGTGATATATGGCTCACGGCGCATATTCCAGGAAAGATAGGACATGTCTTATCTTTCCTCCCACACAGAATGGTACAGTGGCCGCACCATACCGCTCCGTACCGCGCCTTGAGCCCATTGCCGTCTATGGGCGACGTATATAACGGCTTATACATCGGCCGTATAAAACATTGTAGTCCGCTCTCAATTCCGTTTCAACACCCATTTTGTTCAACTAGATCAGCAGACCTAGATTTTTCCGTAACTTCCAACCAACACCTACGATACTGGTTATTGAATTGATGGAGATTGGATTCATTTTCCATATTAGTCTTAGAAAAATGGATAGAAGGTAAAGATTTTTTTTAATCAGATTAGTCTCGTTCACACTTCATCAATTAATACACCATTTGGACCTCTATTATTCTGCCAAAATGGAAGCCACGGATCCGCATATATTGAGTCATGGGGTCCATTAAGCACCATTAGAACTGCTACACAACGTCTATGGATCCCTATTTCCATATAGGAACAGAATGAGTGCGACACGCTCACGGGAGTGTAAGCAGGGCCGTCCACAGGGCATGGATTCCCTAATCACCTTGACTGAAGTGAAGTAAATAATAAATTATATACGGAGTGACTTCCGCACTAGTATTATAGCTCAAATTATACTCACAAGTCCTTCATTTATTACACAAGTCTCCCTTTGTACTCACTGTTACCAAGTTCTTCAGCCAAAGGCCCCGAACATGTTTGAAGGATATTCTTGGCTTGAACATGTCACAGACAGATAGACTGACTGATTTATCATCAAGTTTAGTACTTTAAGTCCCTTGGTGAGGTAAAATTTGTTGACAGGTTCCCTTAAAATAAGCAAGAAGCATCGTAGTGAGATGGCAGGTGTCCTGAGGTACGTGATCTAACATTAATTAGGGGAGATATCTCAGAAGTTCTTAGAGCAAAACTGGTCAGTTGCCCATGGCAACCAATCAGAGCTCAGCTTTCATTTCCCCACAGCTGTTTATAAAATTAAAGTGAGCTCTGATTGGTTCCATGGGCAACTAGAACAGTTTTTACTCTCAGAACTTCTGATTAAAATCTCCCCCTATGTTCTCATGATGAAAGTGAAGTGCTGGAGCATGAGATCCTAAGACATGGAATTGAAAATCCAACTTCTTCTCCTTTCTAATTTCTTCACTCCATAATTTTGGTGGAAAAAGAAAATCATTAAAACGGAACATAAAGTGACTAGTGTATTCTATTTACAGATATTTTAAAAGACTTTTCCCACTTTGGACAATCTCTACAAGTCGAAAATCCCTTCACAAATGGATACAAGAATCTCCCTGTGAGGGCTTATGTACCTCTGCGGGGAAACTAAATGTTTAAATTCCCTGCAGAGCACCTCCGCTGCGAGATCAAGTATAACACCGTGTCCTAAAACAATGGTAATACTGACAAGCGAGGTATCCTCCAGAATTGTTTTGCAAACACTCCCTGGTCCAGCCAGAGATGTGAAGGACCTCTCTAAGGCCCTATTAACCACGGGCCATAACTTGCGGCTTGATATGTCCCACAGTACGTGTGAGCACAACAGTGCCATAGCCAAAACAAGTAGGATATAGTGGCTGGCGCCGCTTGTTGCCATGGTGAGGGGAGGGTGAGCAGCGCTCGAGGCTATGCCACACCTTAGTGTGAATCTACCCTTAGGGTAGTAGGAAAAGAGGCCCCAGTTGTACTTGGCACGGGGGTTATAGGATTAGAGAATGTATCGAGCAGACTCTGTGAAAAGGTAGCCATATTGGTTGTCACTCAGAAATAGATAAAAGACAATAAAGAGTCAAATTCTCCTAAAATTTCATCAAAATTTAATGTATAAGTCGTCGACCTCTCCTTCCCTTGGACCAAACTTGGGGTTATAGATGAAGAAGCTGAGTAGAGACGGAGGGTAGTGCTTCTCTGCACGGCGACGGCCATCCTGTGGATTGAGAGAGCGCGCACCTCAGAGACACACATCGCACGCTTCTACTAGCGTTAATTCACAAAAACAAAGCCGCTTCCTCTAACAAAACAACAAAAATAAAATTAACCAAAAAGGTTTTGGCGAGACAGACTGAAGTAACCAAGATGTTCTGTGAGATAAGAAGCGAGATCTGCGCTACGTTAAAAAAATGCATTTATATTCGATTGCAGCTGAACTGGGGACAGTATCTCACACTGCTGTTCTCTTAGCTTTCTGCATTCGATCTAGTTGACTTCTGTCTTTTACCATACCTAACATATAGTTTTGTATTGGTGGTCATATGGTACTTTCCACCTACTCTCGACTGGTGTCCTTTAAGGTGACTTCTGTATTTCGTGATTTTTGGTTGATTTCAGCCCCTATAGTAGTGTAGCGTGGTTTAGAATATACTAGAATTGTCTTTTTCATCCAGAAGTCTACAACAGGTTGTTTAGTGAAGGGCTCCGGGGGTATTACAAGAGCCCGCCGTGCTGCAGATTCACAGACTGTAACAGCGCAAGTCGCCCATATGCATCATGAACTTTCTGCAGCAGAGGAAGTTTCAGCACACAGTGTGGGGGAGGAGTGCTCATTGCACAGTGTACATCCTGTGAATCTTCAGCACACAGGGACTCATTAGCATAATTAGAAAAGCTCAGAGTGAAGGAGGATATGGATACACAAATATAGAAAATTTTATAGATACCAGGCACCATAACTGTGACAAAGTGTGGTTTATCATGATGGATTTTGATTGTAGTGCAGAGAAACAAAGCACAGCAGTGTGGACACCCTGGTGAATTTGAAGAAGTTACAAGAATCTCACACACCCGCTGTTTTTGGTATGGTTGTGGAGGCCCACTAGGTTCCCATTCCCATTGAATAATCAAAGTAGTAAGATAGCACTCAATGGTTTATAGTTTTCCAACGGTTTATTAAAATTGTAAACAAAAAGTTATATGACGCTTATAGTGCCCTTAAGAAGCTAATGTCCTCAATTAAATATGCATTATGCAAAGTCCTGGCTGGCACTAATACACACAAAGAGTATAAAACCAAAGCTACCCCAGGTACAATACAAAACACCGGTCTTGTAACTTTGTATGTTATTGCTTCAAAGATGCGCTTTAAAGTCTCTTAAATAATGCGGTTGCTGACAACACCAAGGGGTCCCGTCCATTGACGGGACATCTAATGGGGGGGGGGGGGGGGGGTGGCACGATCACAATTATTTCGCTTACTGAGGCCTTTCTAATTCTACTTCCTCTTGCAAACGTAAGCTAACAGAGGTTTGCATGCAGCGCAGGGTGTGCTGGAGGGAGGGGGGAGGAGAAAGCAGAGTTGTAAGAGCAGTGAGCAGATAATAATGATGACGACGACTCCCTGACTCGTCCAGTTTGTTGGCAGGGAGCCGAGTATATATTTATTATTAATTAATTTTATTTTTTAAGTGAGTGGAGCCACTAATATTAATAAAAACAGGTTGCTAAATAGTATTAAAGGAAACCTACTCCTTAAAAGTGGTAGTTTTTCCACACTGATACATGGCACCAGCTCAGGGTGAGCTGGTGCCGGAGCATAATTTCATTAGCAGAATAAAGCCAGTATAAAAGATTTAAATGTTAATATAACTTATATCTCGGCGCACCATGCACCCGATTCTGAAGTGCTGGAGAGCCGGTGACGCCACCGAGCTCTCCCGCACACTTGCGCCTGTGCAATTTAGCACGGCCTGTTGCCACTTGCGAAGTTGCGCAGGCGCAAGTGTGCCGGAGAGCTCGGTGACATCAAACTAAGCATGGGACTAGCACTACTGACGTAAATATAGTAAGGATCAAAGCATACAGAAAACAACCAATTAAAAATACACAAAGAAAAAAAAAGGAAGTATGCTATGAGACCTAAAAGTGAAAAGTAAACAAATTTTATTTGTACCATAGTACACCACAACACAGAAATATTAAAAAGTGTGGACTACACACAAATGTAAACCAACAGGGAGACCAGGCTGACCAGGTAAATGACGACCAGGTGGAAATACTAGAATAAGGTAGAAACCAAACAGAAGTTGATCCAAATAGAATTGTGAAGCAGTAAATCAAAATAAGATCATATAACTCTCTGTAAAGCACTATAATGGATCAGAAAGGTATCTACCCGTGGTGATGAAAATACAGACCAAGGAGAGGTAGGGGGAGACTGGGGCACGAGACCCCACGCGTATCGCCACCCAACTGGCTTCCTCTGGGGTACTGTGGTGAGGTGTAGTGTCCGTTATATGAGTTAGGCGTCCCACGGTGCTAATGACTTCCGGTTGCCAGCCGGAAGTTGAGTGTGTAACCAGAAATCATGTCGCGCGGACCCGTAGTGAAAGTGTTCGCGCGTGCGCCAAAATGTGGCGCACGCTCACATTACTTAGACCGAAAATATCTCCTCTTGTTCCCATGGTTACTTGCTAGTATCGTGCAGGTACAATCTAACATGATGTCACTGGCTCTCCAGCACTTCAGAATCCGGCACGCGCATGGTGCGCCGTGCCCTAGTACGGTGCGCCGAGATATAAGTTATGTTAACATTTAAATCTTTTATACTGGCTTGATTCTGCTAATGAAAATATGCTCCGGCACCAGCTCACCCTGAGCTGGTGCCATGTATCTGTGTGAAAAGCTTCCTTTAAAAAGGCTATGGGAACCTGTCGTTAGGTGAAAATGTTAAATCCTGATGACAGGTTCCCTTTATGGTGCTGTAAACAGAAAAATCCGCACAAATATTATAATGAACGATAGATACAATATAACTGGATATTGTTATGCATAGCAGCGCCATATAAAGAGGGTCCCTCCTCCAGCAGAGAGACATCTACAGCTCATGTTGGCACCAATCAGCGATGTAATGGTTACTATTGATCACAATGGGTGCTGCATCTTCCCGATGGGTGGCATTTTCCAGTACCAGGATGGTGGCGCACACCTTCATATACAACCCAGATCAGATGAGAACTACAACTCCCATCATGCCCAATATACTCTGCTGTTATCTATTCATGAGATATGGGACACATAACCCATATCAGACGAGCACTACAACACCCAGCATGGCCAGCTTGCTCTGCTGCTCTCCATTCATAGAAGATATGAGCCTTATCAAAGGAAAATCAGGCGAGAACTACAAATCCCAGCATGCCCTGCTCGCAGACAGACACGTGATTATGCAGGCAGGGGGTTCTATATAAGGAGGGGGACTACAACTCCCAGCAGGATGATGACAGTGAGGAGTACATACAGCAGCTCAGAGACCGGGCGCAGAGACATGGCGATGTGTGGTGACAGCAGTGTGTGCCCGCTCCTGCCCCTGCTGTGCTCTGTGCCGCTCACCCACCTGATCAGCCGCACATCATATTTTCATATCACATAGGCACAACCAGGAAGACTGGTACAACTGCTCTGACTGCTGAGGGGGTGTTCGCTGTGACCTGATAGTTACAATCTACAGGCTATGCGGATCGTACCATTCCAAACACCCCTCCGCAGCTGAGCGGTTAGAATCATAGCAGAAGAAGTCGTCACTGGAACGCACCATTCTGCCATTGTAGGGGTTTGTTGTAATAGTGTATCCCTCTGCCGTGCTGACTCTTCCTGGGATTTATTCGTTACCCCCCTCCGTTACTGTCAATGAATAGAATGTTCTAAAGTTAATCCGGCGTCGCCGCTGATTGGCTGCCGGCTGCCGGCTGGTATAGTCATAATCCTGAGCCGCCGGAGAGGCGTGACGTCATCATTGTGTCTTTATAACCGTATTATGTACAGACTACAGAAAGAGTCCAGAACCGATCTATATAACTATGAGTGCAGATGGGAAGTCTTGTAGTTGGGAGACATCACACCACACAGAGGAGGGTTTTTTTTATCTGTGCTGTGTTACCCGAAAAAAAGAGAAATTTCGTTGAAATCCAATGTAAAAATTAAGAATAAACACACAAAAACAAACTCCCATCTGGATTTTGCTCTCAAATACAAAACTTACCTTCCAGTCCCTTTTAAAATCAACTTTGCAGCAAAATTTTTGTTATTTGCTTCTTTTTGGGACCCTAAAGCTGAAGATCGGCCTCAGATTTTTCCATTAAATTTTTTTTAAAGGGGTTGGCCACTTTAGCTCATGTTTTTGTAATGTGTGTGTAATTGGCGGGGGGCAGGGCATTAGGTAATTTACCTTTATACATCTATTAGTAGTTCTGCTCCGCTTTCCTGATATGTAAAGTGATGTCTCCTGTCTTTTACCTCATCAGCCAGAGATTCCTGACCATAAAATGGCCGCAGATGGAGGGTCATGTGATCTCTAACTGTCCATGAGCAATCGCCCTGCCAGGACCTTATAATCGTAGTCATGAATATGAGATAAACCCCTTCATGCTCTGCACCATACAGGTGAGGGGTGAGCCCTATTCATACAGAGGTGTGGATTGCTGTATATTGCAGCAGACACCCACCACTAATACCCTTCCGATGTTGACGGCGCCACCATCTTTGTTCCAATCATCGTTCCCCAGAACGTAATGGGGGAGCAGTGGTCATGTGCCATGACAGCCTTGGGTCTTCGGCAGACCCGAGGCTGCCTGGTTTCATTTTGTTACAATCTGCCAGTGTCTTACTTTAATGAATACTGTGCAAAAAAGCAATATACTGCAATACAGTAGTATTACAGTATATGGTAGGAACAATTAGACCATCTAGGGTTAAAGTACCCTAAAAAATAGTGAAAAAACTTTGAATCCCCCCTTCCCGAAAACTGATATAAAAAGTAATAAACAGTAAAAATCACGAACACATTAGTTATCTCCAGGACTCAAAATCCCTGATCTATCAAAATATGAAAATGGTTATTATCGGTGGTGAACCCCATAACGGGAAAAAAAGCGCCCAAATGTCCGAGACGCTACTTTTGCAAAAGGTAAAAAGTGATCAAAAGGTTGCACAGTCCTCAAAATGGTAGCAATGAAAGCGCAAGCTCATTTAGCTCATTTTTCCGTACATCATAGTATAAAAAAGTTATCAGCATCAGAAGATGGTTTTTGTATACATTCCTTTAATTTTTGAAAATGTATTAAAACACAATAAAACCTGTATAGATTTGGTTTCCCTGTGATCGTACTGAACCATGGAAGTTTCCACAGTGATGTATTGGGAACAGATGTTATCTGCTGTTGTAGGTCCACTGTGTTTTATCAAGACCAAAGTCAGCGCAGCCAACTACCAGTAGATTTTAGAGCACTTCATGCTTCCCTCTGCTGACAAGCTTTTCAAAGATGGAATTTTCATTTTCTAGCAGGACATTGCGCCTGTTCACACTGCCAATAGTACCAATACCTAGTTTAATAGCCACAGTATTACTGTGCTGGATTGGCCAGCAAACAACCCTATAGAAAATGTACGAGAGACACCAGACTCAATGATGCAGACGAGCTATAACACCACTTCAGTGCCATCAGCTGATTCCTCCTTGCCAAAACATGTCTGCAGCGCCATCAGCTGATCCCTCCGTGTCATAACACCTCTGCAGCGCCATCAGCTGATCCCTCCGTGTCATAACACCTCTGCAGCCCCATCAGCTGATCCCTCTGTGCCATAACACCTCTGCAGCACCATCAGCTGATCCCTCCATGCCATAACACCTCTGCAGCCCCATCAGCTGATCCCTCCTTGCCATAACACCACTGCAGTGCCATCAGCTGATCCCTCCTTGCCATAACACCTCTGCAGCCCCATCAGCTGATCCCTCCTTGCCATAACACCACTGCCGTGCCATCAGCTGATCACTCCTTGCCATAACACCTCTGCAGTGCCATCAGCTGATCCCTCCGTGCCATAACACCTCTGCAGTGCCATCAGCTGATCCCTCCGTGCCATAACACCTCTGCAGCCCCATTAGCTGATCCCTCCTTGCCATAACACCACTGCAGTGCCATCAGTTGATCCCTCCTTGCCATAACACCAATGCAGCGCCATCAGCTGATCCCTCCTTGCCATAACACCTCTGCAATGCCATCAGCTAATCCCTCCTTGCCATAACACCTCTGCAGTGCCATCAGCTGATCCCTCCGTGCCATAACACCTCTGCAGTGCCATCAGCTGATCCCTCCGTGCCATAACACCTCTGCAGCCCCATTAGCTGATCCCTCCTTGCCATAACACCACTGCAGTGCCATCAGTTGATCCCTCCTTGCCATAACACCAATGCAGCGCCATCAGCTGATCCCTCCTTGCCATAACACCTCTGCAGTGCCATCAGCTGATCCCTCCTTGCCATAACACCTCTGCAGTGCCATCAGCTGATCCCTCCTTGCCATAACACCACTGCCGTGCCATCAGCTGATCCCTCCGTGTCATAACACCTCTGCCGTGCCATCAGCTGATCCCTCCGTGTCATAACACCTCTGCCGTGCCATCAGCTGATCGCTCCCTGCCACGCTGTATTAATACAGTCATTCATGCAAAAGGAGCCCCAACCAAGTACTGAGCACATTTACTGTACATAGTTTTCATTTGCCCAACAATTATGTGTTCAAAAACTTTTTCACATTTATACACACACATAATATACACATTTTCTGAATAATGGCCCAGATATATCATCGTGTCCGCACCAGTTTTTGGTCTATCTTTGTACTAAAAAGAATGTCTTGGGAAATTGCACATGTACCTTATATACTCGAGTATAAGCCTAGTTTTTAGCACAAAAAAATGTGCTGAAAACCCAAACTCAGCTTATACTCGAGTAAACAAATATATAGGTTTTACAAGGTTTTTGTGGTAAAATTAGGGGCCTCGGCTTATACTTGGGTCGGCTTATACTCGAGTATATACGGTATTTATTTAACCTGAAAGTGGAGTGGGGATGGGTGACTGCTGCCTAAAAATGATTCCCTTTGTAATTACATAAGGAGCCGTTTAGGGGCCAGAAGAGGCTCTTTATAGTGAGTGGATCCAAATGATCCAGCTCACTTAGAAGAGCCACACTGCCCATCACTAGTAGTGTCGTGGGTGCCCTTTGTCCCACATATGTGCACTTAAAGGGGCATGTTGGTGCTTAGTCAGATTTTGCACCACATTTGGACACAATTGTGTTGTATGCTGTATAATGTAAGTGCACCTAAAAAAATGGTACAACTGTGTGCACACTCCCCATAGTAGCGCCGATTGCACTAGATAATTCAACACTGTGCGCCACCTGTAATTAATTATCTGATGCAACCTGCATGTGAGCTAGAATAACTGCACTAAGGCAGATAGGCAGTTTTTATAGGCCAATGGCCAGTGGTGTAACTAGAAGCTGATGGGCCCCAGTGCAAAGTCTGTGCCAGGCCCCCGACTATAATGGATGGTTTATAGTAATAGTCTTCTCATATGGGAAAGTGACACCATAAGGGCCCCCTAACCCTCCTGGACCTGGGTGCGATCGCAACCTCTGCACCCCCTAAAGGTACGCCCCTGCCAATGGCTTTTGGGTTTTCCTTGGCTGTAAGCCATAATCATCAGTATCACTTTTTGAATTTAATTACTGAAAAAAACCTTTTTTGCTGATGTTCTAATTTATTGAGAAGCACTTGAAGCTGGATACTGTGGTATTTATGACAATCCCATAAACAGAAAACATTGGATAATAATAATATGTCACTTATTTCTGCAATTCGTGGTGTGCAAATCAGCCTTTGCAAAGCAAAGTTGAGACAAAATCGTGGCATTATACACATCAGAAAGCAGCTGAGAGTACCTGCTAAGCAGCGCCGGCATAGGGACAGCAAATTGGGCTTTTAACCAAAGTCCCCTGTCCTAAAGGGCCCCCTGCATGTGGACTTTTGTGAGCAAAGGATGTATTGCTCCTTTAATACCCCTTGGTTGAATGACCGGGTGAAGACGCTTATCATCTATATCCTGTCTACATATCTATCATCTATCTGTCTAGTTATCCATCTCCTATAATTTCCTATCTATATATCTGTCTAACCATTTATCCATCTAGCTTTCTGTCCATATATCTATAAATCTTCTATCTATCTTTTTATCTCCTATCTTTTATCTATCAATCGATCTTCTATCTCTCTTCTTCTGTATCTATGTCTCATATCTATGTTCTATCATCTATCTAGTTATCTACATATAATCTACTTTATATTTATGCATCTATAAATCATAATAATCATCTATCTATAAATCTATATAATCTATTATATTTATCTTCTATCATCAATCTACCTATCTTCTGTCTGTCTCCTATAAAATTTTCCTACAGTCATATTACAGGTGCTTACCTTGTGTCATGGTTGCTCCCACGACCCATGTCTCTGGTCGCGGGCTCACCCGTGCCCCTCTCTGTGCCCCAGCGCCCCCCAGCTCTAACTTACCCATCCACGCTCCTGTCTCTGGTCCGTCCGCCGGGCATGTGCGTCCTCGTCTCCTAGGGCGAGAGCGCTAGCTTCAGAAGCTTTAAAGGGCCAGCACACCATAATTGGCTTTGGCCATTTCCCAGAATCCCTTATAAACCAGTTTTTTCATGCACACTGTGCCGGATCTTCATGCCCTGTGTCCTAGAGAAAGCTGTGTTCCATGCTCTGTGCTGTTATTGTGATTTCCCGTTGTGACCCCAGTTCTGTTCCTGACTATGCTGCCTTCACCTATTGCTACTTCCCCGACTCCAATCCCGTGCTGCCCTTCCTGACCTCCGGCCTGTCCCCAACTACGATTCTTCTCAACGTCTGTGTACCTCACCTTGATGCAACCGCTGACAAAGTCGCACTTGGGGAATGACCTGGTGGTACAACGTTGCAACAAGTCCAATCCGCTTTGCGGGGGGCTCTGGTGAAAACTGGGCCCCAGGTGTCAGCTTACGTCATCATCCCCAGTGATCCAGTGGTCCACTGGAGCCTGAGACCTTATTACTGTGTGTAAACTACAACGTGTTATTATGGTGCAGGGCTAAAGGAGCCTCTTCCTTACTGTGACTGCTCATAAAATAGTATTTTTTGTAGGGGGGCCTCACTTTTAGTTTTGCCCAGAGCACCAATTTGTATAAAACTGGCCCTGCTGCTGGGGTAAATCCCGGAGCCATTGTACAACGTGTGAAGATTCCCTTATAGGTCCATTTCCAGAGAGTAACTGAAAAACTAAACTTGGCAGGAAGAAGATGCACCCAATACCTCAAAGTTAAATAAAGATATTGGGGCTTATTTACTAAGGATCAGCGGATCGCATTTCCGTCTGACTTCCCGACAGGTACCGTATATACTCGAGTATAAGCCGACCCGAGTATAAGCCGAGACCCCTAATTTTACCACCAAAAACTGGGAAAAACTACTGACTCGAGTATAAGCCGAGGGTGGGAAATGCATTGGTCAAACCTCCCCAGTAGTATACAGCCTGCCAGCCCCCATGTAGTATTTAGCAGCCCCTAGTAGTATACAGCGGTCCCCAAGTAGTATACAGCAGCCCCTAGTAGTATACAGCAGCCCCTAGTAGTGTACAGCAGCCCCCTAGTAGTATACAGCAGCCCCCTAGTAGTATACAGCAAGCCCCTAGTAGTATACAGCAGCCCCTAGTAGTATACAGCAGCCCCTAGTAGTATACAGCAAGCCCTATTGCTACTTCCCCGACTCCAATCCCGTGCTGCCCTTCCTGACCCCCGGCCTGTCCCCGACTACGATTCTCCTCAACGTCTGTGTACCTCACCTTGGCTGCAACCGCGGACAAAGTCGCACTTGTGGAATGACCTGGTGGTACAACGTTACAACAAGTCCAACCCGCTTTGTGGGGGGCTCTGGTGAAAACTGAAAACCAGGTGTCAGCTTACGTCATCATCCCCAGTGATCCAGTGGTCCACTGGAGCCTGAGACCTTATTACTGTGTGTAAGCTACAACGTGTTATTATGGTGCAGGGCTAAAGGAGCCTCTAACTTACTTACTGTGACTGCTCATAAAATAGTATTTTTTGTAGGGGGGCCTCACTTTTAGTTTTGCCCAGAGCACCAATTTGTATAAAACTGGCCCTGCTGCTGGGGTAAATCCCGGAGCCATTGTACAACATGTGAAGATTCCCTTATAGGTCCATTTCCAGAGAGTAACTGAAAAACTAAACTTGGCAGGAAGAAGATGCACCCAATATCTCAAAGTTAAATAAAGATATTGGGGCTTATTTACTAAGGGTCAGCGGATCGCATTTCCATCTGACTTCCCGACAGGTATTTAAAATTGTGTTGCAAGATCAAGTACTTACATTCACCAGGAAGGAGAAGGTGAACTTCGGCGGACCTGAGCCGGGAAGCGGCACATGCAGGATATCCGGCGCACAATCTTAGTGAATTGCATCAGAGTGCATTATCGTTGGAACAATGCACTTCGGGAGAACTCCTCGGACCAGGTAAGTAAATGTGCCCCATTGTGTGACTTGTAAGACATGTATTCCGATATTTACATTTTGATCTGTATTTCTTGTGCCGATTTGTATGTGGATTTTATTGCACATTCATTATAGATTTCCCTTCATGCACTGAACAAGCTACATAATAGCAGTGAAAGATTGGATCTTTTTAGGTCTGCAGAAGATTTTACAAATGATGTTCAATGTTCAATGTTGTTTCAATGACATTGCTTAGGCCCTTTTCACACTAGCATTTTCTGCATGTATTTGAAGCGCTGAATGCGCATTGCACTCTCTCCCATTTTATTCAATGGGTTTGTTCCTATTTGCGTTTTTGGATGTTTTTTCTGTATACCCAGCAAGCTGCCATCTTAGGTCGTGACACTAGTATAGTGACACAGTATATAGTGTACCTAGGTCCATCAGTGTGCAGAGGAATCTGGATCTTGAACTAACCCACCAAATTACAAGAGGATCCTCCATTGGGCTAGGACCCTATAACTGACACAGAGGTGCAGCAGAAGACGTCCCAATTTTTCGGGGCCATTAAGGTCTATTTGGTAAGGAATAATGGACAATGTGTCCCCCAGTGAGTGGTTGGCGCTGGAAAGTATAAGGTCCCAGGAGCAGGAAACTGTACATATGATTTTCCATATACTTTTTTTTGCTCCGGTCTTGTAGACGACTGGTCTTAGTGTTTTGCACAGGGGTCTTACCTTGGGAGATCACAGCAGCCATCAAAGTCATATGAGAAGAATCACAAGCCTGTTAAATATGATGGAGCTGCTGTCTAAACATAGTCTTCACTACTATCTATGAGTTCCTATTCTTTTGTAAACGGTACAGTCTTCCTTGTATATCTACAGCTACGTTTTTGTAACAGATACATATTATACAACATCAAGAAATCCACCTTCTCAGACCTATTATATAAGTTCTCTCTCTGACAGTGAATTGGGAGTATTGTCTTTCAGGATTATGCCGTGTGCCATCAAGTGTTGCAAAGGGATTCCCCAGCACCATGTATAATGGATGAGGTTTTTGTGCGCTGGTGTCAGTTCACATGACGGAGAGGTGAGGATTCAGGTTTCACATGAGAATGATCTTGTTTGCTCAATACAACGTGTGTTGTTACCTGACATACAATCAAGGAAATGGGATGAAATTGGAACTAGACGGATATTTTGCACTTGCTTTGACAGCACTGGAAGCACTGCCTGCATTCAGCTTGGTTAGTTTACTTGGTTATTACTTTTTAAACGGAAGACCAAAATGACATAAGTTATAGATTTCTAATAGTTGGGGGGTAAACCTTACTGTAAGGATATAACCCCCATTATATAGTAAGGATATAACCCCCAATTATCTGACATGTATAATTTATGTCATTTTGGTTACAAATTTTTAAAGGGGTTTGGGGGACTACTAAATATACGGAGGCACCATCCTCTGACCTTTCTAGAACAGAGCGACAGATAAGTGTGAATTGCTTCCATTCTACTGACCTTAAGCCATCATGGACAACCTCCATGCAGAACCACATTTTCATTGCAGCACCTATTGGCAGCCAAATTAGATATGAATGGATAAAGACATTGCTGTATCCTTGTTACCCAAACTAAGCCCACAGCATAGTCGGCTCACAATAACCCAGATAAATATACTGCATGATATATGTACTTTTTCATTGCAGAAATAAGTGAAACTCCTCTGCTTACAAGACGTGTAAGGCAGCAGCTATGGTCCCACTGAAGGTATTTATATACTGTATATATCTGTTCCCTAGCGTAAATCTAGTTTCTTTTTCTCTCCCTTCTGGTGCAAAGGGTTAAAAGAGAGGTTATGAAAAGATTTGTCTAGGGTTTACACCTACGTGGTCCCTAGTTTATACATTTAAATCCTGATAGGAGGACTAAACTGCAAGGAGTCACCAGGGTGCTACTTCTTGGACTAGACTCAGTTTAGTGGCGACATCTCAATGCAGTACTCTGTAACAGGTTCAGAATCGCTTGCCTCCTACCTTCCCGAATACAGCAGGAAAGTCCCGGATGTACAGGCCCTGTTGTACAGTCCTGCCCAGCCGGCTCCAGGTTTCAGTAGGCCCCTGGGCGACAGAGCCTCAGTGGATCCTATTGCAGTGAACTCACCTGGCAGCATTAAAAATTCAGAAACTAAAACAATCTCCTGTTCCCTAAAATATTACCTAGTTTATCATATGAAACAGACCCCTCATGGTTATTTTATATAAGCCCCCTGAAACCCTATGGATTCTTAAGATACAGCCCCCCTCACCCCCATGGATGGCTTATGTGGGCCCCCCAGAAGCTCTGGTCCTAGAACTTGCCCAGGTATGCCCAGTGCTGGCGCCGGGCCTGCTACATCAACTCCGGATGCCATCAGAGCTGATTACAGTGATATTGCAGAGTCAGCAGCTTTCTGCACTATCCCTGTGCCTCTGTTTCTGCTGTGTGTAGCAGAGCCAGCAGGCGCGATGCAATGATGTAATCTGCCTGCAGACTTCACTGCTACATACAGCAGTAGCAGAGGAGAGAGAAGCTGCTGTGGGAGAAGTGGGCAAGATAAGTATTTGTGTTTATTATTTTACTTTGTGGGCACAATAGAGGGGAAATTGCTAGGGGGCAAAATATGAGGGAGAGCTGTTGGGGGGCACATTATGAGGGAGAGCTGTTGGGGGGAACAATATGAGGGAGAGTTGCTGGTGGGCACAGTAAGAGGGGGAGGTGCTGGGGCCACCAAAATAGGGTGGTTCAATAAGAGGGGGAGCTACCTGGGCAGCAAAATAATGAGGGGGATCTGCTGGGGGGACGACGACAATAAAAGCGGTCTTTAATATGAGGAGAAGCTGGGTGCACAATATCAGAAGGACTACAATGTGATGGAGTTGGGGGAACACAGTGTGAGGGGGAGATGGAGGACACTAATGGGGAGATTATACTGTGTGGGTGGAGTAAGGGGCACAACAAAAACACAAACAGAGATTGAAAAACAGGTAATATGGAAAACACTAGGAACCAGGTACCTAATTTCTCAGGCGTCTTCCTATTATCGGGTGTGTGGGGTGATTGATGCAGACATAGATATAACAGTAACACTAGGACCAGTTTGCTGCCCTGGGGGGTATAAAGGATCTGCTGACCCTCTAATGTGTATGGAAGGAAATGTCTGATGATTGGTGTCTTGGGCTTGTGTTGGACTCTGACCTCTCCTTTGCACCGTATATGCAATCTCTTGCTTGCTCTTGCCGCATGCATCTCAGAAACATCTCCAGGATCCGACCATTTCTTACAATTGAAATCTGTAAAACACTAATTGATGTTCTGATTCACTCTCGACCAGAGAATAGATTAATCTCTACCTTCCGGCCAGAAGCTGGTCTTCGGTAAACAAGCAGGGGCATGGCATGGAGTGCAGGACACCTGGAGGGGCCAAGAAGGTAAGCACATGTGTATTTTTTTAAGAAGCCCCCCCCCTCCCGGCCACATTGCTTGGCTTTTTTTTATATATCTTGAATATAACCCCCTTTAGTTTGAACCTCTCACTTTCATCTCCAGGACTTCTCCCGAGCTGCACCAATTCTATAGAATGCCCTTCCCAGACTATCAGACTTAAACCCAAACTCCAAAGTTTCAAAGTGTGATAGGCAAGCCAATCACACTCGCTAACGGCATGAAATGTCAACTCTTTTTACTAACCCATCCGGTGTCCTCCTCCTGTCTGATATTCATCAAACACCAGATACCAAGCTCCAGGCTTCCTTGCAGTCATTTTCATCATGGACTTTCTATATAAGATGGTGGCTGATGGCCCTTATAAAGAATGGCTGGACCATTATACAAGCTCTTTACCTCTTGTGTCACCCCCTTCTTCCTCATAGACTGTAAGCTCTTGTGTCACCCCCTCATCCTCATAGACTGTAAGCTCTTGTGTCACCCCCTTCTTCCTCATAGACTGTAAGCTCTTGTGTCAACCCCTTCTTCCTCATAGACTGTAAGCTCTTGTGTCAACCCCTTCTTCCTCAGAAGGGCCCTCACTCATATTGTTCCATATGACTGTTTGTACTCTGTAATGTAGTATTTTATTTGTATATGTTCCCCATGATGTGTAAAGTGCTACGGAATATGATGATGCTATATAAATAAAAATTATTATTATCATTGGTAGATTTCAGCCTGCCCGCACCTTTTATCCCATGAGAGATAAGCCACCACCAGAGGTGTCTGATGGCAATGTATACACTCTCCCCATAGAGCACATGCACGCCTGGCTACTGCCCAGCTAATACATAACCGCAAGGTGGATTTATTAATCTTTTACATTGGTTTTCACCACTAAGGTGTTTCTGCAATTACTCCACACCAAAACTGCATGTTAAAAGTTCAGCCAATCACTGGCCCCAATGGTACATTGCTGAGGCCAGCAATTGGCTGGAGCAATTCCCTTTAGCCAATAGTATATTGTATAATATAAACTTTCAGGTTTGTTTTTTGTTGGTTTGGTATTGTTTTGCCTGTGCATGTGCTCTAAGTATCTTTTCAATTCTGTAAAGAAATATTTGACATTCTTTGATATATTCTCTTCTTAATGTCCTTATTACTATCGGGATACTTGGACATGTCATAAGGGGTAGAGGAGCCCTGGTCCTAGAGGGCCCAAAGCCATGTATTATAGAGGAGGTTTTGTAAAGATTTTGCTTCTTGACCCATAAGCTTCACTCTATGATAGTTTTTTTCATACATCTAATTACCATATATATATATATATATGTATATATATATATTTATATTTATATTTATATCTGCCTTTATTGTGGGTTAGGGGACATTTTTTTACTATAAACAGTCAAAATTGTTAAGTTTTTCACTTTGGAGGAAACAAGTTTCGTAAGAAATCTGTTCCTATGTTTTTTCTTATCTTAGTCCTTGTTCCTTATTTAAGCAGTTTGTGTAGATCAGCTTTCTGTCCTGTATCCACTGACAGTTGAGACATAAAGGAACCTGAAAAAGTGTCTGATACTTAACTCTTTACAGACAGTCCCCTCAAATTGGTCTAATCTCTTCAAATTGTCTAATCTCCTCAAATTGGTGAATATTAAAGGGAAATATTCTCATAGATGGGAGGAATTAATCTTTAGCCTCCTTTCCTTATCTATGTGCTGTGCACAGGACTTCAGATACACTGCTCACTGCAGGAAAAAGAAGGAGCAGAAAATAGACTCATAATTACAAAATTTACTATTCCCACCTGCTCTACTCATTTTAGCAATAAAAAAATTGCTTCAAACCTTTCTATAAGGATTGCATGAGTCTATCATACAGTGTGTTTATGGCTTATTATATTATTTCTCCTGGTACCCTTAACAACTGACTTATCAATAAGCAGAGCGGCACAATGTAATATAAGGTGAATATGCTTTATTGGTCCATCAGTACATTCAGTGACTATCAGTACATGAAACAGCACCCAATTTCATCAGATCCACCAAGCTGGTTCCTAGGTTCCCTTTGCTGAGGAATGTATGGATGGGATGGGATGCGCGCCTCGTTACGGCTTCTTCTTTCCGTAATTCCTTGGCTCGTTCACTGAGCTGTGCGCATGCAGGAAGTCCATTTCTTGCTTAAGAATGAACCAATTCTTGAAACTCTGCAAACATAACAGACGAAAGGAATTAGGCATTCATTGATTTATAACAAGTATCATAAACTTTACAAAAACTAAATTGTATTTTGAGTATCCTATCAGGTTGACAATATTGGACCTGCATAGGGTCAACTCCTAGGACTCTGCCCTTTATGAAAAGTTAATTGAAGCAAGCACAGTACCATATAGCGTGTGGTGGAAGGGAGTGGTACTGCAGTTTTGGTCTAATTCCCATGAATTGGACTGATTCTAACCCTTGTACATTGGTTAGAGCAGAGAGGCTTTCTCCTGCTCAGGTTGACCCATCTTGTCTATTAAGGAAAGGGATGTCTATTTGGTACTATCTCTAATACTATCATCATGACCAAAGGCTGCCATGCACATTAGATGAAAATCAGGATTCCCCTGACTATATATTCCCATATTGTGGGAGAAAGGGAACGGGCAAGTTGAAATCCAACTGTCCAATCATTTTGTTCATTGGAGATATGCCCCTTTCTCATATGTATAAGGGACTAACAAGGGTCCATTAGCCATGTCTCTGCATGTACATATATGTGTTCCTGCATCTTTGCCTGCAGCTTCAGCCTTTCCCTGTTCTCACCTTGCTGCCCTCTGCCGACACACACAACTTCCTCTATCTCTCACTGCTCTAGACCTCATGGCATCACCCACTGTGTCTGTTTTCACTGTTCATCCCCACTGACAGACAAAGCAATAAGGGAGGGGGCCAGATGAGGCAAAACTCTCCTGCTATAGCTCCTTCTATTCATCAGAGCCCAGACATGTAAACATAGAATCATGGAGAGACTGCACACAGAACAATAGTAAGTAGCAAGAGTGCTGAATTTCTTGATAAACATTCAGGGCCTATTATTAAGACAGTAAAGGCACATATGCTACTTATGTAAAAGAGTGATCAATCCCTTTAATTGAGATTGTAATGTTGGGTTTATGCTGATGTACTAATTTGCAGTGTTACTGTACCACTTACCATCAGCTCCAATTTTCCCATCCCTGTCATGGTCAGCAGCATTCACAAAATCTCTAGTTTCTGAGTTAGTTAGTTCTCTGGCGCTTGGGTCAAAACGCTGGAGGAAGAACCTAGATAAAACACAAAATAAATTGAGATATACCAGGAGTAGATGTCCCTTCACTACAATAGTTTCCAACTTAGTCTATGAAGTCTGATGAGAGTTTTACCCTATAAGGGACTATCACTTGTATATGAAGAACCTATAGACTGGAAATAAGGTTCTATGGGGTATTATTGTGGGCATGCTCTATGATTTGGGCAGAAGTCATTGTGAAGGTAAGGGGGAAGGGAAAGCTGCGACAATCTCCATGTGAATAGTGGATCTTTTACAGGAATGAAAATTGGTTTCTACTAAACAGGAAGACTATTAAGAGGCTCAGAATCTGAGTGAAAATTCCAGGAATAATTATAAGGAAAGCTCAGTGGGATGCAGGTTCTCTGCTATATGTTTGGGTTCGTAGTCAGTGTCTAACCCTTTAAACAGGCCTAACCATGTACAGACAGCTTCAGGGTACCTGCATCTCATCAGTGCTGATCCTATAGTACTTGTTGACTGGATGAAAGCTTAGTAGTTGACATCTCCGTTAGGCCTTCAGTTATTTGCATCAGTTATTTTGAGCCAAAACCATGTGCGGTCGAACACACAGAACAGGTCTTTCCAATGACTAGACATCGGTAGGGCGGATTCACATTGTCATGATCAGTCCGTGTTCATGGACCGTGAAAAGTGACGCGTCATGGACTGATCAGTTATATATATAATGGACCGAGTTCTTGTTTCCATGATATGAAGCTCCAGGTGGTGTTTCCTGAGGCAAGTGGCTCTACTCACCTCATGTACAGTACAAACCAGGTTCCACTGCACCTGGTTTTGTCTCAGAGTATTTGAAGGAAATAACTTAAGACCTAATGGAGATGACAACTGGACCAACCAGTGATGTGTTCTACTCTGACAATAGACAAACACCTTATTGCAGATATTTTGCAGGTCAATAAAAAAGATGGTCTAAAAAATATGAATTTATTTACAAAAGTATTTTACGTATGATGACAAGACAATGATAGAGTGTTATTATAAGCATTAGACACATCATATCATTGGTATCACTATGACTTACTTGAGCTCTTCCTCCTCAATGAACCCGCTCTGATCATTATCTAGGATTCGGAAAACCTCTCTAACTTGAGCGCCTGACTTTTTAGTCAGTCCACAGGTTTGGAAGAATTTTTTGAAATTGAAAGAGTCAGGAGCTGGAAAATGAAGACAAAAACACCACAGTGAGCTTTATACCTTATATGGAGATCAGCCAATATAATCATGACCCATCATCCTCTGACGAGCTGTAGGACGGGACACCGGAAGTCACCCTGAGCGGAACCATTGTAAATACTACTTCTCAAATATCTAAGGTGATAAACCCATTTCACTTTTTTATTTACCCTTCATTTGTTACATTTGGTGTATGTCCCGAGAAATCTCTAGCTTTTGATGGTAAATGCATTCATTGGTCCTGATGAATGACATATACTATATATCATAGTGCAGTAGATTAACAAAAATTGTGCAGATACATCCAGATAAGAAAAATATACCATAAATCTCAGCCTATCGGAGAAGGGGGCAGCCATTTGTTGTGTACCCCATGATGGGGGGCTTGAAGTTGGAAGTGAACCTTAAACATTGGCTGATTACCGGTTTCAGTAGGCCCCTGGGTGACAGCTCCTGAGTGGGTTTCTGTTTAATCATCCCAAACACCCCCCACACGGTTATTTTATGTACAGCCCCCTCATGGTTATTTTATGTACAGCCCCCTCACGGTTATTTTATGTACAGCCCCCTCATGGTTATTTTATATACAGCCCCCTCATGGTTATTTTTTATAAAGCCCCCTTTCAGCCCCTATGGATTCATTAGATACAGCCCCCCTCATCCCCATGGATTTCTTATGTATAGCCTTATGAGGGCCCCCCCAGCAGCTCTGGTCCCCCAACATTTGCCCAGGTATGCCCAGTGCTGATGCCGGACCTGATCCTACAAAACAGGAAATTCAATAATCGTACAAGAATCAGTAAATTAAATAATTGAGAAATAGCTCAACATTACCTTGGCACTCCCTCAGGGCAGCAGTGATGTCAGAAGAGCTGAGGATATCGGTGAGGGTCATTATGAATCTATTAAAATACCATAAAAGAGGAAATATAGTAAATATAATTTTGATAGAACTGAAAGCTCACAAAAATTATCAGTAATACCATTAACATTAACCCTATATCATCTCAGACAATCCCTTCTCAGATAGTGAGGCCTATAAAACAGGAAAACCCAAATATCAATTATACCATTTATATAAAATGAGTGCCATAGAGAATCTGCCTCCTTTAGAGCACAGCTACTTTATGGTGGAAAGTCCTGAGCAGTTATACTATGCTTGCTTAGTATAAGGGGAATCCCAATACACAATATCAGAAACTATATCCCAACTATGTTGACTTGAAGATAAGCTGTTGTCCTAGCAATGTCCTCTCCCATTGTTGTGAAAAATACAATCGGCTGTTGGGATACCACCGTACTTATTAGATGGTTGGCACTTCTTACTGAAATTTAGATTTCGGTTCCATATATCTACTTTTTAGTAAACCATAACTATGTAACATAGACTTATCTATCTAATTCACCCTAATCTACTTATATTGTTACGTCTTTTGTCTCGGCCTGCTGCAGTTCGTACCGTCAGGATGAGAAGACACTGAATTCTATATGAATTCTTTTCAGTCGGCAGTCTGAACAGTGCTCTATGGCTGGACTGCTGGTTGAATCTACCCTGCTCAGCTCTCTGCTAACTTTGCTCTGAAACAGCAAGGGTTAACTTTCTCATTTTCAGAGTTATGCCCCTCTCTCCAGGAGCAGATGCCATACTCTAAAAAATCCCCTGTTTTGCTTTGTTTCTGCTTTAATTGCAATACATTTGTAATTTAGTTTTATTTCATAGTTGGCTTACGTTATTGACTATTCTTCTGTGTATTCGATTCTGTGCTGTATATTCTATCTCTATTGGGACCTCCTCTTTGTGTTATTTGTTTGTCTTGTTACTTGTGTCCACACTTTGGCATACCGAGTGGACTGTCTTTGTGGTTGTTACCTATTGCCTAGGATAGTCAGAGGCAAGCATACAGGACTGTTGGGTGGCTGGACTTTTAGGGTTTACTATGCTATCTGTTGTCCCATAATCTTGTATCCCCACTAAACATACTACAGAGGAATTCTAGGAACGGCTTGTCCATTGTGCCGATTGCGGGAGGCCTGGCTTTCAGATCACCGGCAATCACACATTCATCTATATCTATTAATTAAAAACTTTAAATAAGCAAATTTCTAGAGACAATTAATGCTTTTATGCTTTCGATTCGGTTAACAATTGCTTATTCTTTAAAATATAATGTAGTTATTAGTAAATACATAACTTCATCAACACAATATTAAAAAAAACATTTTAGAAACAAGAAACAATAATCGCATATCCCTTGTAATAATAGAAATGTATTGCAGTTAAAATATTAAAAAATATTTTAGTAAATTAAAAAAGAAAAGAAAAGTGTATAGAAGGTAAAAAGAAGAACATTGTAACAGTGCACACTCCAACATGCTATTGCTTCTGGTGTTTTTTAACATAATTTGTGAAGAGTATTTCTATATGTAACTTTTAGGGCTACAATATTAAATTAGCAAAATATTTTCATCTTTTAAGCAAAAAATGTAATGTCTAAGTATTTCAGGCCGTATTCCATCAATACAAGATGCTTAGAGTGTCTTACCTTGAGTGGTTTGGGACAAGTTGCCTGGAGGAATTGAGGACGGGTGAGGTGATAGAACTGGAGATGGAAGGAAAAAGTGTGGTTTATATAGGATCCTACAGGTGACAATAAGTGTTACTTGGGTTACCAATTCAGGGATCAAGTGCACGATTTGGTGACAAGCTCAAGTTTCTTACCGAACTAATCAACCTTCTCTATTTATACCTGCGTGGAATACACATACACCTTCCTATGTTAGGGCATAACAAATGCTTCATGACCATTGTCATCAGAAAATTGGATGAATACATAGTATCACTTCCTATACTCTATATAACGAGTAAGGTATCATATATAAGGTATATAATGAAGCATACTGTATGTAAGCAGGGCCGGTTTTAGACAAAGTGGCGCCTCGGGCAAAACTGTGGGGCCCCAAAATAAAACTATTTTATGGACAGTCACAGTCAGTAAGAGACTCCTTTAGCCCTGCACAATAATAACGCTTTGTAGTTACACACAGTAGTATGGTAAGGCAATCTGTAATATGGGACTGTAGCGGAATTTTATAGGAGATAGAAAGATGATAGGGAGATTGATAGAAGATTATAGGAAAGATTATTTAGATTTATAGATAGATGATAGATTTATAGATGCATAAATATAAAGTAGATAGATATACCCACCTTTCTCAAGCCACCACAGAAATGTTGCATTGGAATAAAGTTCACCTTTGAACTCTGAATAAACTTGGAGTACTGCCTATTTTTTGATTTTTATATGACAGTCCATGCCACTGAACCTACGGCTGTGCACTCATTGCTCATTTGCTGTGAATTAGATGATATAAAATTGTAAGATAAATAGATAAAGACAAGGCTAGATAGATACAGGCAGTCCCCGGGTTACGTACAAGATAGGTTCTGTAGGTTTGTTCTTAAGTTGAGTTTGTATGTAACTCAGAACAGTATACTTTATTATTGTAACTCCATCCAAATTTTTTTTGGTCTCTGTGACAATTGTATTTAAAAAATGTTGGGTTGTCATAAGAACCAGGATTAACAATAAATCTTAATTGCAGACACCACAGCTGTTACCTCAGTTCATCCAAAATACAAATGAAGAAAGAATGGCAGCACTCTGATATTGATTGTGATCAAAAACATATTGGGGCACATTTACTTACCCGGTCCATTCGCGTTCGAGCGTTCGGGTCTTCCGGCGATTCATGAAGGTGGCTGCGCCCGATGTCCACCAGCTGTCGCTGCTGCGCCGAAGTCCGCCGAGGTGCCCCGGAGTTCATCGTCTTCATCGTGGTGCATGTGAGTATGGCCCGTGCGACAAACTTTTTTTTTAAATGCGGCGGTTTTTTCCAAATCCGTCGGGTTTTCGATTGGCCACGCCCCCGATTTCCGTTGCGTGCATGCCAGCGCCGATGCGCCACAAACCGATCGCGTGCGCCAAAATCCCGGGGCAATTCAAGGAAGATCAGTGCAAATCAGAAATATTCGGGTAACACGTCTGGAAAAACGCGAATCGGGCCCTTAGTAAATGACCCCCTTTGTTTTATTCCAACATGTGCCAAGCTTGCTAAATATAGACACATTATAGGAGATAGATAACTAGACAGATAGATGATAGATATATAGACAGGAGATCCATGATGAGCATCTTTACCCAGTCATTCAACCAAGGGGTATTGAAGGAGCAGGGGGGTTCTGAGCAAATGCATCAATATGGTGATATTTTTTTTCCTTTCTTAAGGTTTATTTGTGGTATATTTTTACTAAAATAAATTTTAAATTTCCACTTTGATACCAAAATAATATTAAAATATGTTGCTTTGTTATGTTCAATCTTGAACAAAACTGGACAAACAGGGTGGCAGTGCTGATGTCTTACACTTTATGGGTGATTATTTTGTTACATTTTTACTTTATTTGGTTTTTATTTTATTTATTCAATGTATATTTTATTATTGATTGATTTTATTTATTTTTTGTTACTTGTCCTCTTAATACATTGTATTAAAACAGAAATGCTTAGAACAGTTGGTGCGCATGTGCACAGTAATACAAGAAGTATACTTTAAAATGTTTTGTATTGTTTTATGTTATATATTTTCACCATTAGGTTACAAAAGGCCTCTCTTTAAGTGATAATGAAACTCACTATGGGAGCTGTTGTGACCTATAGATCTGTACTTGGTGTGGTAGTCATCTTTATCTAGGACCTAAGTGAATTATTTTCTACAAAAGTTTAATAATAGGTTAAAATATATTTTTTTAGATATTTTTTTTAGCTGTATTCACTTCACCGATTTCTTGTAGTATATGATTCTGCCTTGATCCTCTGTAGAACCAAGACCAGAAGACTCTACGCCAATTCGGATCATTGAGATTGTTCAATCTAAACTAATTTTTTCTAAAGCAAAATCTTTTATTTTTCTACTCCAGCTTTTGGACATATTCATGGAAATGTTATGTTTCTTTTGCATATTTTATGATGTATAGATTAAGTTTGTTATATTTATGCCTTTTTTTTCACCGCAGGGACATAGGGAGTCTCACGGCAGTAAAGTAAGAGATACACTTGTAGCTAGAGGCAAAGCATACATTTTTTATGCATGTACAATATACAGGTATAGGGTGTTTCTTAATCTTCCCTCTGTATAGCCTACAACTGAGCCCCCGTCGTTACTGCTTTAGTAAAAACATTTTTTCAGGGAATTTATCAAGGATATTCAATAAAATACTAATAAAAATATTTGGTCACATCTAATCTTCTACTTCCCAAATATCCACCCTATAGGTTCTTTAGGTTTGTTCTTAAGTTGAATTTGTAAGTAAGTTGGAACAGGTATATATTATAATTGTAGCTCCAGACAAATTTTTTTTTGTCCTTGTGATAATAAGATTTTCAAAATTTTGTGACGTCATCAGATGAAGGATTATCAATAAAGCTTCATTACAGACACCTTACAGCTGATCATTGCAGCCTCAGACTTAAAGGGGTATTCCCATTACAGAAAATTAATGTTATTGTTTGTATTATCAAAAGTCATGCAATTTTCCAATACATCTTCTGTATCAATTCCTAACGGTTTTCTAGATCTCTGCTTGCTGTCCTTCTATAGAAAGCTTTTGGGGCTTATTTACTAAGGGTCCTGCGGCCACATTATCGTTGGGTTTCGGGGATCGAGGTGGGGATTGTGTCCAACGTGATCGGATTGTGTCGCAATCACGGCGGCTTTCACGTGACACAAATCGGGGGGCGGGCCGTTGGACAATCCGACGGATTTAACATTTAAATTTGTGTCGAAAGTCATGCACTTACATGCACCAGGAAGAAGAAGGTGAACTCCAGCGGACCTGAGCGGGGAAGTGACACATGCAGATGTGCATTCCGGCAGACATTCCGGCAGACATTCCGGATCAGGGACCGGGTAAATAAACGTGCCTCTTTATGTTTACTACCAGTGAACAGAATTCTGACCATGGTCACACAGGTGCACGGCTCGTTATAACACAAAGCTCTGATTACTCTGTGATACTAACGGGCCCTGCACCTGTGTGACCATGGTCAGATTTCTGTACACCGGAAGGAAACATAGAAGCTTCCTGTAGAAGGACAGCAAGCAGAGATCTAGAAAACAGTGAGGAATTGAAACAGAAAGTATATTGGAAAATTGTATAACTTTTGATAAAACAAACAATAATATTAATTTTCCTAAATGGGAATACCCCTTTAAGCAAAGCATCCAGAGGGCAGAGAGGTTTGTGTGTCAATAGGGGTTGTCTATAAGTAGGGTGTCCTTAAGTCGTGGACCAACTGTAGTGACTAGCGTTTTTTTAACCCCTGGACAATCCGTTGAATGTGTAATAACAATTAACAGAATAGGAAGTCTGGATTGGTGTAACATCTAGTGTTAATCTAGAGCAGAATACTTAAATACAGGGACACTACTCTTCCATGTTTTATATTTCGGATTAAACTGCTTTCTATGTGCTGTGACCTCTACCTATCCTAGCGTGTTGTCTCCATCAGCCCTTATGTTTCACCAGATACATAGCAGCGCTTGTTTATATCTTTGGAGATAAGGGATAATTGGAAAATCTCTTAGCTTGTTAGACTAAAACAATAGTTCAATAGGATTTATCAGAAGTGTCTGAGAGCAGATCTGTTCTAGTTGTCCATTTCCACCAATCAGAGCTCAGCTTTCATTTTCCATCAGCTGTTTATAAAATTAAAGCTGAGCTCTGATTGGTTTTCTCAGACACTTCTGAAATATCTCCCCCATAGTATGTGCATCCATGGACATGTAAACGACTGACCATAACACATGATATGTCAATTAAACAATATTTTATTTGTTGCGGCGCCATTAAAACCTTCTTTTTTTCAATATAAAGGCAATATGAGACTGGATAGCAGTGACTTCAATTTGCTGCAGAATCATTCCTCATTGCTTCGCCGACTTTACAACCATGTCTTGAAATTCTGCAAAGAAAATTTAAAATAGTAAATGAACAACAAATATTTCATCTAATGCTCAGAAAACTGTGTCCTTGTTGGCTTTATCAACCAATGATATAATTTTCTTTTGCAGGTTAGACATATAAAACTTACTTTGGCTGCTGCTGGCAATAAAGTCACATTTATAAGTGATGATCATAATATGACTACTATGCCTATTAGTGCACATAGATATCATAGAAAGAGGCCCAACATTCAGGTCTGCTCTCCATATAGAAGAGTTTGTGAGGCCGTGGATCACATGTTTCACTATGTATTTAATACTGCACATACATACATACAATTTCTGTGCAGAGGCCTTCGATATTTGGACATGTGATTGGCAGAATGTGGTGAACAAAATGGATTTTTCATTATGCTCCAGAAAATACTACTATATTGGTCTGTTTATTTAGTATTGTTTAGTTTGGGTTGTGTTTATTTCATATTTTATATACTCCGACCCCTTCACTGAATACTGTGATCCCACTTACCGCTAACTCCAATTTTCCCATCACCATCAGGATCACCTTCTGCAAAGAAATTGCGTATTTCCTCTTCTGTTAATGATCTGGCATTTGCCCCAATTTTTTTAAGGAAATCACTAAGCAAAAGAAAAATGAACCACAAAAAGCCAATTTAGTGAATTTTTTTAACAGTTATCTATAATGTACATTAAAATGCCCCAAATATCTGCAGTCACCCATAGTTTACTTCCAATAGGTATAAATCTGCCCTGGTCATGTGATGGACGCACAAGTCAAGCTAATTCTACTGTAAATGTAAGATATTATGCACTTATGCGTCCACACATGACCTGGACGGATGTCTATCCACTGGAGCCAGGGCCACTTCTGCCATGAGGCGAGGGGAAGTCCCGGCTCAGGCGGCGGATAGTGGACCCCATTTAAGAGCGGCATTTTGCCTCTGGTAGCACGGACTTGCCAATGGCTGGCAGGTCCATGCCACCTGTAAAATAAATTACATTGCCGCCTTTAAGGCGACGATGTAATTTATAGGCAGAGTGGTGCAGCACATCGCGCCTGTGCGCACCGCTCTGTGTCCCTTCACAGACATCGCAGCTGCTGGCTGGGGAAGATGAGGGAACTGCGTGGGAGCGCAGAGTGGTGAGTACAATGGTTTTTTTGTGGGTCTGAGGCTGTGTATACAGGGAACAGGGGGGGGGGGGGTCTAGCAACGTTTCAGCTGTTAATCAGCTTGACAAAGGCTGATTAACAGCTGAAACGTTGCTAGAGATGGAATAAACCTCACACTTTTTTCCACGATTCCTTGGAGTGCTGCCACTTTTTTGCTTCTATATCTATCTATCTATCTATCTATCTATCTATCTATCTATTTATCTATCTATCTATCTATCTATCTATCTATCTATCTATCTATCTATCTATCTGTCTATAGAAAAAGCGTCTGTCCCCAAGAAGGTGACACCGGAGGTAGGTGTACCCGATGCCAAGGTGCCTGAAGTACGGATCTCGGAGTCCCTCTCCAGGGCCCAGATTCAGGAAGCGAAGGAGTTTGTGCTCCGAAACGTTGATGCGTTCTCTAAGTTACCGGGACGTACTTCAGTCATCAAGCATGACATCATAACCGAACCCCACATCCGGGTACACCAAAAACCCTACCGGGTCCCTGAAGCGCGCCGGCTTGCCATATCCGAAGAAGTCAGGCAGATGTTAGACCTGGGGGTTATCGAGGAGTCTAAAAGTGACTGGTCGAGTCCTATTGTGTTGATTCCCAAACCTGATGGTTCCCTACGGTTCTGCAATGACTTTAGGAAGTTGAACGAGGTGTCCAAATTTGATTCTTATCCTATGCCCAGAGTTGACGAGTTGATAGAACGACTTGGACAGGCTAGGTTCTTCTCCACCCTTGACCTGACGAAAGGGTATTGGCAGGTACCCCTTACTGACAGGGCCAAAGAGAAGACCGCTTTTGTTACCCCTGATGGGCTTTTTCAGTCCGTGGTACTCCCCTTTGGGCTACATGGGGCTCCCGCCACATTCCAGAGGTTAATGGATCTCGTGCTAAAACCTCACCGGAGATATGCCTCGGCCTACCTGGATGACATCATAGTCTATAGTAACGATTGGGAGAGTCATCTAGCCAAGGTACAAGCAGTGGTAGACTCTCTGAGGGCAGCAGGGTTGACAGCGAACCCCCAAAAATGTGCACTTGGTCTGGAAGAGGCCCGTTACCTGGGGTACCGTATTGGGCGAGGTGTCATCAAACCCCAAGTAAATAAAGTGGAGGCGATACAGCAGTGGCCACGACCTATGAGCAAGAAGCAAGTGAGGGCTTTCCTAGGCATAGTGGGCTATTATCGCCGATTTATCCCCGATTTTGCAACAATAGCGGCACCCCTGACTGACCTGACCAAGGGTAGCAGGTCGGTAATGGTAAAGTGGAGTGAAGAGGCTGAGGGGGCGTTTCAGCGACTTAAGACGGTTTTGTGCGAGGGACCGGTACTGATCACCCCTAACTTCACCAAAACCTTTATTGTACAGACTGACGCTTCTGACCTTGGCTTAGGGGCTGTCCTGTCCCAAGTAGTGGAGGGTGAGGAACATCCTGTGACATTCCTGAGCCGCAAGCTCACACCCCCTGAGAAGTACTACAGTATAGTTGATAGGGAGTGCTTGGCGATAAAATGGGCTCTGGAATCCCTGAGGTATTACTTGGTAGGGCGACAGTTTACACTAGTGACCGATCACTCTCCCCTCACCTGGATGAGTCAGGCCAAAGAGAGGAACGCCAGGGTCACAAGGTGGTTCCTAATGTTACAAAATTTCAAGTCTACGGTAGAACATCGAGCAGGAAAGCTGCATGGGAATGCCGATGCCCTGTCTCGTACCCACTGTCTGATGGCCAAAAGTGTTCGCCCCCACAGGGTCAAACAGAGGGGGAGGGTATGTGAGACACTGAAGGGGTTAACTGTGGATGGGCGGTATGTTTCCCCTAGGTTTTCCTATTATGCAAGGCCTGAGTGCTGAGGTTGTGTTGTCCAGCACCTTGGACACAGGTGATGGGAGCAGCCTAATCAGTCTGCATAAAGTGGCTGAGCAGTGCTCAGAATGTTGTCTCTCTCTGAAAGGAGGCTGGAGAGCACACAGCCCTGACCTCTGTGCCTGGAGCAGCCAAGTGATTTTGTATAGTGGTGAGTTAGTGGAATACTTGTATAGTTAGCACCCTGACGGGTAGGATTTTTGTTTGTTTAATGCCTGAATGTGAAGGCCGTTTATTTTGTTTCTGCTGCAATAAACGCAGGCGAGACCTGTTTTGGACTGTACCTTGGTGTCACTGTCTTGAACTGCATCACAGCACCCCGCTACCACGGTCTCTACTGGGCCAAATCCCCACATATGGTGCTTCGGATTGCGGGCAGTTCAAAAAAGACACACACCTGAAAGGCTCGCTACATCCTGCAACATTGCATGGCCTGGGTGAAAGCAGCAGGCAAATTGCAGGATAAAGCCAAGATGGAGGACTTTATTAAAGCCATGCTCCAGCAGCAGGAGGAGAGGTCCCGCCAGCAGCAAGCCATGCTCCAGCAGCAGGAGGAGAGGTCCCGCCAGCAGCAGGAAGAGTCCCAGGCTAATCGGCAGCTGCAGCAAGCCATGCTCCAGCAGCAGGAGGAGAGGTCCCGCCAGCAGCAGGAAGAGTCCCAGGCTAATCGGCAGCTGCAGCAAGCCATGTTCCGGCAGCAGGAGGAGAGGTCCCGCCAGCAGCAGGAAGAGTCCCGAGCCATGTTCCAGCTGATGATGGAAAAGTTTTCTGGCA